>OZ024855.1:40830401-40855401 GCA_964017155.1 Oasisia sp. SBJ-2009 | reverse complement strand
CAGAAAAGAACGCATTCATCTGTGAAAGGGGTATTACTTTGCTTTATGACGTCACGCCACCAATATCACCGCCATACAGATATGTACACCACCATCACCGCCATACAGATACGTACACCACCATCACCGCCATACAGATACGTACACCACCATCACCGCCATACAGATATGTTCACCACCATCGTCCCAGAAAACCACAAATTGGTCCACAATTGCTACAAATCAGTCACAACCAATGCACCAGTGTGATAATCGAATATCACCTCTCACTAATATCGCTACATTTATCAACCATCATCTCTTTTCTTACAATCATTACTGTCACCACTTCCACGTATGCGACCACGTCGACCCGCTGAGACGCAATGTACCGGATAACAGAGGCAAGTCACAAACCAGGCTGTTAGCGTTCGTTTGCAATGATGTTCCAAAGAGATGTGTTAGCTGACAGTCTAAGCAGCCAACGACCTCTGCTGCAGCGATCAGCGAGTCGAACCCGTGCAATGAGCCGGACCACATCAGTTGCGGCGACGGCAACACGTGTCTGATCGTGCACCGCACGCGGACGACGTGGTTCCACGCCCGGCAGCAGTGTCTCGACATCGGCGGCCGGCTCGTCGTCATCAACACCCGCTGTGTCCACGCCATCCTCGCCATGTACCTGACGGACGTCGACGCCAAGTCACACTTCTGGATGAGCTACACGAACAGTCGCTGGACCAAGAGCAACGGTACGCTGGTATTTTTTTAATATTTATTTTTAATATCTACTATTTTTAATATATATATTATTATTATTATGATAAGCAAAGTATAATATAAGATAAACAAAGTACAATATAAGATAAACAAAGTATAATATAACATAGTTAATAAATTGTAATGCACAAATTACTCACTAAAAATAGCATTATATAATCAAATGAATAAATACACAAACACGTCTTTTTTACTGACTATTTATTTTACAACTACGTCTCTATTTTATTTTTATTTTAGGTAGTCTGTATTTTTTCAATTGTAATATAATTAACTATTATTTATCAGTATTAGTATTTTTTTATTAAGATTAATATTATTTATTTATATTGAACTTTTTTACTGATCTATTTATTTTACAATTACGTCTCTATTTTTAATTTTTAGGTAATCTGTATATTCATATACAGTGTAATGGCAATGCGCCTTTGAATGGTTTTATTTCTAGAGATGTGGCGTAGACAAATACTGTATTTATTATCATTATATTATTACGTATAACGTACAACGTAAAACGTACAACGAACCGGCGGCGAAACGACGGTAGTATTGGGGGCTGTGGCGGACCACGACGGTTGTATTGGGGGGGGGGCTGTGGCGGACCACGACGGTAGTATTGGGGGCTGTGGCGGACCACGACGGTAGTATTGGGGGGCTGTGGCGGACCACAACGGTAGTATTGGGGGGGGGGGCTGTGGCGGACCACGACGGTAGTATTGGGGGGCTGTGGTGGACCACGACGGTTGTATTAGGGGGCTGTGGCGGACCACGACGGTTGTATTGGGGGGGGGGGCTGTGGCGGACCACGACAGTAGTATTGGGGGGCTGTGGCGGACCACGACGGTTGTATTGGGGGGGGGCTGTGGCGGACCATGACGGTGGTATTGGGGGGCTGTGGCGGACCACGACAGTAGTATTGGGGGGCTGTGGCGGACCACGACGGTAGTATTGGGGGACTGTGGCGGACCACGACGGTAGTATTGGGGGGACTGTGGCGGACCACGACGGTAGTATTGGGGGACTGTGGCGGACCACGACGGTAGTATTGGGGGACTGTGGCGGACCACGACGGTAGTATTGGGGGGGCTGTGGCGGACCACGACGGTAGTATTGGGGGACTGTGGCGGACCACGACGGTGGTATTGGGGGGCTGTGGCGGACCACGACGGTGGTATTGGGGGGGGGCTGTGGCGGACCACGGCGGTGGTATTGGGGGGCTGTGGCGGACCACGACGGTAATATTGGGGGGCTATGGCAGACCACAACGGTAGCATTGGGGGGGCTGTGGCGGACCACGACGGTGGTATTGGGGGGCTGTGGCGGACCACGACGGTGGTATTGGGGGGGCTGTGACGTACCTTCGGTACTAGACCGATCTGTTTAGTTCAGCGCCTCAGCACGCTTCCCGTGTCGAACTGAGCGTGACGTCGGAAGAAGGGGGAAGTTCGTAAGTTCAGCACCGAGCGGCGCTGTATGTCCGGGTCACCGTATTCGAAGACAGGGGTGGAGCAGGTGTTGTTGCCGGTTTTACCTGGTGACGTTAAATAGTTTCCCACAATTGCCCGCCGTATCAATTCACACCACAGTTCCTACCTCACGTTAGGGTTCACCGTTGTACAGCAGTGTTTCAATATAGGCGTGTGTTTACGCAGGCGATCTGCTGACGTACTTCAACTGGGAAACGAATCAGCCGAACAGCCCGTCCCAAACATGCATTGTGAAGAACAGCGACAAATGGATGGACAGAAGCTGCTCGGAGAAGTATCCCTTCGTGTGTCAAGTCAGTAAGTACTCGTCAATCTAACCTTCGTGTGTCAAGTCAGTAAGTACTCGTCAATCTAACCTTCGTGTGTCAAGTCAGTAAGTACTCGTCAACCTAACCTTCGTGTGTGAAGCCAGTAAGTACTCGTCATCCTAACCTTCGTGTGTGAAGTCAGTAAGTACACGTCAACCTAACCTTCGTGTGTCAAGTCAGTAAGTACTCGTCAACCTAACCTTCGTGTGTGAAGTCAGTAAGTACTCATCAACCTAACTGTCGTGTGTGAAGTCAGTAAGTACTCGGCAACCTAACCTTCGTGTGTCAAGTCAGTAAGTACTCATCAACCTAACCTTCGTGTGTCAAGTCAGTAAGTACTCATCAACCTAACCTTCGTGTGTCAAGTCAGTAAGTACTCGTCAACCTAACCTTCGTGTGTCAAGTCAGTAAGTACAGAAGGCCCAATGGAAACTTTACTTTCTGCGCCAGCTGAAAAAGTTTGGTCTGAGGAGAAAGAATCCTGTTCACTTTATCCTCTGCTATTGATGACATACATTATTATTCATGTGTCTTATGTAGCAACAACCAGTGTATTCATGCTAAGACAACTCGCTTTGGAGACAGTTATTATCCCTGTGCTGTGGCTCGTTGATCTTGGATCAATTATCGGGCTTAGCGGATGGTATCTTCGAATGGTAATTCTCCACGTATATTTTATTCTTCTGTTGATTGTTAATTTTAGCTTAACATAGCGATTTTAATGGATCATTTTAAAGAATATGTTGTACTTTTAATTTTCTTTATTTTATTTTATTTTAGTCGGTGTTCGTAATAGTTTTGATATGACTCGGTCTCATTCACAAAGATACATTTCTAACTGACATATATTTTATGTCAAAAATGGAACAAAAACATACGTATGTTGTATAAATGTGACAGTGCGACCTGCTGTGTGTTGTCGTTTTGTATGGTGTATAGTCGTTGTCGTCACCACTAGTTTAGTGCAAGGTTGTTCTTAATTTTATCGAAACTCTTGCTCGTCTCGTTCCGTTTCGGAATCATTTCGCTAAACATCGAACTTATCTAGTTTCTAATGTGACTGGTCAACTTCATTGTCCAAAGTGTTATGTAGTTTTGTTTAAATCGCCGAACAAAATGTATGTTTTTTGCACTTTACACACGCCATCTAAACCCGACTGAAACTGATTCTGGAGTGTATTTACGGAGTCTTGTCTAGAAGCTTTTCCTACGATATAATGACTTGTGTATTGTTAAATAAATTACCGTAACAGTATGTGCAACACAAGATGTAGAAGACGTCACTGAATGACATAGTGATGTTCCAACGTTATTTTCAGCGAGTGGCGCAGCCCCTATAACTAGAAAACAGGAGGAGGCAGTCGTGCGTGAAAACACGCAGATCTCTTGTCGTAACGGACTCGTCACGGGTGAGTGATTACGTAGGCAGAATGATCACTCCAAATGTGGGTATCATGCATAGATAGCTGAAACAAAATCAAAATCCGGGAACTTGTGCATTTGTCTGAGTTATTGTCGTAACAGACGATTCCGAAGTGTCGTAGTTCTGGTCTTTAACTGCACAAAACAGATTCTCCAATGCAGCGAGGAAAATGACAGCGAGAACGTTGTGTGTACTAGTAATGATAAGCTACAAGGACAAAATTAAACCTATTGTTTAAATCAATATTTATAATACATGCTATACGTCCATACAGCCAAAAAAAACAATAAATTAGACATTCCACATTTTGTGTTATGCCACTGGACCTTTTCGAATATGGATATTTTTGCCCAGTTGTGACGTCAAATACAGCACAAACTGGCATCAGGTGGACCCATTCTTTGCTTTCAAAGCACGTGTACAAGGCTAACATTTGGGTTGAAACGAGCGTCAGAATGAATTATCATGCGATATTGCAACGTACTACAAACACTGTATGGTTTTATGCATTTATGCATTTATCTTACGATTCCAAACGAATAAACCTTTGTTGAAAAATTGAAGCCAGATGTTTCGCTTATGTCTGGCTCAGCTTCGAGATCGCCACCGTCTTTGGCTCATTTCGACTGCAGCCCACGGAAGATAATACATACCACGACACACATATCACAAACAGATAGCATGTATTTAATGTCAAAAAGAAACGTTGTGTAAGCCGTTAATGTCACTAGCATGTCGATGTATGAAGGAGCAGTTGTAAATTTAATATAACACTTTAAATCCTGGAATGGGATCCAGATTGTCGCCTTAGCTCGATTGGTAGACGCGTTCGTTGTGTGCGCGCTTTTATAGGGACACCAGTACGAACATGACACGAAGCCATTGATCTCTTGTTGTCATTTTATTTTTAAACCGAATCACTAATTAGAGTCATACTTTTCCCGTTTACTCTAATTTAATATTTTATCAGTGTATTAACCGACGCTAGTCTTTGGACAATGGTAAAATGGTAAAACACAAAATACATGTTATGTGCCACAGGTCTCGCGTGCAGTGCCGTCGTCGTGGCCCTGATGGTCGGATCACTCTCCACCAAGCTGTACATGGCAAAGTTTGCGAAGTGAGTCTAGTCACTCGGCTAACCTACGACGTGTTCATTTATACATGTTAGCGTTGGCGTGCTGCTCGCAGTAGCTGTGGTTGTCGCAAGCAGACTTGTCCGTCACTTCACACAAGACAGAGAAATGTTTGTTCAACACGTACATTTAAATATCAGACCGCTGCGGGATGCGTTTTGATCGGCAGATGGCGCCACACAGGTCACATTTAAGCGCATTGCATTACTTGCAAATGCAAGGAATACAAATGTGTGTTCTCTGATACAATGTTCCATTCTAGTCGATTACAATCTTCTCCTTCCCCTTTCTCCCTTACGGGGTAGGATCCACGTCACTCGGTAGCTTCTTCACCATGTCTGAACAGTTGTCTCCACCTCTCTCCGTCTCCCGCCAGATCCTCCACCCCTGGCTGCTCGTGCCACGCCGCCCAGCTCTCACGTCTGGTCAACTTTGTTTTCCTCTTCCGCTGCCCAAGTTCTGTCTACCAGTCTGTCTTCGTCCGTTCCTCGCACGTGTCCTGCCCATGTCATTCTGTTTTCGACAACTTTCCTCTGCAAGTGTTTTGCTTCCAATATCTTCCCTCAAATTCGTTCATCTTTCTTCTATCTTCTAACTTAATGCATCGCTTAACATATGTAGACCATGCGTACGACCCACAATACTACAAAAGCAAATAAACGTATCTACTCACCATAACATCAGATCCTTTGTACAAGAAGACTTTCTGCCATTAACCAGTCAATCACAGCATTCGTACTATTCCACATTTCCAAACTGGCCAATCACAACCTTCGTACAGTCACCACATTATTCCAACAGCCAATCTCGGCCATCGTACATTCACCACATTATTCCCACAGCCAATCACGGCCGTCGTACAGTCACCGCGTTATTCCAACAGCCAATCACGATCGTCGTACAGTACCACGTGATTCCAACAGCCAATCACGGCCGTCGTACAGTCGTTGTCGTGTTTCAGGGCCACACCAGTGCTGGTGGAGACGCGTATGCCGAGCCGTACTCCGAGTATCGCCCCAAGTCGTAGGTCGGACACCAGCAGCAAGATGTCGTCGACGAACGGGCAACTGAGACCCGACTTTATACGGGCCATGAAATATTCGTCTAACAGCTTCAGCCGAGAACATCAAATGTGGGCATAGTCAACCATTGGTCGACCCGTCAACGTTTTAGACCCGATTAGATTAGAAATGCCGCCCGTGCAAAGGTCACGTGTGTTGGTTGTGTCTCTGCAATTACTACCCGAATCGTAGTTGGTCACTGGTATGCATAAATAACAACTGAAATAATATATTCAGTGATAATTGAAATATATATTTTTGACCATGCGATTTCTTTAAAATAAGTCACATGCGATTTCTTACACAAAAAGTCACATAACTATTATATTGATATACATTAAAAGTCACCTCACTGACTTTGCACAGTAATAGTCCGTTGATGTAGACAAATGTGGTTTCCTGGTTTGTATATTAATTACAAGCGTTATTTCATTTAAACATCGATTATATATAGCCATATACGGAAATACGGATTGATCCAAACCTTACTCAATAAGAATTGTTACCAAACATTTACATTTAACGAAGGTTTAAAGTGGATGTAATAACATGTAATTATTTAATATATTGTTTGATGTCTTAAAGACAATTCATAAAAAGACCTATCACTTTTGAACAAAAAATCACAGGCAGTTTTTGTGGTAAATACAATATTATTACACTGTTCAGAAGTGGTCATGAAATGTATTTACCGTCTGTATTTCGGTAACTTCCAGTTAGCTAGTCTACGCTAAGATAGACAGTAAATAAGTGTAATTTTAATCTAAAATTGAATATTAAATTATGTTTTTTGCTTGATGAGTCTATGAGTCACGCATTCACAAGATGGCATTATATATATATATATATATATATATATATATATATATATATATATATATATATCAATGACCCTGATGATGTTAGCATTATAAAATATAACAAGGCAAACACCTATTATTTTCATGAGATAATTTACATAAACGTCACGTGACCCGTTGCCTGACACAAACACCGTCGCGTCATTAACAAATGGGCGCCGAATAATAGCTTCCTTTCTCTTAGTCCCTTGTATATTCACTTACAATTCTGGCCCAAAAACTTCCCCCTACGATAACAAATTTAAGCGACAACTGCTTGCGACAATGTTTGATTTTGCAGATGGCATGTTCTTCTAGTAATGCAGTTAAAAATAATATATTTGTTGCTGTCATTGCCAATAGGCCTATTGTTGTAAAAGGCAAAGTTTGATGTAGGTCATGCGCATAGTTCATGTTGTGACGTAGGGACGATAACATATAGAGTTAGAGGGGTGGTTGGTAGAGGGGTGATCGTTAAAGGGGGTGGTCATCCGCGGAAGTGGATCAATTGAAATGTTGACGTTACCGATAACATAGAGGTTTAATCGTGCACCAGTTGACCCCGAGTGTACGTCAGACAGTGACCCTAGCGGTCAACCCGATTGAGGCGTTTGTCGCTACATGTAATATAAGGTCAATAAATGCTTGGATTGTCCATAAAATATGATGTAGTCGACGACTTTGGCTACTCGTCATCTACGCTTTAAGTTCTTCTTAATGCGTTTTTGATTCAGTGATATGACGTAATTGTACGCGTTTCTGTTGTGTTAATGTAATAATACAACATAATTTAGGAGTTTCTGTCAAACTATTTATTGGTGCTGTGTCGATTACTTTGGGTGTTACTAAAGAATCAACTGTTCAACTGACTCGTGAAGAAATTCAAAGTTGACATTTTCGACAGAGCATTTTAGTTTCTACAAAATACTCGGTCGAAAATGTCAACCTTAAATAATAGATGTTACAAAAAAGGAATATGAGATAAAACAATGAACGTGTTACGTAAACAATGACTTCCAGGCCTCCAGGGCCTCAGTCTGTCTTCTTTTATCTCCCATTCGTTTAAACCTTTCCTCTCTGTGTCTCGTCATCTCAGCTTGGGCCTCCCTCTCCCTCGTGTCCCGTCTATCATCAACTCCATGGCGTCCTTCTCTCCTTCTCGTCTCGTCTCGTCTCGTCTCGTCTCGTCTCGTCTCGTCTCGTCTCGTCTCGTCTCGTCTCGTCTCGTCTCGTCTCGTCTCGTCTCGTCTCGTCTCGTCTCGTCTCGTCTCGTCTCGTCTCGTCTCGTCTCGTCTCGTCTCGTCTCGTCTCGTCTCGTCTCGTCTCGTCTCGTCTCGTCTCGTCTCGTCTCGTCTCGTCTCGTCTCGTCTCGTCTCGTCTCGTCTCGTCTCGTCTCGTCTCGTCTCGTCTCGTCTCGTCTCGTCTCGTCTCGTCTCGTCTCGTCTCGTCTCGTCTCGTCTCGTCTCGTCTCGTCTCGTCTCGTCTCGTCTCGTCTCGTCTCGTCTCGTCTCGTCTCGTCTCGTCTCGTCTCGTCTCGTCTCGTCTCGTCTCGTCTCGTCTCGTCTCGTCTCGTCTCGTCTCGTCTCGTCTCGTCTCGTCTCGTCTCGTCTCGTCTCGTCTCGTCTCGTCTCGTCTCGTCTCGTCTCGTCTCGTCTCGTCTCGTCTCGTCTCGTCTCGTCTCGTCTCGTCTCGTCTCGTCTCGTCTCGTCTCGTCTCGTCTCGTCTCGTCTCGTCTCGTCTCGTCTCGTCTCGTCTCGTCTCGTCTCGTCTCGTCTCGTCTCGTCTCGTCTCGTCTCGTCTCGTCTCGTCTCGTCTCGTCTCGTCTCGTCTCGTCTCGTCTCGTCTCGTCTCGTCTCGTCTCGTCTCGTCTCGTCTCGTCTCGTCTCGTCTCGTCTCGTCTCGTCTCGTCTCGTCTCGTCTCGTCTCGTCTCGTCTCGTCTCGTCTCGTCTCGTCTCGTCTCGTCTCGTCTCGTCTCGTCTCGTCTCGTCTCGTCTCGTCTCCTCTCCTCTCCTCTCCTCTCCTCTCCTCTCCTCTCCTCTCCTCTCCTCTCCTCTCCTCTCCTCTCCTCTCCTCTCCTCTCCTCTCCTCTCCTCTCCTCTCCTCTCCTCTCCTCTCCTCTCCTCTCCTCTCCTCTCCTCTCCTCTCCTCTCCTCTCCTCTCCTCTCCTCTCCTCTCCTCTCCTCTCCTCTCCTCTCCTCTCCTCTCCTCTCCTCTCCTCTCCTCTCCTCTCCTCTCCTCTCCTCTCCTCTCCTCTCCTCTCCTCTCCTCTCCTCTCCTCTCCTCTCCTCTCCTCTCCTCTCCTCTCCTCTCCTCTCCTCTCCTCTCCTCTCCTCTCCTCTCCTCTCCTCTCCTCTCCTCTCCTCTCTTCAATCATTAAGCACTCATAGACACACGCTCAGTGACACTGGTACATATACACAAACACACGGCCGAAACACACGAGCACGCACGTACAATATTTAACAATATAGCCATCCCTACCAGAAATTTGATGGCAAGGCAATGATGAATCCTACGGTTTATTGGGGTCCTCAATTTGGGTATTCTCATGGCATTCCTATTTGCCAGTTTTAGTTTAAATACAGGTACATAGACAAGCACGCACACGTGACAACGACCCACAGTAGTGAGTCCACATCGACACATCTACCGAGAACATTGGTGTAAATATAAGCCATTGATATCAAACATTTCCTTGCTCGTATCTTCTGATGTAATCATAATTGTGAGAAGGTCCTCTATTAGAGTGGTCTGTAATTACTACTGTGTCGTTATTGATATGAACGCTTTGTGGCTGCACCACATGGCCGCGTTAAACACATTTGCTGTTATTACACGTCAACAAGAGAGAGAGAGGGGGGGGAGAGAGAGTGAGAGAGATAGAGGGGGAGAGAGAGGAGAGAGAGTGGGAGAGAGAGAGAGAGTGAGAGAGGGGGGAGAGAGAGAAGGAAAGAGAGAGCGAGAGACAGAAGGAGAGAGAGAGACCGAGAGAAAGAGCGAGAGAGAGAAGGAGAGAAAGAGAGAGAAGGAGAGAGAGAGAGAAGGAGAGAGAGAGAGAGAGAGAGAGAGAGAGAGAGAGAGAGAGAGACAGAGAGAGTAACTCATCGGTCAGAAAATGCTCCACGAAGACGACTCTCTAACATTTCTTCTTTTTTATTGTTTGAACAACGTTCCAAGTCGACTTTTAGGGAAGCGCTGGAAGCACTAATACAAAAAATGGTGTCATTAACAACTGAAAACTGACAATAATCTTGAAACAAACTACAGTTTCACTGCTTACGGACTGAACCATCGCAATATCACTGTTTCACCGTGTCACTGTTTACGGAATAATATGCACACAATAATGGTCGGTCGTAATATGTGCAATTAACACATCTAATTCACACATGTTTTTGCAGTACAACTGTTGCTCTTAGGCCTACTAATGTATTTGCTTGAGCGTCGCCACACGACAGACAGACTGACACTACTCGGTGCACGTCGACGTCTGGTCAGTGTCCTCGCATATCTCACAGATCGCCGCTTGTACTTTCACTCCATTCAAACATATATCTCCCATAATCGCTCACATAGAAAACATATCGATATAACGCATGAACCAATTAGACTAGAACTATTTATTTATAACACTCACAAACTGCTCGTTTGCAATCTGATTCCAGTACGCGATAATATGACTTCGTTACAATGGATTAGTTAGCATAGTTATAGATAACATATTGGGGTAAAACGCGCATTGCTTTCGCTGCGACCACACGACCAGGTCACCCACAACACAAAGGCCGCCGCGAGCGACTCTCTGAAGCCGTTCTTTGGCACGCACGTTACACCCCCGGCGTGTGCGGTTTACTGTTCTCCACGCTCCACTGACCCTGAGTAACGTGCATACTTTCCCACGATGTCTGCTGCGATACACCGACGGAATCCTGCAGCAATAAAGCACCCCAGAAATAAAGCTCGCAACATTTTTCTCTCAAAAAGGTCAATGCAGTTAACATGATTTTCTTGTCCAATTACGTAAAGTTCACATTCATTGCATTACCAACGCATAATCGAAGGGTCACCCGTGTTCACTGAACTAGTACACCCTAAAATACACCCCGGGTAAGTAAATTCTTACAGCTGAGTGAACTGGAAAAGACAAGTCTATTCTTACAGCTGAGTGAACTGGAAAAGACAAGTTTATTCTTACAGCTGAGTGAACTGGAAAAGACAAGTAAATTCTTACAGCTGAGTGAACTGGAAAAGACAAGTAAATTCTTACAGCTGAGTGAACTGGAAAAGACAAGTATATTCTTACAGCTGAGTGAACTGGAAAAGACACAGTCAATTAACTTGTCCAGATTCGAACATGGGCTCTGTTGACACCAATGGGTTGAAATTAAGGATTTCATCGGCTGGCCGGGGGACTGGCAGCCTTAAAATATTACTCACGAAATATCAATAATTTTTATTTTGGGTGGACATTGTCAAAATGCTGTCTTTCGTGTGCAATGTTCTTTAAACATAAAACATATACATTTCATAATCGACAATACAGCGTAATTGTTTAATGCAATTAAAACTAAATCAAATGTCGAGTGGAAATAGCTACTCGCCCGCACGAGTGCGAGTCGACGGGTACTCACGACGAGGAATGTGTACTCGCCTGTGTTTATTTAGAGACTGCCGGACGTGCGGTGTATCTCTGAAGAACTAAACTGCAGATTCGGACACATTCCCAACACGTTAAGTATGTTGTCACCCAATATTATAAACAATCTCCGAGAACAAAGAAAAAACATATTTGAGAAGCACAGGTAAAAGTGCGTTCTTGTGTAATGTGACAGTCCACGTGTATATCGATGCAATGTGCGCGCGCAGTAACATATTTATGCAGTTTCTATGGGAAATGTGCATGTTTGCACACGACCTGGTACTTATTGCGGACCTATCAATTTGGTCACAAATGATAGGTTCCAATGAAAGTGCTGCGGAGACGGCGCGATGAAGGCGGAGAGGTTTGAATGCCGCCAGGACACTGGGGAACTTGATGGAAGCGTTAGACCAGGACGAGGCACAATGCCAACTAGACGACTTGGTGACGTCCCTGCGCCGATGTCACAGCGAGTCTCTGTCAAGACTCGTCGGTCTTTGTTGCCCGTCACTCGGACGTGCAGACTCGTTATCGGTTGTGGACGTTGTTGTCTCTGGCTACACGGCCTGCCAGCGCCACCCGCCGTCTACGTCTGTCTCACGCCGTGTGCCTCTCGGTCATCAGATGTGTATCCCCGTCTGTCTCTCTCTCCATCTCTCTTTCTCTCTTTGTCTCTTTCTCTCTTTCTCCATCTCTCTCTCTTTCTCTCTCTCTCTCGCTCTCTCGCTCTCTCGCTCTCTCGCTCTCTCGCTCTCTCGCTCTCTCTCTCTCTCTCTCTATGTCGCTCGCTCTACCTCTCCCTCGGGCCCCCTCTCTCCCGCTCCCTGTCCCACTCTGTCTCTTTCATTCTCATTCTCTTCGCGTCTCATTTTATCGTTTTTTTCTTTATGTACACAATGTCTCTCGCTCGTTTAACACAAGTGACATTCATTACAGCATCTTATGCATTTTCATTCAGATTTGTCTCTGTGAGCCTTCTCTGACCCAGACATACTTATCATCAGATCAAGTGTCTCCGTTCGTTCTCGAGTTACGCAATACAAACGATGTGTACTCTAACATCCTAGTCACGTAACAACGTTTTATTGTCACATCATAATCGTGTAACAACGTTTTAGCGAAGCAGAAGCACATTCTGAAATCGGCAGTTCAATGTTTGCCTAGCGGTTACTCAAATTCCTGAATAGCAAGCTCTGGAATTCCGAGACGGATCATAATAATGTTTTGTGTGAGACACCTATCCATATCATTAGTAATCGGACCTTAGGTCAAACACTCAAAAGTAGATCGCTGCCTTGTAGATCAATCATCTCTTCTCGTTATTTGTTAACAACAAATGGATTCATTAAAACATTGTTGGCTGTCAAACAGAACACATGAAAAGTATCGACTTGCAAAAACGAATCGTTATTATAAAATATGTACATTCACACTGAAAGGTTCGTAATTGGTTTTTGAACTGCAATTTGATATACCGAATACTTTCGTTGTGATAACGTCCATATCGCGGCTGCGGCAGCCGCCCACAATTTACAAATAAAAAACATGCACGATATATCATGCACTTACAAACACATCTAAGAAACTGAGATCGAATTTCTAAGAATCTACAGAAACTATCTGCAAAACTAATCTTATCTAAATGTTTCACTGATATGTTTTGTTTTCATATATCATTATTTTGTATTCAATCGATAACGTAGTTATGCTCTTAAAACAGTCGGTTGTGGTGTCATGTTACATATGATTGAATTGTGCTTTTAAGTACTCTTCGTGTATGTGGAGAAGACTGACAACACTAAACGTCTTCGCGCAGATGCTAAGGTAGCATAAACAAAAGTCCAACAAATCAAATGCTTCACAGATTACACGTTACCAAATCTGCCCGTTGACCGCTGTTGGTGGCGCACGCTAGGCGGGCCGCGGCGGTGATTTGTCGCGCGACAACGTTCGGTCACGCGTGGCTGCACTTCACGGTCCGGTTACTGCTCAACGAAGGCGGAACCTACTCGAGCCGCCTTTACTGTTAATTGTCGCAACAGGCTTAGTCGTACGTCGCGGCGACTTGACATGTCCAGTCAATTCGTGACAACGTAATACCCTCGTGGACGGTATGGCGTAAGAGGTGTGTGGACGAACGTCTCCATCGACGACATGTGGTAGAGGACATAAGACGCCGAAGTATGACGTAGGTTTGCGACAGCAAGAATGGCGCGGACGGGCATGGTGCAAGTGGACGTCATCGCGACAGCGTTGACATTTATCGTCTTTCTGTCAGCGCCTGGCGTCGCCGCCGGCATGAAATTGGTGGAAGTGTCGCTGGCCAACGGTAAGTGATCGCTTGCGAGAACTCATTTGATTTTAGTGGGATGTGACTACTATTTTGACATTGCAATTATGGTCACATCAACGCGAGTGCCGTCATTAAAGATTTACTTCAAAAAAATTCGCGACCTCGTCGCATGGTTCGTATTGAATGCGTCTGTGGTCATTGTCATAACAATATTTTAATCACTGGGTGATTTGTTGTCAATGTTGAACCCGTCACGTGGTTGAGATATTGAATGGTGCAACTGAACTTTACTGGGGCCACTGATTTGATGCGGTGTGACACGTTTTTCCTGTCGCTGCAGCTCGAGATGACAAGTGTGATTGATTATAAGACGTGTGGACGCAGACAAGGTGTGGTCCATCTAGGTGCTAGGATCTGTCACCTTTCAATGTGACGTACGCGTGTTCTGTCGTCATCCGCCATCCTCGTTTATTTATTATCACTTTGGGTTAGTTGGTACCACCCTACGACCGACCACCCTACGACAGACCACCCTACGACCGACCACCCTACGACAGACCACCCTACGACCGACCAACCTACGACAGACCAACCTACGACAGACCACCCTACGACAGACCACCCTACGACCGACCACCCTACGACCGACCACCCTACGACAGACCACCCTACGACAGACCACCCTACGACCGACCAACCTACGACAGACCAACCTACGACAGACCAACCTACGACAGACCAACCTACGACAGACCACCCTACGACCGACCACCCTACGACCGACCACCCTACGACAGACCACCCTACGACCGATCACTCTTTGCCAGATATTATATTACAGTGATTTCATTTATTTGCAGTTGTTACTTGTTTCCTCGCTTATCGAAAAACGTCACACATGTGTGGTTTTGCTCATTGACAAACGGTTCTCAATGGCTTGCTGTCTTGCACAGAGCGACTATGTCTGATGACTTGACCAGACCACGACATACGGGAAGTGGTCTTTCATTGTCCAATGTGGTAGAGTTACGAGGTATAATTGTGCATCTCCTGGACTCTAATAGTTCTATCTTCAAGAACCTGCGAGATGATCACGGCTTAACGACATTGACATCATTTATGTTGTGTCTCGAACTGTTTATGCTGTCTTCGGTCTAACAAAATTACCGAAGTCTTTTTATAAGTCTCCCTTTAACGGATATATGCTTCTTTGTTCTTCGTGTCCTGCATATGTCAGGAATCCATTTTCTACGGGTCTTAAAGGGACGTCGTATAGTCTTGTACGCGCACACCAGTATATTTACTTTTATTAAATTAATGTGTGCACAGTAACTTTAATTGCTCAATCGTGTATTTATCGTCGTTTCTTATAGAATAAACTTCAACAACGACTGCAGCAAGAAACATTGTGTACGAGTGAACCCAGGAATCAGATAGTTGACACGATAATGAAGATATTGACTTTTCCTCTTCAAATGTGTCTCATGGCATACCGTTACGACTGTCGCGTGGCATACCGTTACGACTGTCTCATGGCATATCGTTACGACTGTCTCGTGGCATACCGTTACGACTGTCTCGTGGCATACCGTTACGACTGTCTCGTGGCATACCGTTACGACTGCCTCGTGGCATACCGTTACGACTGTCTCGTGGCATACCGTTACGACTGTCTCGTGGCATACCGTTACGACTGTCTCGTGGCATGCTGTTACGACTGTCTCGTGGCATACCGTTATGACTGTCTCGTGGCATACCGTTACGACAGTCTCGTGGTATACCGTTACGACTGCCTCATGGCATACCGTTACGACTGTCTCAGGGCATACCGTTACGACTGTCTCGTGGCATACCGTTACGACTGTCTCATAGCATACCGTTACGACTGTCTCATGACATACCGTTACGACTGTCTCCTGGCATACCGTTACGACTGTCTCATGACATACCGTTACGACTGTCTCATGGCATACCGTTACGACTGTCTCATGACATACCGTTACGACTGTCTCCTGGCATACCGTTACGACTGTCTCATGACATACCGTTACGACTGTCTCATGGCATACCGTTACGACTGTCTCATGACATACCGTTACGACTGTCTCCTGGCATACCGCTACGACTGCCTCATGGCATACCGTTACGACTGTCTCATGGCATACCGTTACGACTGTGCAATATAGAACACCAGATCGAGATTGTTTGGCCAGTAACGCAATTGTGAAATGATCACTCAGTAACATAGGCGCTGGTAGAGTTACTTGATTTCACTGCGACTGGGCTGTGACGTACGAGTGTAGTTAAATGTTACCCAAAAGACTCCAGTGTTGGGACGACTGGGTACGATAAATGAAAATAGGTTTAACTGGATATTCTTCCGTGAGGTTGAGGCCCTCATCCCATATTGATTCAAATCAATATCTTGTCCATATGTGTCATTACTAAAGAACCTGTAACTAATGACAATAACTTAAGATCTCGAAAATGTAGAGAAACACGAGAGAGAGGGAGACGGAGATAAGACAGAATGACCAACCAAGAAACAGACAGACAGACAGACAGACAGACAGACAGACAGACAGACAGACAGACAGGCCGACCGACCGACCGACCGACCGACCGACCGACCGACCGACCGACCGACAGACAGACAGACAGACAGACTGACCGACCGACAGACAGACAGACAGACAGACAGACCGACAGACAGACAGACAGACAGACAGACCGACAGACAGACAGACAGACAGACAGACAGACCGACCGACAGACAGACAGACAGACAGACAGACAGACAGATGAACACGCATCGTGTATAAGCGTACGGATATACGTAGTAGTGTACACGATATGCAGAATTTAAAGTTATAACAATGTTGTGATACTTCGATTGCGAATAAAGAAACACTTCACAGAGAGGGAGAGGGGGACCGACGGACGGACGGACGGACGGACGGACGGTCGGATGGACGGACCGACGGCACGATGGACCGACGGACCGACGGACCGACGGACCGACGGACCGACGGACCGACGGACCGACGGACCGACGGACCGACGGACCGACGGACCGACGGACCGACGGACCGACGGACCGACGGACCGACGGACCGACGGACCGACGGACCGACGGACCGACGGACCGACCGACGGACCGACCGACCGACGGACCGACCGACGGACGGACCGACGGACATATACATATGGTTACTTATACACATACACGAATGGTCCGTACCCCGTACAGCGCTCTATTTACCCCGGACGCTCCGGTCTTGTTTTGATTACACCTTATCGATGGACCGAATCTGTGTCGACTCTCGACATAGCAGGCTATGTAAACAGCCAGAGCAACACGAAAACGCACTACGTCACGGGCTGATGCACACACGCGGGGGCAGTCGAGCGTGACTCTCCTCGTGCCGACCTCACACCTGGCTAATACGTGTGGGCATCTGTCCAACGACTGCACCTCACCCGCTGTGAAGCACACAGAGACATGATTGGCTACCGCCAACTGAGATGTGGTCACTTAATCATAGACACTGCTAGAATAACGTCTCACAAATAATGTAATTCTCACAAGGATTACATTCGTTAAACACAACCTCGGTGCAGCTCACCCCGTTGTGACACTGAGTACCTGGCGCTGGTGTTCGCGTATTAATTGTTCCGTGGCTGAATATGAAGTCAATGAGGTGTTGCACTGAACATGTCTGCCGGGGTGTTAAGAGCAAACCGCTCTAAGAAGTTGTTATAATGATTTCATACCGCGCTATTAAGAACTGATCTATACGTTCTGGTTTAGGTTGTGCAACCCAGTTACAATGTATTATGAAACACAAGGACGCCCGTCGACAAATATTTTTTCCATGTTGATTTGTGTTGATGTAGTTAATCTATGCACAGCGAATCTGAATGTCTAAAAAGCTTTAATATTCTCTGCATTGGCTTCGCGTCCGATATCGTATAATCTTAGATGTAGACCATTAGTTACTAGGCACTTTGCTGTAAGCAGCAATCATAATTACGTCCATTACTTACTCCTGTAAGACAACATGTTCAGCTTCGAGCATCTAGTTTTGGTTTAGTCCCTAAAGTCAAAACTAGTTTTGGGACTAGGGGCTTTGCTGTGGATGCGCCTACTCTTTGGAATATGCATCCTTTTGGTGTTATATCAGTTGAACATATTGCTAAATGCCGCAGTCATTTAAATGCATACCTTTCCAACTCGCCTATCCACCATAGCTCCCTGATGACAACAGGATTTGTTTATTGGCTCTGAGCTCGATTTGTATTGAGGCTGGGCTTGGTTTCTGTGGATTTAGGCGCAATAGAAGTCATCTAATTATTATTGTTATTATTATCACAAAACCGCGGCTGCACAAAGAGGTGTCGCTAGAGCACAACCCGGCCAGTCGGGAGTGTCAGGGCTCGAGTCTAGCAGCGACCGTTTCGAAACATGGGGACGGACGACGACGACGGCGACGGCGACGGCGACGACGACGACGGCGACGGCGGCGACGACGACGACGACGACGGCGACGGCGACGGCGACGGCGACGGCGACGGCGACGGCGACGGCGACGGCGACGGTAAAACTGTACCAGCATAAGACAGAATAAGAGCGAATCCAGCAGAAGGAGAAGAAACAACAACAGCAGAAGTTGCAGTAGCAGAAGCAATAGGAACTTGAGCAGCCGCGTGAGCAGAACGAGTCATGTGTAATTTATAATTACTCGTGACCTAGAGTAACTCGATGTTGTTGGCAGTGGTCACTGGTCACTAATTACGAGGGGCAGTCAGAGATGGTATTCACGGACGTGGTTTATAGGGTGCGACGACACCAATGAATTGGTTTAATTAATGCGTGTCTATAGCTTCATGGGCGACAAAACGAACGCTTAACCACTGGTTCTTTGAGACGCCGCCCTCAGGCGTGGTTCGTTGTATTCACGACGGCGCATCTTTGTTACTATAAATACACACAGCGCTGACAACTTGATGATAGTGCTAAAATGTGTACGTGTGTGCGTGCGCGTGTTGTGTACATGTACACATACACGTACATGTACGAGGATGGGCGTGGACTTGTAATGTTAGAGCAACTGCAGATGCAATTATCTTACCAAAGCATCAATACACGTACTTTACATTCCCTTTTCACATACTTACACACATACCCAATCGTACGCACACACACATACACACACACACGCACACACGCACACACACACACACACACACACAGACACACACGCACACACACTCACAAGCATATGCACACAGACAACGTCCACGCAACCACGAGCGCTGCGCGGGCATGCATCATGTACATATGCGAGTATATACGTGTGCACGTTGGTATGCACGCACACACGCACGCACGCAGTGACAGGTATACGTGCACACAAATGCACACACCACAGACACATGCAGTACGTCTCTACTTATGTACTTAGTGTAAAAATTGTTTCTAAACATTTGTGTAAGTTTATTATGGCTACGTGTTTATGACAACTCGACAAACAAGTCATTTAACAAAGGTGTTGACTATATTTTGCTGCGTCCCACAACTTATGAAATAATATAAATTAAATAATAAATCTTTATTAAATAATTGCAATACAACACCGGTTAAGTTTATGATTACGTTTGTAATTAATATTTATTATTTTACAATGTCCAGATTATTGTCGCATTATCGTACTGCTGCACAAAGGAACCCGCTGTAACGTGACATCGTATAGTTCATTAATTGCCATGTTGACGCGGACTTGACCCAGTGGGTCCCCGGGTAAACAAACACACCCTTTCAATGGCCGCTCACATTGCGTTGAGTGCCACTCAATGGTGTTGTTCATGTTCCTGTCTACCCGCTGGGCGGCAGATGTGGTCAAGGAGATGACCAGTGACGTCCTGTTCACCAGATCGGTCCTGTCCTAAGACGTATGTTCGTCCAGACAGGACACGTTATCCTCGGAACGTGAGAAACATTGGTCGAATGTGTGGGCAGAAACCTCCGATTACTTCTCCTCCAATACTTCCCAAACAACCCCGTTAACGCAAGCGATACACCTCGAATCGCTCCCAACAATCATCAATGATCCGTTTACACCCCACTGAGTAGAGCTGTGTACGTTTGCCTGTGTACGTGTGCCTGTGTACGTGTGTCTGTACGGTACGCGATATGTGCCATATATTTCATACGGTAAGCCGCACGCTTTTGTCTGATACATATAAAAACGTATTATTGCAAGCCCATGGTAAGGTTTTCGTTATGTTAACTTGTTTAAATAATGTAATGCTTTTCTTAATGTAAATTTATTTATCGGGAACTAAAAGTACTGCTAATTAGTGTGTATTTGAAAGCATTCTGGGTCTCGAAAAGCACAAGAAACGTGAATGGTTTCCGTAATCGACTTATACAATCGCTCTTCCGGACATGCGCTTTTCGAACGGAAGATTTGGAAGAATGCATTGAACGTTGTTTTTTCTTTACCTTTGTATGAGGTTGTCATGGCTAAGGGATGATTCGAAAGTATTGTCACTTGGCAATGGAACATACCGCATGGAATACCGGTTTTGAAAAACCTGTTTCAAAGCTATACCAAAATACCGGTTCAACGGTGGACCGTACCATAGTACACGGCTGTACCACTAAGACTGTCAAAGTCCCCACACGACTCTCAAACACATCTCTTGTTGTACCACTGAGACTATCCAAGTCCCCACACGACAATCAAACACATCTCTTGTTGTACCACTGAGACTGTCAAACACATCTCTTGTTGTACCACTGAGACTCTCAAACACATCTCTTGTTGTACCACTATGACTCTCAAACACATCTCTTGTTGTACCACTGAGACTGTCCAAGTCCACCGCACGACTCTCAAACATATCTCTTTTTGTACCACTAAGACTCTCAAACACATCTCTTGTTGTACCAATGAGACTATCCAAGTCCACCGCACGACTATCAAACACATCTCTTTTTGTAACATCGAGACTCTCAAACACATCTCTTGTTGTACCTCCGAGACTATCCAAGTCCCCACACGACTCTTAAGCATATCTCTTGTTGTACCACTGAGACTGTCCAAGTCCCCCTCACGACTGTCAAACACATCTCTTGTTGTACCACTGAGACTGTCAAACACATCTCTTGTTGTACCACTGAGACTGTCAAACACATCTCTTGTTGTACCACTGAGACTGCCAAACACATCTCTTGTTGTACCACTGAGACTGTCAAACACATCTCTTGTTGTACCACTGAGACTGTCAAACACATCTCTTGTTGTACCACAGAGACTGCCAAACACATCTCTTGTTGTACCACTGAGACTGTCAAACACATCTCTTGTTGTACCACTGAGACTGTCAAACACATCTCTTGTTGTACCACTGAGACTGTCAAACACATCTCTTGTTGTACCACTGAGACTGTCAAACACATCTCTTGTTGTACCGCTGAGACTGTCAAACACATCTCTTGTTGTACCACTGAGACTGTCAAACACATCCCTTGTTGTACCACTGAGACTGTCAAACACATCCCTTGTTGTACCACTGAGACTGTCAAACACATCCCTTGTTGTACCACTGAGACTGTCAAACACATCCCTTGTTGTACCACTGAGACTGTCAAACACATCCCTTGTTGTACCACTGAGACTGCCCATGTGCCCCTACGACTCTCAAACACATCTCTTGGTATTGCACTCAAAAGCCTAGCCTGCATGGACGCCTGGGGCACGAGTGACGCGCACGTGGATGACACAAACACCCAGTAGAGTCGCCCTCATCCCCCGGCTGTTACACGATTGTGTCACTATTTTTCATCTTCGTCGTCGTCGTTATTATAAATCTACTCATTATTACCGTCGGTGCATCATAGTACCACCGACATAATCTATGGTACCCACAAATGAGAGGCCGACAGTTGACGGTTATCTATCAGCTATCTATCTGGTGTCAGCGAACTGTCTTATTAGGTTTGGATCAATTGCGTTCTTGCTAAGTATTTTCCAATTTTCTGTCCCGTCTGTTTACACCCGCCACCACCGAAACATCGGAGGTTTCTTCTTGAGCTAAGGCAATTTCGTGCCCCCTAACAGAGATATCCACAAACTTAACCCTGTAAATCCTCATATAGACAATTACTTCCTTATATTCTAAGCTATCTGCAATCGACACGTGTGATTTATAATTCAACTTGATGCAGGCGACACGTGTTTTCTCGACCAAGAAGGCAGCTTCAAGCGATGCTTCCTGTTCTCGACGGAGGCGAAGACGTGGCCGGATGCGAGGGTGGCGTGTCGGGCCAAGGATGGGGCGATGACTGTCATGAAGCAATGGGAGGACCTGAACATTGTCAGAAAGGTAGCGTCAACGTAAACTTGTCTTTACTACTGTAGCCAGAAACATGTGGCGAACATCGCTTCTCGTGTGAAGAAGAATGTCTCGTTCGCCTTGTGGCTATTTCAACATATTTAATATGTGAGCTATCAGCAGTACAGTTGTGTATAGTGTGTAATGTGTGTAGTGTATTGTGTGTAATGTGTATAGTGTATAGTGTGTAATGTGTATAGTGTGTAATGTGTATAGTGTGTAATGTGTATAGTGTGTAATGTGTATAGTGTGTAATATGTATAACGTGTAATGTGTATAGTGTGTAATATGTATAGTGTGTAATGTTTATAGTGTGTAATGTGTATAGTGTGTAATGTGTATAGTGTGTAATGTTTATTGTGTGTAATGTGTATAGTGTATAGTGTGTAATGTGTATAGTGTGTAATGTGTGTAGTGTATTGTGTGTAATGTGTATAGTGTTTAATGTGTATAGTGTGCAATGTGTAATGTGTGTTGTGTGTAATGTGTAATATGTATAGTGTATAGTGTGTAATGTGTATAGTGTATAGTGTGTAATGTGTATAGTGTGTAATGTGTATAGTGTGAAATGTGTATAGTGTGTAATGGGTAATGTGTATAGTGTGTAATGTGTATAGTGTGTAATGTGTATACTGTGTATAGTCTTTAATGTGTATAGTGTGTAATGTGTATAGTGTGTAATGTGTATAGTGTGTAGTGTGTAATGTGTATAGTGTGTAATGTGTATAGTATGTAATGTGTATAGTGTGTAATGTGTGTAGTGTATTGTGTGTATAGTGTATAGTGTGTAATGTGTATAGTGTGTAATGTGTATAGTGTATAATGTGTATAGTGTGTAATGTGTATAGTGTTTAATGTGTATAGTGTGTAATGTGTATAGTGTGCAATGTGTATAGTGTGTAATGGGTATAGTGTGTAGTGTGTTATGTATATAGTGTGTAGTGTGTAATGTATATAGTGTGTAATGTGTATTGTGTGTAATATTTTTTTTTTTGTGTAATGTGTATTGTGTGTTATAGTGTTTAATGTGTATAGTGTGTACTGTGTATAGTGTGTAATGTGTATAGTGTGTAATGGGTATAGTGTGTAGTGTGTTATGTATATAGTGTGTAGTGTGTAATGTATATAGTGTGTAATGTGTATTGTGTGTAAGGTGTATAGTGTGTAATGTGTATAGTGTGTAATGTGTATAGTGTATAGTGTGTAATGTGTAATGTGTATAGTGTGTAATGTGTAATGTGTGTAGTGTGTAATGTGTATGCACGTCCTGAGTCATACAGTGGAACATCGTTGAAAAGAAGGGTTTAGTTCGTCTCATTGACGTGTGCGCGAGACTCAGCGGGGAATTTAATCTAAGCGGGTCGCCACAGCACCTGTTTGTGTACAGAAAAACACCCCTCTTTGTTCGATGTTGTAAAGGTGCGCGTGGGGTGTAGCAACACCCGCCGGGCATAGAGATACTGTCTCTAGTCACACTCCCTCTGACCATAGGTGTCTGACCATAAGTGTCTGACCATAGGTGTCCGACCCGTAAATAGGTGACACTTCCGGAAGATCGTTAACAATGTAACACTCATTGCAAGTGTCGGTCAGGTCACTGAGACATTTCCGGAAGTGTTTCTTATAATGTCTAATAATCTTTACCAATACACAAGTGAGCTGGCTTCTATATATTTTGTTTCCTGGGATATAACAGTATTCGCCCAACAAAGCTAAGACTTTAGAAATGTCGGCCATCTAACAGCGAGTATGTTGCCTTGTGGAGCTTATTACGTGCGTAGATACTGCGGACGTAACACGTCGTGTTTACTGGAGGTGTTTACTTACAATCGTACAAAATGGCAAAACAGACAAGATGGCTAAATGGACAGTCTTCTATGAGCTGGTGTCGTAATGTTTATTTGTGTTCTTACGAGTCACGTGTCACGTGCTGCTTCAGGCAATGATGAAGCTGGGCTGGATAACGGCGTGGATCGGAGCATCTCGTAAGGCTGTGACGTGGAAGTGGGAGGGGACTGACGCTGAAGGTAGGTAGCTCATTTAACCTCCCTCTCTCCCATACCCCACTCTTCATTCTCCCGTCCCCCCCCCTCCGTCTCCGTCTCCCGCTCCCTCTCCCTCTCCCTCTCCCTCTCCCTCTCCCTCTCCCTCTCCCTCTCCCTCTCCCTCTCCCTCTCCCTCTCCCTCTCCCTCTCCCTCTCCCTCTCCCTCTCCCTCTCCCTCTCCCTCTCCCTCTCCCTCTCCCTCTCCCTCTCCCTCTCCCTCTCTCTCTCTGTCTTTTTTAGAAGTCTTAAAATAGCATATGCTGTGCATCTATGTGTAACTGATACTTTATTGACTTAACAGTGTCCTCACAAATTTTGTCGGCATATGTCGACCGCCACTGGAGCGATATTGTTACGTATTGCTAGGATGATGTGACGAGTAGAGCTATCAGGAGTATCATGTGTACCATGTGTACCATGTGTACCAGGTGTATCATGTGTGTCATGTTCTAGGCGTTGGCAACTACAGCAAGTGGGGCTTGCAGCGACCCAAGGACGCCGACTCTCAGCTCGACTGTGTCATGGTGGTGCCCTACTCGGGGTTCGTGTGGCAGGACATGCCCTGCGCCTTCTCCGTCGGCTACGTCTGTGAGACCAGTACGTGGCGGC
>OZ024855.1:40810401-40825401 GCA_964017155.1 Oasisia sp. SBJ-2009 | reverse complement strand
ACAGCGAGACATATCTCTGGGGAAACTGGAACTGTCTCGAGCAACTACGATACGTGTGTGAACTCGGTGAGTGTGCGCGCGCGCGTGTGAGTGTGTGTGTGTGTGTTTGTGTGTGTGTGTGTGTGTGAGTGTGTGTGTGTGTGTGTGTACGCGCGTGTGCGTGCGTGTGTGGTTTGTGTGTGGGTATGTTTGTGCGTGTGTATATATATATGCAGAGAAACAGAGAGGAATTGTGTTTGAGTATGTTTATATATGTGTGTATGTATGCATAAATGTATGTGTGTATGTATGTATGTATGTATGTATGTATGTATGTATGTATGTATGTATGTATGTATGTATGTATGTATATATGCATTCCTGCATGCATACATGCATGTATGCATGCATGTATTTACTATGTGCATGCGTAAGTATGCGAGCGCATTAGTGCATGCGTGATGGTGTGGGCGCATCTAACTGCGGGTGCACATATACACAGCACGCATAGTAGTGTTGACACTTTATCGTCATTATAGATATCTCAGACGAGACTCCGACGATAATCACGGAAGCGACATCGACGATGACGTCGGTGACAACGGGCGAGACGACAGTCGGCAGCACAGCCACTGGCAGCAAGACCTCTCACAGCACCTCCGGTCACGTAACACCCAAGTCGACGTCACCAGTTCCTGTCACTACAGCTGTAAGAACCAAGACACCCGTCGCCACGTCACCAAAGTCGACGTCACCAGTTCCTGTCACGACAATTGGAAGGTCCAAGACTGATTCTCCGCCTGCACGCGAAGTCTTTCTCCGGGCGTGCCGCTACGTTGACATTGCGGTGATCCTAGACGTCTCGGGGTCCGAGGCGAACAGCGCCAAGGCGATCAGATTTATCGCGTCCCTTTTCACGCAGTATAACGTCAGTTCCGGCTGCGCGCGCGTCTCCGTGATGACGACATCGAGCGCCAACAGCGGCGGCCTGCTGTTTCACCTGGACTCGCACAACGACACGGACGCGCTACTGGGCGATATACGGGGACTTTCATGGAACGACCAGAGCGACAGCGTCTTCACCGAGCTGCGCGAGGCACGCCGGGATGTGTTTACCTCTGCCAACGGAGATCGCCGCGCAGCGACTAATATCATCGTGCTCGTGACTGACGGCGACTCGCCGGAAGGGTACAGCGGCGACGAGGTGATACAGACGCTCAAAGAAAACATCACCGTCGTCGTCGTCGCCGTCGGCTGCAACGCCCCCGTGCGGAATCATCTCGCAGCGATCACGAGCGCCCCTAGCGAGAAACACCTAATAGACGTGGACGGTTTCGAGTCGCTTCCCGCCGCGCTTGGTAGACTGTCGAAACTCATCCTGTTCTACTCGTCAGAGGGACCTTTTTACGACAGTTACACCCGTAGCAATGTCATTGACGGAACGACGACATTCGCGCAACGAACGACACGTAACGTCCCCGTTACGCCAAGTGTAACGGCCGCTGACGCCACCAACGACACCAGTAGTAACACGACAGTCGGACAGTTGAACGGCGGCAACAGAAGCGTTGATGACGACGACGTGACGTGGCGAGGCCCTGAAGTGTCCACTTCTCCACCCGGCCCTACACCCAACTCCGTGTCCGGGCGCATGGGGCCGTATCCAGGTATAATCATCGACAGGATTCTCGTTGTTAGAAAACTTGATAGTGGGCGTGTTTCGTATAGGCCCCTACACACACACGCACACGCACACGGACACACACACGCACGCGCGCACAAACACATAAACACACACACACACACACACACACACACACACACACACACACACACACACACACACACACACACACACACACACACATACACATATTCGGTAGAATTGTTTGTAATAACATTAATAACCGTTAGCAATGTTCGCAATTTCAAAGCAATTTGAAAGTGCAAGTTTATTAAATAAACACATAGTTGATATCATTATCATCACAAAAGGTCATGAATTATTGCATTTTATCCTAGAAAAGAAATATCCTAAGTATTGCTACAGTTCTAAAAATGTCAGCATCTTTTCCGATGTCTTGCTCATGTCGTAAATAAGACTGTTACAATTGACAGTTGCGTCATCACATCTTTGTTTCAGTGCTGGCAATCTCGCTAGCTTTCGCTGGCGTCGTCATTGCTGCAGCTGTCATCATATTCGTCATGGTCGTCCGTAGGAAGAAAAGGTAATTACAAATTAGTCTCTAGCATGGGAGTTGATGCTTTGCAAAGGTGAGGTAAAGACATTTCTGCATTATTTTCACGCCTTGCTTCGCTTGGTTTCGCTTGGATGTGTCATTACGATGTCATTTTATTGACTACACAAATGCATTGCACAATATGAATATTGCTTCGCTTTGTGTCGCTTACGAAGACTTGAGCTGTTGATCATTGTACGTGATCTCTATGTCGATGAAGTTGTACGTGATCTCTATGTCGATGAAGTTGTACGTGACACTGTGTCTGGGTCTTATCTTACGCGTGCACCCATTGTTCGTAGGAAGAAACGCTACAGGCCGGACAACGCCATCGCGTAAGTGACCGGTCACGTGTATTACCCCACCTCTACCCCCCCCCCCCTCTACCCCACAACTCAAGGGTGGGGTTGTTTTACAACGTTTCGTTACATCGCTACTCTTGTTTTGGAATACTAAATATAACGTTTGATTTAATGGGTGGGCAACATTCGGCAACGTTTCTCCGGAAACTCCAGATGAATGCGAAGAGAGTAGATTAGACTTTGCGAAGTAAGTAGCCTCACGTTGTTAACATATCGATTATGAATTCTTCACAGCTAGACTTTGCTGTTATGATTGCGACATTTACCGATCATTGTGATTGCGCGTTTTGTGTTGTTAAAGGGCAAATAGGGCACCAACCATGACCTTGAACGTGTAATGCATTTGTAATAAATAAATAAAGTATAAAATACAGAATTATAAAAAGAAATATGCTTTTGAACAGTAGTACCTTTGACATCTACCAAGACGTTCTGTACACACGTAAGCACACACGCATTCACGCACGCATTCGCCCGTACGCACGTGTATATTAAGTGCATATACAATTATGTCAGGATGTTTTACATGGTGTCTTCGCCGACTACAATTCTTATGCTTCTACAGTTGTTTGCCTGCTGTTTTAATGCTATAACATTTTCCATCCGTTTGAACGGTAAATTGTGTATAAATGTGTTTTGCCAAAACGGTAAACTTGTCATGATTCATTGCTAACATTACATTATAAATATGTTCCAGGTTTTACGCTTGCTTTGTTGCACTGCTAGATTTACAATGATAAGACAAGGGTCAGGATTACATGTGTTATCCCAACTGTTCTGTGTTTCGCCATAGCTTCCTGCTACGTTTTCGATTGTGTTGCCTGTGCGCCGTGCTTGTGTGGCTTGCGGAAGCTATAATTGACAGCTTTGTCAGATACGCCTGATGCGTTCTTGCACACGCACGCATGCACGCACGCATGTCATGTCCCCTGTCCAGTGTGCCAGCACCTGTTTAACGTCACCATTGCACGCAGGTGGAAGTGGCAACTCAAAGACATCACGTGCACCAATGATTGTCCCGTAGTAAAGTGAGTCATTCGCTTCAGCCTTGTAGCGTCGATGTGGGCCAGTGGTCTGACGTAGAAACTTGGGTTCCGGTGTAGCGCCGCTGTCGCGCTTACATGAAATAATGTCTATGTGACGTTTCTGCGCATGCGCGTATCTCGGGGAATGTATATTTATCACCAACGACGACTGTGGCGCTTACGTTTATCCGAGCGTTATATTTTACATTGGTGGTGTTTATGTGCATGCATTATAACATGTTTGTACGGAATCCCGTTGGTGCCACGGTGAAAGTAATTTTTTCTGACAGCCGCCACTTAATTATATGGCGGCCGCCACTTAATTATCTGGCGGCCGCCACTTAATTATCTGGCGGCCGCCACTTAATTATACGGCAGCCGCCACTTAATTATCTGGCGGCCGCCACTTAACTATACGGCAGCCGCCACTTAATTATCTGGCGGCCGCCACTTAATTATATGGCGGCCACCACTTAATTATCTGGCGGCCGCCACTTAATTATACGGCGGCCGCCACTTAATTATCTAGCGGCCGCCACTTAATTATACGGCGGCCGCCACTTAATTATCTGGCGGCCGCCACTTAATTATACGGCAGCCGCCACTTAATTATCTGGCGGCCGCCACTTAATTAAGTAGCGGCTGTCAGAAAAAAATAGTTTCACCGTGGCACCAACGGGCTTCCGTACGTATGTTTGCTTTCTGTGGACATAAATAATTTCTGTCGTAAAATAGTTTCCTCTCCACGCATACATCACGTGATGTCACTCTTATGGTTATAGATCTCGTCACAATTCTGGAACCGCAAATTATAATTAATGCTCTACTAACAACGTTCGTGTTTCTACAACAAACATATTTATCTAGATAGTATTGATCACCACCGAATCTATTGAAGCCAAATATTATGCTTTACTTACACACATAAACATCACCCGGGTAAAATATAATGCCCGGATAAATGTAAGCGCGACATCGCATTGGTGCTTTTAACAACATGAAGACGGATTGTAGGAGGGGCTTTGTGCGTAGCTAGTATATATATCATGCGCATATAAAACAACCGCATTGTAGTGGTGGGGTTTTGGTGCAATTTACCTAACTCTTAAGTGACCTGTTACCTAACAATAACTTCCGTCACAAATCAAAAGCCGGATTACGAACGAGAGACGCTTTGGATTTTCTTTTGTAATGTTTGTGATATTCTGTCCCCAAATATTTTTCTTTACGACAACTTGTCGTCGTCAAAAACATAAGAAAAAGTTGTTCCAACAAGAACTGGATGCGGGAAATATTGATTTCGCAGATGTCTTAAATAACCGCTTTAATACTGTATTTCACACGTATTCCTTATGTAGTCAATGCCGGCGTCGCAACCCTTCACACGGGCTTCAGTCATTTTATTACCGAGACGGAATATATTGTTAAGCAAGAAGGCACGTGATGAACTGGTCAATCGTTTGGTAGTATGAATGTGCATGTGATTTCATGTGAAATCATCATACTCACCGTTGACTGACGCAGGTTTCATTTTGTGATAATAGAACGAAACTGAAAATTCAATAATATAACTACGAGAGCTGTGTACCGTGCACGGGTATATCGTTGGACCGGTATTTTATACTGTTTTAATCATCAAAATCGGGATTCTCCACGGTATTCTACATCAAACAAACTGACAATACATTAAGTGTTCCACACCATATAAAAACCCAGGCAAACTGAACGACAGGAAAAGAGATTCGACACATCCTGGTGTTCATTTCCGGCCAAAAAGCGCACTTCCGGAAAAGGTAGATGATACAAGTCGAGCGATGGCTTTGCCACGCCTATAAATACTACTGCTATACAACAATACCTTCCCTTGACATACTGAGAAAAACCCGTGTAGCGTGCCGTATCAATTACAGCGCGTACCACGTATTGTCTAAAAAGACATGCGACACAGCGCTAATTGAATTTTTGTGGTCTTTGTTGACAATTTCCACAGTGGTACCTTATAGAACGACACGGTACATAGCTTTAAATACACCTCGGTGGTCTTTATTGACAATCTCCGCGGTGGTACTGCCTATAACAACACGGTACACAGCTCTAATGATATATTGGTAGTCTTTATTGACAATCTCCGCGGTAGTACTTCCTAGAACAACACGGTACACAGCTCTAATGATATATTGGTAGTCTTTATTGACAATCTCCGCGGTAGTACTTCCTATAACAACACGGTACACAGCTCTAATGATATATTGGTGGTCTTTGTTGACAATCTCCGTGGTGGCGTCTTCTTGTGTTTCTGTCGTACATGTGAGGTATGGAGTCATGCCACCTTGCTTCGTCTTAATCTTCCTCTGACACATTGTCGGTAAACCAACATCGCAACTCCCAGTCTCAATCGGCGCCTTCTCGACTCCATTAATTTCTTCATGTCTTCTCTGGTTCTGTACTGGTAGACTAGAACGTTTTGATATCATCTACAATACGGTGTGGCATGTGTGTGCTATGATGTAGTTTAGTTGTGATGAACTCATCAGTTATATGAGCATGGTTCGGTCAAACATCGGACTGTATTTGCACGCGCTAATAAAAAGCATATGAACTTGTACGTATCCTTCCCCTTTTTAGATGTTTCGTTGTTGTGGAACTGTTTATTCCACAGTCTCAATATATGTCACTAACCATGCTAACAATCGTCCTTAGTTATTGTTAGTGTCCAGCCTCATACATATGACACAATGACGCAGAAACCCCAGGTTTGTAATCTGCTTGTGGAACTGTTCGTTTTCTGAAAACTGAAGTATTTTGAGGATGTAATAAATAATGAAATGTAACATTCTGTACATGGCACGATTACTGATTATAGTCTGAGACACATAACCGCCGGCACCCATATGTAGACAATGTTCAAAATGAAGCGTGTCATTTGTTCACTGCAACGAATCTCTCCGACAAGATGTTTTACATTACAAAATGGGCGCCGTACAAGAGGTCCGGTCGCTAGCATAGGCATGGCAACGATATTGTTACTCACGACATTTCAACAATTATTTATTTTTAGTCAATTTAATATTTAACCCAAACACAATCCACTGTCATGGTGCAATTGCAATCGATACATATATATATATATATATATATATATATATATATATATATATATATTGAAAAAGAGTTGCAAATTGATATAATGATATGGAGGTTTGCATATATTTATTTGAATTGACAAACGTCTGATATTTCTCCAATTACTTCCTTCCTAAGTTTAAAAAAAAAATCCAGTTGTTCACAAAGTGTTTCAGACCCTGCGAAGAAGAAAAAAGTGACTATAAATACAAATTAATGGTCTGTTTTTTGTGTGTTAAGCTACATGTATGCTACAACTGACAAATGAAATTATTTTCCCATCCGACACATTTCTGAGGTATATGAATCATTCATATACATTCTGAGAAAGTTAAATGTAACAAATATAATACATAACAATCAGGTAACCAATGTGTGTGTGTGTTGATTTTTTAATGCATAACACATTGTTCAACATAACATAATTACATGAATTATATGTACCAAAACAACATATTTAACAAATGTTGCGGGGGGCGTGGCGGGCGGATATCGAGAAACGGGTGCAATAATGCATATTTTGTTTGTTGTCATTCACGGTCCATTAATGTGTTGTGTATTGGGATATAGCCTCGCATATCCAGGTTTCCTGGTGTTTTGTGCCCATTTGATATCCTGAAACGAGAAGGTATCCCCGTTATGAGGTGGGCCCTTCGTTAACCCAAATCAGAGTAACCAATAAAACTGACTTTTATGCTAACTCAACAAAGACGAGAGCAAATTATTATTTTCAAACTCATATAAATAACATAAACAATGGTTCAGACTTTAATTTTATTAATAGGCGGTCCACCATTACGTTTCAATAAAGCGAGAGTCTATTTCGAATTTTCAAATATAATATTTTTTAAATAGAATAAATATAAAAGGTGGTACACTGCGCGTTAAATTGCGTTTGTTAAGATGGGTTAAACAGTATTTTGCTCGACCGCGAAATAGCAAGCAATCGATCACAGCGTAAACACCTCGACGGTAGCAGCGGCCTGTTCCTACGGCCGACTGAAAACACGCAACACTAAGCTGGGATAGGAGTGTTTTCAAGTTTTCACCACTTTGAATGTGGTATAAAAATTCCACCAGCATCGCCTTTCAGACGCGAGATTCACATAAAATAAAACCATACCATGGTCCATCCCGAGATAGTGTATCTGACAAATAAAAAACCCGTTATCCAAACTAAATAACGTTATTTGAAAAAAACGAAAACCGTTGCGATCTGAAAAGAAACCTTTGCAGTAACGCGGGAACGGGCATCTGGTGAAACGTCCGACTACACGTAATGGACCTGACAACACCGGTTTAAAACTAATGATGTGTCTCTTGAAGCACGCGTACGTTCATTTGACCGTCTCCAGTACGTGTTACTTACAGTTTCACTTGTAATAGAGAGCGGCATATTACCAAGTAAGCTTAGTTTGGCTTTGTGTCGCAGTGTATGGGCGAGAATGGATGAATTCCTATACGACGCGACGCGACGCGACGCGACGCGACGCGACGCGACGCGACGCGACGCGACGCGACGCGACGCGACGCGACGCGACGCGACGCGACGCGACGCGACGCGACGCGACGCGACGCGACGCGACGCGACGCGACGCGACGCGACGCGACGCGACGCGACGCGACGCGACGCGACGCGACGCGACGCGACGCGACGCGACGCGACGCGATGCGATGTTAGATGACCGTGGCAAATTGCGTTCACTTACCTGTATATTACGTGAACAGTCGAGTAGAATAGTCACGTACGTGTTCGCTACAAATATGATGTAGTCTACAGTTAGCGCAATTTGCAACTATTGCAAACGCTAACAGCTGTCACTGGGAAAACAGGCTGTGACTGGGCGACGATAAACCCGCGTCACACCATCTGTCAAGATTATCATAAAGCAAAATAATTGACATCGCACCAAAAAGAACAAAGGTTTTATCTGTTGGGATAACTAACTTTATCTATCGGCTTTTTTCAGACGTTGCTCTTCGCAGATTTACATACGGTATCTTGTTAGTTTCACATCCAACTGGGTGGATGTATTATTAATATTTTGCTTATTATTATCCAGAAGCATTCGCAATACACTCAGTAACCTGCTGTTTCGCCTAAGCTGTTCAGTTTATTTCACAACCATAAGACTCTGTACCAGAATCTCTGACTAGGTACGTCATCATATATCCCGACATAATGATTGTTACTCGTGAAAACAAAATGGCGAACGTTTATAAAAGTTAATGTTATGAACTGTTACAAGATGGCTATATCTATATGTGTGTAACGTTTTTTACAGTTTCCATTTGTATTGCACATACGCACGCACACACGCGCGCGCGATTCTCAACCGTATAGCCAACGAAAAAAAAACATCGCTATTAAATGGATATACTGTATCATTATGTTCCAAATCGCTGTTTTTTTACTTTTATGGTCAAAGAGCGAAGGAATAAAAAGGCCCACTCAGGCTATTTGTTTAGGTTTGACGTGAAACTAAACGAATCATAGAACCACCTGGCGGCCTTGTTGTGTAACTGGTGGATATCAGTATAGGACAACACGGCTGTGAAGATGACGTTTGACCACTGTGGCGTACAGCGGCTCAGTGTGGTTAGAGCTTCGGACTCTCCATCAAGAGAAGTCGAATTAATGATGTGCCATCTACTTGCGCGCTAGGGGTCGCTGCCGCTGATGACGTCAGTACCAGGCAGCGGTAGCACTGACTGACCCCTTCGCAAAAGATCAGCCAATGGAATCACCGACCAAATATTCGAATACGCAAGACCGTTCACTTGGTCGTCGTGCGATTGGACGAACGGGTTATTATACTGACATTCCCAAACGCTGTGTGTCCGCCTTCAATTCGAAGCAGATGGCCGCGTTGTTTTCGCGCGACTGGCGAAGTTAACAGCCCGTTCGACTCGGCTACATTTCACATTTTGCACACGAGATCAGCCAGGACTAGTTGCGTGTGGCAAACTGGCCTGCGTCGTTAAGATGTTTTGTGCTGTCGTTTTATACGTTGGGCAATCTTGTTCACTCTACGTTGCTCAAGTTCACTTAGCTGTATACACGACTGTCCGGCTGTGTACATGCGGGGGTGGATATTTCGTAGCCGATATTCTCCTCGCATTAATTGCCGCGTGACCGGATGCTTCACAGAGAAGTCGAGATGGTGTTCGATTGAAAGGTTCTGCCAGGAAGTGACGTGTAGAGCGAGTGATCCTATGGACTGGACCCTGCGCTATGAGAGACAATCTCTTTACTTTAGGTTTACCGTCACAAGTCAGATTCGTCATCATCGTAACTACGACTTATTCCACCTGGACACATTTCGGCGTCTGGGCGAATTCGCTCGATTCCACCGGTTGCTACGGGGCGTTAGTTGACGGCGCAACACAATATGGCATCCATTGCTTTCTGTCTTGTGTGGCGGGGCCCAGTGGCGCGGTGAGTAGAGCATCGCAGTCTCAATCAACGGAGAACCCGGATTCGAACGTCTAGCTGCCGTTTCGAACATTGCTCAAGTTCGCTCATTCTACTTTGTTCAGTTCCCTCAATCTCACGAATGAACTCCTAGCTATAGAAAAGGGACGAGACTTATGTACGATTACTCTTCGGGCATTAATTGCAGGGTGGTCGAATGCTTCCCAGAGGCGACGATGCACTGTTCTGTTGAACAAGCCTGCCGTGGAGTCAAGTGACGCGTGATGCATTGTGGGCCGGCACGAGGAAGGACTGGACGGTGCGCCTGCCACGTAAGAACGAACCTCTTCTGTTGCAGGTCGACGAAGTACACGCACTACGGCGGGCAGTTCAGGGCGGCCGTCGTGGCGACGAGTCCCAAGCTCTCCCGCACTCCCTCGTCGCCGTCGAGCACGGCGTCTCACTCGAGCGACAACTCCCGCTTCAACCTCGACAACGTGACGACGCCCTGGGGCACCATGGGCAGCTGGCGCAAGTCGACGAAGACCGCCTGTCGGCCGTCCGTTGGCGCCTGTCTGCCCAACACCGACCAGCCGCCAAACACGCTCTTCTACAACTGCTGGAGCATTCCCGCCGACAACAACGTGTCGTCTGCCAACACGCGCTGACGTGACGTGACGACTTCCGGTGTCCCGCGAAAATTGTCGTCCCTATATGTCGTCCTGTCGTCCGCCAGAGATGACGCGGTTAATTCGGAAGTGTACAAGTTGGACATTTGGAACGCTTGTGATGTTGCATGGATTTGTCCAGCAGTGTTACACAGAGAACGAACACGTTTATTCATATAATTATGCTGGCCTGTAATAATCTGCAAACCGCCTGACATTCTTCCATATGCAACGACGGTTTTAGTCACGATAATACAGACTACGACATTCAAACTTACCAGTTGACGTCATCGACAATACGCAAGCTTTAAATATTTATGTATATGTATGTATGTGTATATGATTTGACTGCCTGATATGGGCTATAATTATTGATAACGGTTATACAAATTAGCGAAAAGGTTCGTTTGGCGCTAGGTATATTTACACGCACACGCAAAAGGCAATTTCCCGAAGTATTGTAAATTTAACCGGTTTTTCGTAATGCAAACGTCTTAAGATGTTCTTAACCGATCGGTACACGGTTGTACACTTGTCTCTGGACAACCGTTGAAACAATACCCCCTACCGTACCCATTGCCACCGAGCCCGTCGCCAACGGATCATTCAGAAATGCGCGCGCGCGCGCGCGCGCACACACACACACACACACACACACACACACACACACACACACACACACACACACACACACACACACACACACACACACATACACATACACACACAAACACACACACACAAACACACATATACATATACACACGTATGTATATATGTATAGTGTATGTATATAATTATATATACATATATATACATATATATATATATATATATACATATACATATATATACATATATATATATATATATATATATATATATATATATATATATATATATATATATATATACATATAGTAGGTGTGCATATGTTTTTGCGTACATACATACATTCAAACATATATACATAAGACATACTTTAATTATAGTTAAATGTGGAATTGAATGGCAAAACATGGGTTTGACACATCAGCATGATATCAAATAAATTAATCATGTGTAATTAAAGTATCTCGTCGTTTCTCTTGTTATGCCATAGAGACCTGATTCCTCCATTTTCAACATGGGTGAAGACGAAACATGCTGATGTTAATCATCCAGTGATATTACATTTGTTCAGTTCCCTCAATCCCACGAATGAACTCCTAGCTATAGAAAGTGTATGAAGTGTGGGTATATGTACACGTGTGCATGTACACACATATGTGTACATGTATGTAAGCATATATATGTGTGGGATTAGAGTAACTCGTCTCTTCCAAATGATTAGCATCGCAGGCGCCAACATTTAAAGAATGATCCTTTTGTACAAAACTCTTTATGTCTGCGAAATTCCCCGGCTACCTGCCGGTGTTCGTACCTTAGGCAAGTGTAATTGGTTGTCCTTGACGTCACGAGTGGCGTCTGCGTTTGTTCCGATGAGTAGGAATCTGTGTTACAGGTGTATCGCAATATACGTCACATTAAGTAAATTGCCATAACGCGAAAACAACATTCAAACTGATGTGACAGCAAGCGTCCCACACTGATACTTCCGGAAATCATAAACATCACATAGAAATACTTCAAGAAATAACAATTGTCAAATTTCGTAAAATAACAAATATCACACATGAATATTTTGAGAAATAACAAATAGCACATGTGAATAATTCAGACATGTGAAATGGCAAATTCGGATATTTAAGAAACAAACAAATGTGGTATCCCGATATTTCGGGAAATAACCAACATCATATGTGAAGATAATGTTTTGGGGTCACAGGAAGATGACACATCAAGTGCCATGTGACCACCACGTAGCAATTCTTATACAAATATTATTTGCATAATTATATATAATTATTGTAAAAGTTAAATAATGTTTTACATAAATTATATAGCATTCTTTTATGTATTTGTTGCATCTCACTTCATTGTATATAAGCGTAGTATGTGTTCAATAGAAAATAGATCTTTGTGTAGAAATTCGTTCCCGTCGTCTCGTGATCCCGAATTATGGGCGAGATTAACATTTGACCTCCTTGGCGCTCTGCTGATATGGCAACATTAAGCAATCAAAGACAGTATCCAGGATGCCAGACATGTTTGGGAAACAATATGGAACGAATCAACAAAAGTTTTCGGAAAATAGCAGTAGGCCTACATGACTGTGACAGCTACGGTCGCCGAGGCTGGGCTGATCTAGTTTAATAGTGAATTATCTCCAGGCATTTCGCAAATAGATCATTCAGCCAGTTTAGACTGTAGAAATGAGTCGCTGGTGTGTAGGTGAATAGACAGTAAAACAGTAAATACATAACAACTCGGGCGTGCAGACTCTAAATAGCAATTTATTCTATATACTAAACGCTGTTTCTGTCGGCCAGTACAACTTGCAGCTCTTGGGAGGATGATCATCTAGACTAAGGCAACGTCTCATCATTCATATATAGTTACATTGCTTAGGTCTTGGATTTTACGTGACTTATTCTATAAAATATTGTGTTTCTTTGATGTGGTTCTGACAAGAGCTTTACACTTTTATTCACAGTTTTTCCACCTACTGTTTTTACTATCAAAATGATGTTGTATTTCTTTAAATAACTTGGTGTGGTGTGCTGCTGCTAATGCTGGGATCAGTAGAATAAAAACATGTCAGAAAACGCCCTGTCATTTGACTGGGCTTTAGATTTTCCGTCAGACTCTTTTCTCCTCCTCTTCCCTTTTCTCTTCTTATCTTCCTTCTTATCTTCCTTCTTCTCTTCATTCTTCTCTTCATTCTTCTCTTCCTTCTTCTGTTCCTTCTTCCTTTTCTTTCTCGTCTGTCTGTCAACCGATCGCAACAATTTAACATAAACTACATAATAATAAGATAACGTCTTTGACACCAGACTGCGTCAATAAGTTATGCATAATAACAACGTATGCTATGCGTAGAAATAACGCACGCTATGCGTAATAATAACGTACGTTATGCATAATAATAACGTACGTTATGCGTAATAATAACATACCGTCTTTTTTGGCGCGAGACTACGTCAGAACGAGATTGGGTAAAACTGCTAAACGACAGCCATTGTTAATCTGTATAAATATATAGCATTACATAAAGATGTTATACTATGCATGATAACTACATTGCTTAATACTTTGCTTTTGTTGCGCAATAGTATGCTAGTAGTAGTAGTAGTAGTAGTAGTAGTAGTAGTAGTAGTAGTAGTAGTAGTAGTAGTAGTAGTAGTAGTAGTAGTAGTAGTTGTTGTTGTTGTTGTTGTTGTTGTTGTTGTTGTTGTTGTTGTAGTAGTAGTAGTAGTAGTAGTAGTAGTAGTAGTAGTAGTAGTAGTAGTAGTAGTAGTAGTAGTAGTAGTAGTAGTAGTAGTAGTAGTAGTAGTAGTAGTAGTAGTAGTAGTAGTAGTAGTAGTTGTTGTTGTTGTTGTTGTTGTTGTTGTTGTTGTTGTTGTAGTAGTAGTAGTAGTAGTAGTAGTAGTAGTAGTAGTAGTAGTAGTAGTAGTAGTAGTAGTAGTAGTAGTAGTAGTAGTAGTAGTAGTAGTAGTAGTAGTAGTAGTAGTAGTAGTAGTAGTAGTAGTAGTAGTAGTAGTAGTAGTAGTAGTAGTAGTAGTAGTAGTAGTAGTAGTAGTAGTAGTAGTAGTAGTAGTAGTAGTAGTAGTAGTAGTAGTAGTAGTAGTAGTAGTAGTAGTAGTAGTAGTAGTAGTAGTAGTAGTAGTAGTAGTAGTAGTAGTAGTAGTAGTAGTAGTAGTAGTAGTAGTAGTAGTAGTAGTAGTAGTAGTAGTAGTAGTAGTAGTAGTAGTAGTAGTAGTAGTAGTAGTAGTAGTAGTAGTAGTAGTAGTAGTAGTAGTAGTAGTAGTAGTAGTAGTAGTAGTAGTAGTAGTAGTAGTAGTAGTAGTAGTAGTAGTAGTAGTAGTAGTAGTAGTAGTAGTAGTAGTAGTAGTAGTAGTAGTAGTAGTAGTAGTAGTAGTAGTAGTAGTAGTAGTAGTAGTAGTAGTAGTAGTAGTAGTAGTAGTAGTAGTAGTAGTAGTAGTAGTAGTAGTAGTAGTAGTAGTAGTAGTAGTAGTAGTAGTAGTAGTAGTAGTAGTAGTAGTAGTAGTAGTAGTAGTAGTAGTAGTAGTAGTAGTAGTAGTAGTA
>OZ024855.1:40802901-40805401 GCA_964017155.1 Oasisia sp. SBJ-2009 | reverse complement strand
CTCCCCGGGTAGGGGTCAAAGACACACACTAACTACTCACACTATAGGGCGTGTAAGTCTCGCGCGCTAAAACGAGGCTGGGGGCAGTTGGGGGCAGAAAGTCCATATTCTCCATGTTAACGTATAGGACTTCGTTTTGTTTTTGGTTGTAATAATCGAACTGTTCCAGTCTAACTATTTCAGTTACACTGTCCGAAGGATTATTACAAGCAGAAGCAGTGGAACACTTTGCCGGTGACATTGATCACGGAAATCATGAATTTTAATCGATTATAATGGTGGTTGCCACGGCAACAGCGGCAAGTACTTGCGTTTGGCGATCTTGACTAATAATGAAAAGTGCCATTTTTCGCGTAATACAACCTGTGTGGGGCAAACGTACACATGTGTTATGATTATGCGCATTTAGACAACTTGTCGGATATAAGTGCTTATCGAAACAACAAAGTACAGCAATGTAAAATGCAAATCCCGTAAAATATTTTATTGTGTATTATTCTTGTGTCCAGTCCTCAATTGTCTCGCTTAGACCCCAATAAGCTCCAATCGCGCGGAGTCTCGCCATTTATCGTGACCCACTTGCACGCCCTATTCTATCAATAATGCACTCACTTTAGCGACACATCCCTTGACGACTCTTCCACCAGACTCTCGCTCGACTCCTCTAAACTACAAGGCAAACGCAATGAAAACAATATATTATATATTTGCATACAGTGATTATTTAGGGGCTTTGTAAATATACAAACAAAACGGTAATACAAAACAAATTCAATATGATCGATAACACCCACCCGCCTGAACAACTGGAAAGGCCAGTAAATGGCGGTGAGCCATTGACGTCTCTCTACGTGTGCAAATGGCGGAGTTGCTAAATTAATTACAAGTTATATGTACAGAGAGGTTCCCAGTGGGCTTCCACAAATCCACGTTAGTCGCTAGAGGCGCTAATACCCAACTAGACCCTAGTTGCGTATCAGCGCCTCCAGCGATTAACGTGGATCTGTTTGCATGTTTTGCTGAACGGTTGTTTAAGTCATCCTCATTTAGTTATTTAGCAGACGCGTAGCCAGCGATAGTTTGTATGTGGGCATGCCGTATGTGTGGCCAATAGACAGAACAGCATGCCGTATGTGTGGTCAATAGACAGAACAGCCAAAACAACGCCATCTTGACATTGAATTCAATCGAACGTCCCGCGACGTTTCATCGACTGTAAATGTACATTAATTATGCTTTCATATTGACGGACATGTTATACGATATCAATATTTAACTATGCGTAAAGACGTAGCAGTCTCGTGTGATGCATACGGCGAGCTGTAGGTGATTTAAACATCCTTTCCGGCATCGAGCCAGCAAACCTGTCGTCGGGCCACCAGTCGACGTTCCATCGGTTGTAAATGTTCATTAATAATGTACATATTATACCTTCACATTGACGGAAATATCAGACTGTATCCATATGTAGCTATGTGTGAGGCTTCGGAGTCATGCGAGTTCAACAGCTGATTTTAGGATGATTTAAACAAGCGTTCCACAAAATGTTCCGCAAAACGGTTTAAACCGCATTTTACACAACGTCAAGAATACGTACAAGACGGCACAAAGACCCTAGTTGTGTCAGAGCGCCCTCTGTCGGATTAGTTATTATGGTACCTCGTTCTGTGCATTGTTGAGATTGGTTAGAATACATCACACGTCAGTAAACTGCAACTTGTTTCTTACATCCAAACACAACGACACGTGTTCACGCTCACCTGACCGTGTACGCAGACAGCAGAGTGTGTCCACAGCGGGTGCTCACTCGGGAATGATAAATTCATTTTAATTTTCCAATCCAAATGGACCCTTTACCCAGGCTCACACAGCCGAATTATTCTAGGATTATTGCATTTTATATATGTTCAAAGCCACTTATTAACGTCTTAGCCGTTAGACGCGGGGGCATGGGGATTCACCCTGACCATATTGAGACGGGGGACTCAGTCCACACATCCATGCATAGTGTATTCTTAAGCACACACTGAGACGGGGGACTCAGCACACCTACCCAATACATGGTGTATTTTTAAGCACATATTGAGACTGGGAATTCATCCCACCCACCCATGCATACTGTAATCTTAAGCACATATTGAGACGGGGTCATTGCCCACCCACCCATACCATACGAAATTATTCACATTAAAATGTTGATCAAATATTATTGTTTTATTAATCCCCCTCATTGTTAGACTTCGTTTTAATATTTCACCGCTCTTTAAGTACATATCACACCAGCACACTCACCTTGTTATTAACGGTTGAACTACCTCGTTATGCATCAATTCGGCTTGACCCCTGCATCAGTGAAAGTCCATTAGAGATTCGCAGAGCATGTAAACCAACATCGGTACCCCTGGCCGTGGAAGCATAGTTCCCGCATTTGAATGTTCAGAAAGAGAGTTGAGTTAAATAAAATTTGGTGATCACCATTTTAGTTGGATCCCAGGGCCAA
>OZ024855.1:40755401-40800401 GCA_964017155.1 Oasisia sp. SBJ-2009 | reverse complement strand
GCGTACCTGTTTCGCACGTTTCGCCGATGTAGTCTTTATTGCAGCAACACACCGGGCCAAATTTACCGTTGAAACAACGCCCTTGGACACACGGGTCCATCTCGGCGCACTTGAGGCCTGATCATAGGCAAACAGTTAGTTAGCTATCACATACACGTACGCGGAACACTTGAGGCCAACAACTAGCTATCACATACACGTACTCGAGTACGCATACGCATGTGCATACACACATATATACAACAACACAACACACAACACACAACAGACAGCACACAACACACAACACACAGCACACAACACACAGCACACAACACACACACACACGCACGCACGCACGCACGCACGCACGCACGCACACACACACACACACACACACACACAATCTATCAGTCACTCACTCATTCAGGCCGAATTGGCTACACGTCATGCATTTAGTTTTGCATTGATATGTGGTGTGTAAGTGACTATTTTGAAAGATAAAAATGCAAATTACATGTACTTTCTAGTAGAATATTACATCCAGCGACATCTTTAAATGGAGGTTGTCGGGCAGAAGTAGCACTGTTTATGTGTGACCTTGCCAGCGAGTTAAACTTGCTGCAGTGTCTTGGCACAGCACAACGACAGGGCCAACTTGGAGAGGGAAGCTGGCTAGCACAATCACCAATAACGGTGCAATTCTTGGTGCATGTCACGAAGCCGGTAACGTTCGCTGACTATGTAAATATATTCATGCGAGACATCGGGAAACAAAGACGAATCATAGGATATAACATACAATTTCGTAGTATGTATTTAATACGGCCAGTCCGTTTTACTGCTCAGCGTATAAACACCGGATGTGTAGTGTACGCTTGTGGTTCATTCCAGTTAGAGCGTTTACACAGACACAGTTTATTGAAGTGCTTTCCGCTTACTTCTACCGTTAATGTCGACGTGTGGTTTGGGCTTGACATGTTCGGACCGTAGACCTACCTCTGCACTCTGTCGTTATTTGCAGGTACTTTGATGTCAACGGGCATGGGTCTCCGAACAACTTAGCGATGATAGGCGTCGAGCATTGTTGCAAGTTGTGGCAGCGCCGGCGAATGGTTTCCTCTACGTCGGCCGAGGAGCAGTCCGTGTAGGTGTTATTGCCCAGCTGGCTGCACTTGGTTGAGTCTTTTCGCCCGTAGAAGGCGCTCACGACGTGTATGCGTCTGCGAGCCCCGCAGTCCAGTTCCAGATTTCCACCCTCGCACTCCACCAGGACGTCTGGTCACAAACATAACGGCAATCTCATCAGAGGTGGGACGGACGGACGGACGGACGGACGGACGAACGGACGGACGGACGGACGGGCGGGCGGGCGGGCGGACGGACGGACGGACGGACGGACGGACGGACGGACGGACGGACGGTCGGACGGTCGGGCGGGCGGGCGGGCGGACGGACGGACGGACGGACGGACGGACGGACGGACGGACGGACGGACGGACGGACGGACGGACGGACGGACGGACGGACGGACGGACGGACGGACGGACGGACGGACGGACGGACGGACGGACGGACGGACGGACGGACGGACGGACGGACGGACGGACGGACGGACGGACGGACGGACGGACGGACGGACGGACGGACGGACGGACGGACGGACGGACGGACGGACGGACGGACGGACGGACGGACGGACGGACGGACGGACGGACGGACGGACGGACGGACGGACGGACGGACGGACGGACGGACGGACGGACGGACGGACGTTAATCATAAAAACGGGGAGAGGTAAAGGACGACATTGGAGCATAGAACGGCCGAAAATTCATTATGGAAGAGCAACTTCAAACAAATCTGTTTTCAGTGTTTTACGAAAGTTGGCTGTAGTTTCAGAGTATTCGATGTTAATAAGGGTTTTCTTCAAAATTGGTGGAGCAGCCACAAAGAAATCACGTTTGGATATTCTGCTTAATGTTAGGAATAAAATACAAAGTTGTTTGAAAATACATTGTGTATGTGTGAGTATATGCACGAACTGTATGCATGGGCGCATGTGCTTGCGTGCGTGCATGTGTCCGTATATGTTATGAATGTAATTGTATGTAAGTTGTGCATGTTTGTGTCTTTGGTGTATGGAATGCCTTAATCGACAAACTACTAATTTACACTAATGTTTGACATGCTTACGTTGACGTGGTTTTGTATCTGTGCCTAGTACTACGTGGCAAACGTCTAAAAATAACGAAATCCCATATGAAGAGAACCCGATTATCTGCAAAATGGCACATAACTGTGTGTGTGTGTGTGTGTGTGTGTGTGTGTGTGTGTGTGTGTGTGTGTGTGTGTGTGTGTGTGTGTGTGTGTGTGAGAGACAGAGAGAGAGAGAAAGAGAGATTGCGTACGTGCGTGCGTGTGTGCTCGTATATATATATATATATATATATATATATATATATATATATATATATATATATATATATATATATATTATATATATATATATTATTTGTTTTAACATATATAATTATATACAAACATCATGACATGTCAATGGTTGCATATTATCTACTTGACTTATTCAGTAGAGCACAGCCTCTGTCTCTAGGGACAACTCTCGTTATAGCTGCAATCTAGTACGTCGACTATTTATGGCAGGTAGCAGCCACTAGTAGCCACATGTTCTTCATGACTCTAGTAGGACATGTTCGTCACATGACTCTAGTAGGACATGTTTGTCATAAGACTCTAGTAGGACATGTTTGTCATAAGACTCTAGTAGGACATGTTCGTCATGTGAATCTAGTAGGACAAGTTCGTCACATGACTCTATCCTCGGCCTGTCAACGTAGACGGTCGATGTCATAGTTTCTCTAGACCACATCTTGGAAACGCAATTCGACTGTACCCACAGGACGTCAGCCGCCCGTCAACTTCCCACAGAGAAGGTCGTTGGACGACGGTCATTGTACGTCCACCCTACGTACCCATGTCATGTCACGGTGTTCATCGATGGTGTTGAATTGCAATGTTTCTGACCTCGACATGTGTAAATTTACCCTGTCATTCTTCACCAAGGATCGTTTATAGCCAATTCACATGAAAGCTGTTGAGTTTCATTTCTTCCTTTCTGGTTTGTGGCACGTTCTCCGTGTATCTGAATCGTATAAATGACGACAACGCAGGCTTGGCACACTTTCAGGTTGGTGTGCAATGTTACCTTGTCCAAACACGCCATCCAATTTTACGGAACTACAAAACGGATATATCATAACACGTCAGGTTATGTTCTAAAAACTTTCAAATCATACTTTGTGAACGAATAATATATTCCCTTCAAAATGAGATATCCTGTTAATTAGTCGGTGGGTTGTGGGTGGAGCTATAATCAAACACTATCACCGTAAAGCGATCTCACTCAGTCACTCTCGCGTCCCAAGACCCGCCCGTCTGTTCGTAGGGCAGACTTGACGGTGCAGATGCAGCGATTGCTCTACGGAGGGAGCGCCAATATCGGTCCACTCCCGAATGTTGTCGATCCAGGTCTTCCTTTGCCCGCTGCTCCGACTGCCTCCTACCAGGGTGCCCTGTATGATTGTTTTCGCCAACCAAGGGAGTCGTGGCATGTGACATGACCTTACAACGCCATCTTTCTCCTCTTCACGGTTGCAGGGGGGCTCCTGTGCACCAATTAGCAGTGATGATATTTCGAACAAAGAGATTGATCTTTTATTCGGCCACGACATATGTGGCAAAACACTTAGTCTGAAAAGCCTAGATCTATTTTGTCAATGCCCTGCTTTCAAACCCATGGAGCAAGACAGACACAACAAGAGCTCTGTACAGTCTCATCTCGGATGGAAAGCTGCTGCTGAATCTTTTTCATATCTTGGTTAGTTTGGTCATGGTTTCTGTTGCGAGGACTGTTCGTATCTGGATCTCTTTATCCGATCTCTGGTGAGTTTGTAGCCGAGATATCTGAAGGCATTCACGTGCTGTAGCATCTGGCCGGTTATCGGGATGTCAACAATAGTGTCAACAGTGACGTCCAGCGATACATGTTCTCATTGGCGACACTCTACAAAAGCTATACACATTCAATGGATGCGTACACTTACGACACCTACTACATAAATACAGGTTTTCCCATCGAGCTAAAATATGTAATCAATTATAAGGTCCTTGGTTTTATATATAATCACTACCGACTTTACAGATGCACTGGGGCATCAGTTTGAACGTTTTTTGTGCATATTCTAGAAAGTGTGTTTGGAAGAACAAAATAGAAAGAGAGAAAACCAGTGACAGTTGATTAAAACATGCGAGAGACATTCTACGGTATTTTGCATGATAAAAACGGAGTTTTGGTGTTATGCACGACTTGTACTATTTAAAAAGTAAAGTAATGATTAACTAGCATAAATACGGCATGCGTACGAAACAAGACTACGCTGATAATGACGATCCGGTGTCGAGGCCGTAGGCTTGCTCCAGGCCCATCGGGCTGTAGCAAACGTCTTGACGCCATTGTGAGTTCAGGGTACACACATTAAGGTGACGTCATACGACGACATGAAGCGTCATAATGTGTGTGTTCGCTGCTAGATAGAACAGACCGATTTAGATATTCAATTTGTCACCAGTGTCTTTTTAGTTGTCCAATCAATGTATAATAGTGCGTCGGCAAGCGTAAAGGAAGCATATTTTTGGGTATAATCTTGGCGACAGGTCTTAAAATCATCTAAATAGTATATAGAACTTTAAAAAAAACTTGTTACTATTTTTTATTTGATCCCTTAGTGATTTAGCGGCCATTTTTAAAATGGCCCCCAAATTGTATTTCGCCGTACGTTAATAACTGTTTCATCTTGAAAAATAATTGTGGTGTGTGTATAATATGTATATGTTGTATGGGACAAGGATTTCAAATAAACAACTTTTGGAAATGTCTGGCTTTCGCGTCGGCCATTTTAAAAGATGGCGGTCGTCAATACAAATGTCACAATATCTTAAAAATTGCAATAGAAATGTTGATGACATTGGATGGCTTGGTGGATAACCATATAAACCAATGTACATTTAATCTAGAGCCAAACGTAATCTAGAGCCAAAAAATATATGCCAAGATGTAAGGTTTTTAGATATGAGTATTTAAATTGTATTACTTTTAACCTTTATTGAGTTTCAAATATCCGCCATTTTTGAAGATGGCGCCCGACAAAATCTATAAAATTATTATATCCATAGCTTAAGAACTACGTGATTTAGAGACCAAAAGTTGATGTCAAAATACAACATTTTTGGAAGTAATTATGTGTTATATTACTTTTGACTTAACCATCATTTTAATAGATGGCCCCATTAAATAGTATTATTTATGTATCTTAAGATAGCTTGTCATCCCTATGTCTTGTGATCTACGTATCTTCGAACCTTGAAGCTGATGTGGAAATATAGATTTTGGAGGCAACGATTTAATGTGTTCATTCACCCCACCCCACCCCACCCCACCCCACCCCACCCCACCCCACCCCACCCCACACCACACCACCCCACCCCACCCCACCCCACACCACCCCACCCCACACCACCCCACCCCACCCCACACCACCCTTTTCTTTTCAATTTCTCATCATTAAAATAAGAAGAAGAAGAAGAAGAAGAAGAAGAAGAATTTGTTTTTATTTGACCATTTTGTCAACACAATACATACATACACGTTATCCATGTCATACATATATAATCTGAATAATACAAACATGAAAATTCTAGCAAACATGGTAATAATGCGTATAAATAATAATAAAAGTAGGGTCAGGAGACTCCTCTAAGACCTGGCTGGTCGCTATCGAGGAGCCACCTTTCAGAAAATTTAACTTACAGAATAATTTCTTCATTTAGAACAAATTCTTCAGAAACAGACCAAGATAAAAAGAAAAATCAAGAAAAGAGAAAAATCACCAAACACGCATAATATGAAGATGCTTTTGCGCAGCTGACAAGATTTTTGTATCTCAAGTAAAAGGCTCTGTTTTTAAGTTTTAATACTGAATGAAGTGTTTTAGGTGGTTTCAGATACTTAATTATGCATACATACATAGCAGTTTTGTCTAGTGCATATTACTTCATGACTTTGTAAAAAATACAGTTTAACATAATTTACAAATCCCTGTGTACTATGTGACATAAGTTTTTCTTTCACTATTTCAGGAAGGTTATTTAATAACAGTGGCAAATTATGTCTGAGACATTTCTTTGCAAATTCATGTTTAATTTTATAAGTGTATATTTTATTTTTGTATCTTGTGTCATGACCATGTACCTCACATTTAAACACAAACCTCCAATTTTGTAAATAGCGAGGTAGGTCATTGTGTAGATATTTATAGTAGAATTTTAATTGTTGTAATTTAAGAATGTCATCTACTTTTAATAAGCTAAGTTGTTTGTACAGTGGTTCAGTGTGGGAAATGTAGTTACTCAAAGTAATAATTCTCAGGGCTTTTTTTTGTAATTTTATTATTCTATTTGATTCAAAGCCCCATGCCATGATGCAGTAATTAATGTGTGGCACTATTAATGAATTATATAATATTTTTTTAATATCTAGAGGTAAGATATGTTTCAGTTTGTTTAAGCTTCCAATTTTCTTAGAACATGCATTTGATATTTTTTCAGCGTGCTTTTTCCAGTTTAAATTTGTATCTATAATTAAACCCAAGAAATTAAATTCCTTAACTTGATCAATGTTTACATTGTCTATCTTCAGGTTTAATATCTGTATATTTTTCTTTTTCTTTTGAAATATCATAAATTTTGATTTTACTACATTTAGTGATAATTTATTGATTTTGAGCCAATCATTTATCTTAACAAGTTCTTCGTTTATTAAAGATTCAAAATTTTGGTCATGTGTTTTATCACTGAACACATTTAGTGTACTTGACAAAGTTGTGTCGTCTGCATAAATGAGAAAGTTAAACATTTTACTTGCTTGTGCAAAATCATTTATGTATATGATGAATAATAGTGGTCCTAAAATTGAACCTTGAGGTACACCTGTTGTTATTTGTAACATATTTGATTTGATATTGTCAATTTCCGTGTATTGTTTACGATTTTCTAGGTAGCTGCTGAATAAGTTGAGATTAGTTCCATGTACACCGTAATATTTTAATTTATCAATTAATATTATATGATCAATGGTATCAAAAGCCTTGGAGAGATCTAAATATATATTAATTGGTATTTCATCTTTATCCAGTTGTGTTATTATTCTATCTATTAATTCTAATGCCGCATATTCTGTTGAATGTTTCGGTCTGAAACCGTATTGATGATCAAACAAAAGCCTAGAGTCTCTTAAATAAGATGATAATTGTTCAAATATATTTTTTTCAAGTATTTTTGAAATAGCTGGTAGAAGTGATATAGGCCTATAATTACTGAAAACTGTTTTTTCACCTTTTTTATAAAAGAGGATTAACTTACCCAAAGTGGAGGACTCCTCCACGTCTGTCGTCGGTAAAAAGCACCCAACAAGCTGCAGCCCAAGAGGTGGCAGAACAACGAATTTGTTTTTATTTTCAACGTGCGTAATGGTTATTAAATGATATATCAACACAAAGATGCACCATGACAGTTGCCCGGTAACTAGACCTATTTGGTGTCCAGCATCCAAGTGATTGGCAGTCTCTCGTTGTCTATTGGGACCATTAGTCGTACATCATTATCCTTATTGGGCGTCCTGTCATCGAGTTGATCAGGCATATTGGCTTGGCTATACACAACTGAGTGCAGTGCGATTCAGCAGCATAAAAATGGATGATGTCACTATAAAGCCTAGCAGCAATGACATTCACTTCATGTGACCTACTGTTTCTGCACATTATATCCTAAATCATAAGTTCACACACGCACACGCACACTAGTTCTCTTTTGCACGCATTACTGTTACATGCACAAATTATGGTTCTGATACATTGCACCCAAAACGAAAAAACAATATATATATTTCTTATTTTTCCTGTTCGCCGGCCTGTATCCTCAGCATGTTGAGGCTAGGCGGTATCAGGAAGAAGACACACCACCACCACCACCATCGCACCACATCGTCCGTTATCATCGTAAGAAATGCCTGGTCATTGAGAGGATAATTTGGTGTCCAGAGCACACTGAGTCGTAGAAGCACGGCAGTTAGAAAACACACAGTATCGTTACATAAACACTGCACCTTGTTGCATGTTCCAAACGAGACAGGTCATACAGAACACAAGGTTCGTTTCCTCAGATACACTCTAGTACATACTATGGAAGACGCACACCCATTGTGTCAGTGTCCACTTTATATTCCACGCTATCTAATCCATGACTTTCCCCGTAGTATTCGCCACGCGTTGTTTATCCAACATATGTTACGCTTACATGCCGGACAACTAATTTACCCCGTAAAAGGTTACACTCTTGATGTACACGGGATAGTTCTTAAAGAAAGAGGTCATGCTTCGTAACTGTTGGTTCGTGGCATAACCCCTGAAAGTCTGGTGCCCGAGATCCAGGCTGTGCATGAAGAAAACTTTAACTTACAAACAAAACAAGCCTTGACATTAATTAGAATCTTTAATGCATGTACAAATGTTTGTTCTAAATTTCGAAAGCGCTGAGTTCTTACACACAAAACCACCAGATGCGTGTATTTGCAAGTCCATTCTATGTGAAGACAAGATCAAGCACTATGCCGTTGCGAGAGTCCTATTCCCACTTCCTTCCTCTGGTTTCGTCTCCGTCACAGCCGTTTCTTCATCATCGTCAGGCGCTTCAAAGTGAGGCTTTCTCATTGTGCGATAAAGTCCGGGCTGCGGGGGCATCCAGGAAGGTATGACCTTGCCGTGGAGCCGCCATCGCCCATACTCGTCGGAGAGGTGTTTCTCATATACGACGTATTCGAGGCAGTCCTTCAGCAGGTTTTCTCCACCGTACATCAGGCGGCCGAAGCGATCGTACAATGCCAGGCTCTGCAATGACAAAAAATCACTTACATCAGAGGATCATTTCACCAACATTCTCATGAGAATGTCGGAACAGCTATTTTACATCTAGTACTCAATTGTCTCATAAAAGACGCCTACACAAAAGGAGCCTAAATCAAAAACAAGTGCATATGATCTGCACTGTGTACAACGATCGTTCTGTGGCCAGGGAGTCAATAGCAATAGTTGTGATAGTAAAACTTTATTTCCTGATGGTAACCGTGACATGTGGTAAGTCATGATTTTCAATGGGCCATCGTCACCCAGCACTCTCACACACACACACGCACGCACGCACACACAGGGACGCACGTGCACGCATACACTCACACACACGCACACATACAATAAAGCTTTAGATAAAACATATAGTTCACAACGTATCTGGGGGAAGTAATTTAGTTCACAACAAGTGAGTCATGTGAATCAATACGAAACCGAAATATAGTCAAAGCGTTAGAAGACAAGATATCAATGACACGACATCAGGCGTGACACACATCGTGCGACCGTCAGAGCGTGACACGCACCTGTTGCGTGTGTAGCCGCACCGTCACCTGAGCGTACACGTTCTCCTTGCTGATCAGGTGGGTGGTACGGATGTGGACAACTCGTGGGGGCTCCAGGGACTTGATGAACGTCCACCGCAATGACCGCTTGTTCAGCTTGTAGATCATCTCCTGCAAGCACGCAACATTGTTGAGCACAGTGGCTCAGGAGTAGAGCTTCGGACGGACTCTCAACTGAGAGAACCCGGGTTCGAATCCTGTGCTGTGGTGTTAAAACCATGGGGAAATGTTTTCACTCTACGTTCTCCAGTTCACTCAGCTGTATAAATGAGCATCTGACTATAGACAGTGGTGGATATGTGTATGAGCAGCCTTCGTGCATTAATTGTATTGCATTGATGCTTCCAAGAGAAGCCGAGATGGTGTCTGAATGAACAGGTCTGCCACGGAAGTAAAGTGTAAAGCGCTTTGAGCAATCCTGAGGATTGGCTATTGCGCTATATAAGAACTTACCTTTCTTATTTCCTCAATGAGTTTTGCATTTTGCAACAGAAAACTGCATGTACTGTGGGAACTACAGTACATTAAGAAGTTTGCCAGGGTTGATAATTGCAACACGTATCTGGGGGAAGTAATTTTTAAAGTGGCACAATCTACTGAGAGATACACATGTTAATGCAGATTAATGCGAGGAGCTATTTTTTCAGAGCACAAGATTCACACTGCGGTAGGGGGTGGTTTGAAACAATGGTAAATGTACAATTTTATTTGATTCCACAACCTCATGACATCGTCAATTACTTTCTGTAACTGGAATGACAAGCATTGTACTGTATAACACATCTGATCCAAACATACAATTATTTGGCTAGCATGCATCAAAAAGCTATGACACCACAACCAGAGCAACGTAAATTTTAATCAACTGTAGTATCTACTCAACGGGCAACTACCAAACAGTTGAATGACAATGGTTAATCAGCTGGCAATAACCAACTGTCGTTACACCAATGTTTGTTGTAACAATTAATCAAGAGAGGAGTAACGTTAAAACAGCAGTATTGATCACGTGGCATATTTCTGGAGCATTCCTTCAGCTGTCACTTACAGGGTACGCTTTCTCTGTGACGAGGTCGTGGAGCTCGTCCTCGTTCTCCTTGTGACTGGAAACGAAGACGATGCAGTGTGCATGACAAGCAACAACATCTATGTGTTTAGAAATATTTTATCATGATCATTAATACGTACACAAACTCAATACTGCATAAACATGTGACATTATTAACTGAGGCAAAGATACTTGGCGTTACCATCACCAGCAACCTTACATGGGACGTACACGCTGATGAAATCACACGAAAAGCAGGCAAGGGACTGTTTCTACTGCTACAACTGAAACAATCAGGCAGGCATTCCCACTGAATACCTGCTGACAGTATATATATATATATATATATATATATGTATATACTCCTAAAGGCAGCTTATGTCGACCGATTATGCATATAGGACCGGCTTATGTAGACCGCTGTTATATGTAAACCAAAACTGGTCTACATAAAGATTCAACGTGTTAGTTCACAACTAACACAATTGATTTGATCAGTACCATTGCTTGTGCACACAGTTCATATGACAGTGAAGTACTGTGCGTAATTAATTGTTAAATGAACAACATCTTAAGTGATTTTGAGCATGTTTTCTCCAGCGCTGTGCATATTTTTGAGTATATTGTGTGCCGGGTTATGTGTACCGGGTCAAAGTTCTTATAAATCTATATTTATGGTATATATCGAACGAAGGGTTGGAGTTTCGTGTTCAGTGTATGATATACTGATGCAAAAGGCTATGTTATTATGTGTAAATTAGTAAAACTTGCATTTTGTCTTTGTTGCTGACTGATAGATCCCTCGAATGTTGGTGTTGCCGTTGGTATTTGGCAATTAATTTTACAGCATTCACTAAATTGTTACATTTACTGCATAAACATGTATCACAACATAGCTAGATTCGGCGTCTACCACAAAAAAGGCTAACTAAATATATGCAGCTTCCGGCGTTGCTCCGGTCTACATAAATCGGCATCTATGCATTACGCGGTTTTATGTAGACCAATTTTTTGGCATATACCTTATTTATTGAAATATTCTGATGAACTTTCATTATGTGTTAAACATTAGTATTAGAAACAATGTTCCAGTTTTACATCTTTGGAAAATGTATTAAATAAAAAAATATGTCTGGTCTACATAAGCCAGACCTCTAGGCACTGGTCGACATAAGCTGCCTTTAGACTTATATATATATATGTATATGGGTGTATATGTATATATGTATAAATCATGTATGCCCAAAAATATTGTAATGTAAAATTCAGATTATTTATTATTTTTTAATAAGTTTAATCAAATAATCACAGAAAATATGTTTTAATGTGTTAAATTATTTAAACTAGTTTTGTATATAGTATATCGTCTACATTATAGTTACATTTGCGCTAATGTCTTAAATTATATATTATTTCATTGTATTTTTAACAAATATTCTTTGTATGTTTATGTACCCACTTCAATATCTATGATTGCCCAAAGTGAAATAAACTATTATTATTTTATCATTATATTATTAGAAAACTATTCATTAACATTATTATTTAAAAAAGTTGCTGTTGTTCTATAAATCGAGTTCTCTTACTTTTCGAGAAGTTTGTTTGCCTTAACGTAAATTTCCTGGGCATCATCGGGGAAGGTCTTGGTGTCAAATTCCTCGTCAAACTGTCGAATCTTACGCAGCTGCATGTATGACTTTCCCTTCTTTTCTAACTCAGTCATCCTCTGTTTTGCTCCCTATCAACAAACAACAAGACCAGGTAAGAAATAGCTCCCAACATCGCAAATGAGCTTGAAGGCATTTCTTTTCTCTGATGCCAGGCTCTGATTCACAAAACATTTCGTCTTGTATATGTTACAATTCACACTTTCCATAAATGTGGCAACTAAAAGCTCAGCCATTGTACATTTTTATAATATTATTATAAGACATGCAACAGTTATAGTTACATTTTCCCAAACAATTTGTGAGTGTCCTTATGTGACCTTAATTGTGAGTTGGCTGACCTTATTTGTCAGTTGCCAGAATTCCCAAAGTGGTGTAAAGTGAGCTTCGAATGTATTAATCAATTCTTTTGATAATTTCTTTAACGAACGACTTGAGGACCAACAAGTCCACCACTAGGTGGCGCTACTCACAGCACCAGAGACGAGGGATGCGAGGCCGTCACCTTCAGGTGGGACGTACTCCTCGAACAAGCTGCCTACAAACAACATGGCATTGTGAGTTGTGATGGGTCACGTTATTCTTGACGAATGTTGTCCTAAATGTTTCCTATGTAGACCACTGGCGTTTCATAGAAAACAGGAATATTTGGTGGCTGCATACGATATGAATTTCGCCATTGTTATATCTTACTCAGAATGCGCCATTAATATGCAGTGAAAGATACCAAGGAAAGCTTTGATGAGCATCTCAACCTCATGCAACAAGTCAGCTATGTTGTAGAAATGTACTAAACAAAGTGATTCTACAGCATTACTACTGTGAAACAAATATTATAGTTGCTAACATAAAACCTCATTTTATTATGATATAGTAATGGTGTATAGTATAGTTTCTGTCTACCATACACAGCCCCTAGTATACTACCAAAGGTTGTGTCAAGTGATTCCTACTTGTGCTGGAAATGAGGATCGATCTCTCCGTGAACGTCCTCGGAGGCAGGATTCCTTTCTTCTTCATCTCTCTCCTCATTTCTTCGGGTGTGTAGTTGGCCTCTCGTCGTAGTTTATTCCAGTCAGGAATATTCATCTGGATGAGAGAAACCACAACCAAGATTTAACATGAGCACATTATGTTTGAATACAGTTCACACACATATATATATATGTTATGAAAACAATTGGTTTGGTGAAAGCCTGAAAGGTGATTTGCAGTGAAGGTAATTAGTTTGTCTGGGCACTGTTTGGGCACTGGATGTCACACTTGTATACCACCCCCACACTTAGCCGCTTTTCTTTTTTTTGTCTTTCGGGTGCACCAGCAGGGAACTCAAGTTGTTGATAGGTTTGTGGTACACTGGCATGTCAGGTGACTTGAAAATTCATTCCAACTGGCAGCTCACTAATGTAGGGCAGACCTATGGCACGGTGTCTTCTATTGGTGTTGACGTTCTCTGTATTTCTCCTTGGTTGTACGGTGTTGAAAATCCAAAGTATGTAGCCGTTCATTTTCAGGACCATTTTTATGTGTTCCACCTCTTTGGTCTTAGCCTCCTTCTCTGATATGAAACTTTCTGCAATTGAGTGTCTTCACCACAGAGTGTTTATGTTCTAATAGTTAGTTTGATTCCCAGTTGAAATAATGGTCTGTTGCGTCGCTTTCCGACAGACCTTCACCTTTGTTGACCCATCGTCCTTCAGACATGCACGTGTCTAGGAAAGCTAGCATGTTGTTCTGCTCCAGCTAGCATGTTGTTCTGCTCCTGCTAGCATGTTGTTCTGCTCCAGCTAGCATGTTGTTCTGCTCCAGCTAGCTTGTTGTTCTGCTCCAGCTAGCATGTTGTTCTGCTCCAGCTAGCATGTTGTTCTGCTCCAGCTAGCATGTTGTTCTGCTCCAGCTAGCATGTTGTTCTGCTCCAGCTAGCATGTTGTTCTGCTCCAGCTAGCATGTTGTTCTGCTCCACCTCTACTGTGAACTTGACATTCCGAAGGCTGAGACAGCCAAAATACACGGACAAATAAACAAAATTCTTGAGAGGTAAAGCATTTACTAATTATTTGACCCCATGTCTGCTGCAATAACTACATTTACAGTGGAAAGAAAATTGAAATTTTAAAAGATGATCAACGCGCGGTTACCTTAAGAACTTTTTGTGCTCTCAGCTTTCTCCACTTTGGTTCATAGTGCTTGCTGTGTCTCTCCCGCACCTGTTGTTGAGACACAGCAGACAGTACAGGGGACGTCCTTTGAATCGACAAGTTCTGTAAAAAGGAATATGCATCACTTTTATAAATAGGCTTATATATGACACATACAAAAATTCGGTCAAAAGGTACACCGGGTATATATTTTTCCGTTTAAAGCGGAAAAATATATACGAGGTGTATACAAATGTCACCATATTATCATAACGTAATTGGGTGGCAGACTGTCAATACATCCAATGAATAAATGTAGCCACCCATTATGCTATTCAGTAGTGATAACATTCTTAAAATGTGTAATGCTGGCACCTATAAATGCATGAAAGCAGCCTATCCCAGGCCTGGTTTTACTACTTCAAAGGCTATATAGTAACAATGTAATAACCTGTCATCTCTGCCAGTGTGAGAATGGATGTAACACATTTTTCTCAGACAGTTGTCCCTTAATAATTAGGTCTGTCACCTGCTTGTTTGTCCAGGGACAGGAAGTAGTGGTTATAATTAAGGTTGTATCTTGTACCGGAGCAAATACAGTTAACTCCAGTACCAGTTGCTTGGAAACTCTGATAGATAGTGGTGGTGTTTTAACATTCAGCATGAAGCCTGTCTTTGGTGTGAACATTTTTTGGAACCAAGATTAAAACATAGATCATTAATACATGTATAAGCAATTTTTTGGTTTGGTTTGTCACCATTTGAGCGTCTTTCAGTTTTGTTTTGTCGCTGGTTTGGTTGTCGCTGTTTTGACTTGCATCCTCCAGTCTGTCCCTAGGTAGGCACTTTAACAAAATCTGTTGCGGCAGTGATTTTGTGTGCGCGCAAAGCAAAGTCGCGTAGCTGCAGCGTCGTTTCATTTACTTGAACCTGGGTAATGTTTTGTTTTAACTCTCTGATTTGTTTATTGACGTAATCGACTTTCAATTTTTTTAAATGCCTACCCTAGGCTAGGTTTAGCACCAGGGCAGGTACTCGACTCGTACTGTGTAAATCTATAAGCCATGTGATGAATGTAGAAATAGGGCTGCCACCTTCCACACAGTCACAGAAAATGAGGGAAGGACCGTTCCCTTTATTGATAAAGGATACAATATTTATATCTTAATTACGGAATATTCCTTATTTTAAGGGCCGGGTGGCAACCCTATGTAGAAAGCTTGTGACCGAAAGGTGGCGTTGCGGTTCCTTGCTAAAATAAACCTGTCACGCACAAGGTCGCCTAGGTTATATACTCAACAAATGAACAGTTCAATAAAGTTACGCATGCATGTACAAATAAAACACGCCAGTATGAATCCCTGTATATTGTGCAATAGCATGGCTACCGTTCTTTGTATCACTTACTTTTATACTTGGACAGCGCAAACACATTCGTGACCCAATGGAGGCCGCCATGTTGATGTTCGGAGAAATTCTTATTTAGTCAAATAAATGTTATGGTCATTGTAGTTCATGTTATTATTATTGTTAATTCGATTTGCTTAACGTCTTCGAAAATTATGATATTTGATAACTTAATGCTTAATTTTTTTTAACTTGACGTAACTATAGATTTAGACCAATTAGAATGCTGAACAAGTTTAATGCTGAACACGAGATATTACGAATCCGGATGGTCGGGTGCATTGCACGTGCAGGGGAGTTACCTTTCACAACTACCGAAGTCTAGTAAAATACGATTTTTCACGTTTATAAGACCCACATTTGTGTTTCTGGTTTGGAATAGAAGGCAATTGCGACCTTTTTAAGCGTAGTTCCATCTGGTACAACTAGACTTCGGTGTTGTGTGGGAAACCGACTGCCCCTCCTCACTCGCTCGATACGGGTATCATTCCGCTGTACTTTGTGTTCGGGCAGTTTCTCGAGGTGAGATAAAATATACATTTACCAGGACTTTGTCCATTATTTACCCCAAATATATTCACACTTTTTAAAGGCGAGTAACGTTGTAGTAAAATGTTGTTTTAGTGTACTTTATTTTCTCGTAAACATGGAAAACCCTACACTATTCACGAACCTGCTGGTATCTTCGACGCAAACCACGCACCAGCTAGATGTCTGGGTCGAATGGAGGCGGATTTTAGACTTTATATTTGGAAATGCCTCGTTTAGCTTGAGGAGTGTGCCAATTTATGTTGTAAATGTAGAAATGTACCAAATGTGTAACAAATTGTGGTGTATAAAAAAGGTTTTACATCGTTCTTTTTCTTTAAAAAAAATTGGCCGCATGGCGCTTACCAGACTTCCTCTTTTGACTTCATCGTTCATTCACTGTCGGATCCAGTCGATCACTGAACACGTTGTAAAATATGACGCATTTATTGCACTCACTTATAGTTACGCGATCATTTGTTACGTTGAGTTTGCAGTGTCACCACTGTAAATTATAGCAATTCTTTGGCTGATGTTACACTTTAAAAAAAGCAGCCTTCTGTTTTAAGAAGTGCAGACATTTGAAACAATAAATGTTCAAAATAATTACCTCCCTCAATAAACCTTTTCAGAATGGTTACGGCCTTTGTCAATGCTCCAATATTTCTACAGCATTCACTTTTCTACAAACATGTGTCACATCAGACATTCCATGTGGTCATGTGTATACAATTCTGTGTTCTAAATGTCCCCCAATCAATATATTCCTAATTAAATGTATGTACACATTTTTTGCATTGCTTCAGTTTACTTGGTATGTTTGCATGCATGCTACATTTCAATTTTTTTTTTTAATTTACATGTTCTTTTGTTTTTACTTTTAGTAAACTTGTATGAGTCAGAAGGGGGAAAAACCAACGTTATCGGGTCAACGGATAAAGACCAGAAAAAGGGGTATGTATTGGTGAATTATTATAGATTGATCAGATGTGATCTTACTTGGTAGTTTTTGTGTGAGAACTTTAGAACTAATACATAAAACTACACGTTACCACTTCGATGTTCCACTTCAACAGTTGGCTGACCTTATGAAGGATTCTCTGGCATGCATTTAGTATTGATATTAGGGATACAGGTGGTTCGGCCTTGGTTTCTGTCATAATCCTGAAGATCATATTAAGCCACTTACAAAGTACCAAGTTATCCCATTTGGAATGTATACATTTGCTAGTGCTTACAACATGACATTGTTATGAAATTGCCATGTATCCCACAGTCTTGGAAATAAAAAATACAACTGAAAAGTAATAAATATACCAGCAAACAAGTTATTGAGAAATATATGTTTGTATAATTACTATGTTCACAAGTTGGCACCTTTGTCCATTTCCAGATGAAAAAGAGAAGTATGATCCTAATACCTTCCGTGATGCAATCTTGCAAGGCCTCACTGAAGCAGGCACTGATCTAGACCAGGCAAGCACATGTCTCATGAGAGTAACAAATATCGGCAGTGGCAAAACATTCATGCTTTTTACAACGTAACGATGATATAAATGAGGCAAACTAGATGTGATACGTAGAACACCACTAGAGGAGAAAATAATATTGCAACATGTACGCATATTGTTTTGTAATGCGGGTGAGCCTCCAAGATCATAGTTGAACAGCACATAAATTGTATCTGATACTCATAGATCCCGTACTTGTTTATGTCGGTGTTAACTGTGAACTAAAGGTCATCACAGATCTTTGCAAGATAATACTTATTATAAATCACTGACTCACACTTCAGGAAATAAATACAAACACAAACATAATGCCCATTTACATACATTTTCAAGGCATAACTGACACTATTAATGATTTTTGAAGGCCTTTTTGCTCTTTCAAACGACTAGCCAATGTATGGGGCATCGTGTAAATGGTAACATCATGTGTTTATTTAGTTATAAATTGCCATAGCTTTTCCTCGGCGTGTACACATCATTTGTGAGTTACATCTGTAGACATGTCCACAAACCATTTGATGGATGGATATGACGCGAGTGGTTGATGTGTTTTTGACGCATGTTTCAGGTATCACGGTATCTTGACTCGGCTGGGTCGAAACTCAACTACAGGCGTTATGCAGAAACATTCTTTGACATACTCTTCGCCGGAGGGATCTTGGGTGTGTTTTACCAGCATGCATTGCTTTAGGAGTTAGGAAGTGCACAGTTTATGTCTTGTCTGTTATAGAACAATGAGCTGTGAGTTTGTTTTTACAGGTTTGTAAATTTTGCTTGCTATGGGGCATACAATTCAGTTAATTTTGGTTAATTTTCAAATGGTGCATGCTTCAATTCGTGTGCATTATATTACTGGTATATTCAGAAAGAAAATCACTTCTTTTGCACCTAGATTGCTGGAAAGAAGCTCCCAGGCATATTTGGTCAATTTCAAAATTGTTGCGTAATTCTAAACGCTATCCCAATGTTAGGGGCCATACAAGTAGATGGTGATATTAAAGTTAGATGTGTTGCAGCACCTGGTGGCTCGCTGGTGGAAGAGGCGGAAGTTCAGCGTGCATCTGCATGCATCTTCGCCGCTCCCAGCGACTACAAGACCCTGCGAGCTTACTACGAGGTAACTACTCTGTTGATGGCACAACTGTTCTCACCCAGCAGTATCTCGGTCCAGTTTCATGAAGCCTACTTAAGTTATGCAATTACTTGGTGCCTTTGTTTGCAAAATTGAATAATTTATTAAGACAATCGATTTAACATTAAAAAGGTTCTTGGCAGCCACAAGACACTGAGACACAAGACTGCCCCAGGCACTTTACAGCTCACCCTGTGCACACTTGGTCAATCGGACACTGTCTTAAATTCTTTGGGAAGCATTCAACCGTTCTGTATTTATTGGGTAAAACTTAATGCACACATATCCCCCACTGGCTATGACAAGCTCCTTGGTTAAGGGTACCAACTACTCGAGAACAGCTATGTGCCATATTTATGTTAATACTCAATATATCTCAACCAAATTTGGCATACACGTTCGTTATGTGAACAGCACTTAGTGTGTAAAATTTGAACTCATTTGCATATGTGTTGCCATAGCAACCGACATTTTAAAATTACACAGAGGGGTGAATTAAAAAAAATTATTCTGAGTCAATGGTTTCATGTGGATTCATGAAACTGCTCAAATTCATTAGCTAGAATGTCCCTTCATACAATAAGGTGGTTTGAGCTTGAAAGATCTAATGTGTTCTATGCTTGTAAAATGATTTTTCAGAAATAACGTTTTTTGGACGTTGGTCAACTGTAATGTTTCATATCTGACAACTCCATGTAGTCAGCTGCAATGGTCAAATGAGTCTTATTGTGTGTGTCACTAACATGTGAACAGATGGAACAAATTTCAGATGTCTATCTTTCATAGTTTTTTGGGAATAATTATTTGAAATTTCACAAATGTGCAAAAACGTGATTTTGAGAAAATGACAAAAAACGACAGCATGTCATATAATATTGACAGCACACCTAGAAACCACTAATAACCATTAACTAAATCATTTATAAGTGTCTGCATAATGAACATGACTACCAAGCATCAGATTCATATAGGAACAACATTTTATTATTGTGCCAACCTTATTTATAAGTGTGTTTTTGACCCAAAATGCGTGACGAATTGTTAACGTTTTGCCGGTCGACGCCATTTGCTTTCTCATCCTGCAGCTGCCGGAAACGGCGCTGATTGGGCGATGATGCGATCATTGGTGCGCCGGGCGCGTTCATTGGATTAGATATTTACGCGATATTATAATGAGCCATGGATCGCGTAACAAATCCTTATATGGCAGTAGAGGTCGCATACATTTTCCCGAAATAGATGCATATAATTATATTCTAGAACTCCCAGAACACCACATCCGGTTATGTGTAAACTTCCGGACAAGACGGTTACAAACATGGCGGATTTACTAGGCGGCGTGTCTCTGGACTCGAACGTTCTTTTTAGTCATTCCCGGACATTTAAAAATGGCTACCACGGTGGACTTTGCTTCTTGAAGAATGAGGGGCATGTTATAAATGATGTTTTTATTGGTATTCATTCTTGAAATATTGAAATATGCTCTTGCACAGAGCTGTATAAGATACCAATGCATCTGAAAATGACATGATCTGAAAACCGTATTTTTTTTATTTCTCGACCCGCTGGTCTCCTTAAACAGCTGAGTGAACTGTAGCACCATTGGCTCGTTGAGTGATAGAACATGCCCAAGGTTTGAAAGGCAGTGTGTGAAAGCAAACCCAGAATCTCTTGATCGAGAATCTGAGGCTGGATACAACCATACTCCTATGGACCAGAAACTGGTCATTGTAAAGTACAAAGTAGTAATTATGTGTTCACACCATGTTTAGCCACATGCATAAAATGCATATAAAATATATACAGATGTATGTAATGTGTATATATTCTTACGCACACATGCACACTGGATTAGGTACACAAATATGTGCATTATGTTTTAAACTTAACGAAAGATTAATACGAATATGTCATGCAGAAAGAGACTAATTAAACAATAAATAACAACACGGAAACAAAGAAATAAAACATTATGACAAGTCAACAAAATATACATACATACAGGAAAAGTTCAGGTAACAATAAATGGATGTGTTATGCACTAAAATTTCACACACCTGAACATATACAGCAGTACCTCCGTTCAACGGACCCTCTGATGAGTGGACACCTGCTATGTCGGGACACTATCTCAATGTACGGACTACTCTACCATGTTAATGTCCCTCTGATGAGTGGACACCTGCTGGACGCGGACAGTGGACAAGATATTTTGGTTTTCATTCCCTGCTAAGGCGGACATCAAGCACTAACAACAAATCGGTCGAAATATTTTATTTACAAAATGGCGGCAGGCAGAGCATCAAATCTTCCCATTTTCAATGAACCAACAGCAAACAAATTCTATCTAATTTACCCAACTGGGAGTGGATAACTGGTTTTATTTCTGGTTGGCTATTCTCTTGTGTTTTTCTGTGTCACCCGACAATGGGAAAGCCTGTTAACTAATTGCAATCGAGTCTGCAGGCTGAGCCAATCCTCACAGACACTGGCCCAGGCAGCGCTGACAACAAACTAAACAATGCCCTGAATTGGAGTTATTTAAATCACTTCTTACTTAGATGACTGAGCATTGAAAGCAGTCTAATAAATACCTACCCTAGGTGCAATGCATACCCCTTCCCTTGCCTGTCGTTGACATTGTTTATAAGCTTTATTGGAGCTCCCGCGAACAGCTTCGATACCCTATTATCGCCCATCGCATATGTTCCAATCTTGTAGAACGAAGTGCAATCCATTCACATCTATACAAATAATGTCCATCCACGCATCTACACTACATCTGTATGTTTTTAAATGTATGTACTTTTTGGCTAAGCATTATTATTTTAGTATATTAGACATGTAAATGAAAAACATGTTCTTGTTATTATCAATAGATGAACGCATGCTGATTTAAATATCTCCCATCATGCCTCTGTCACCATGGCTTAGCTTAGCTCATAAAAAATAAATGCTGTGTTCAAGTTTTACATGTAAAGATTATGTTAGTTGTGTAATAAAATATCATATAGATGCTGCTGCTTTTCATGCAAGATATTCTTTGCAACGTATGATAGATATCAGAAGTTGAAGAAAAAAAATATGCTAATGTTATATCTAGAACTCAAGTAAATTACTGAACATTATTTATTGATCTATAACCATGTCTTCTTTTTAAAACAACAAACTGGAACATACATTTTTATATGAGATTAACATGGATTTTGTTTGTTAATGTCTTTTTCCTTTTTTGTAACATTATTCACATTTATGGTTAAAAACTTCTCTGTCATAAATGGTGTGCACACACCGCAAAGTTGGCGTCTAGAGCCAAAAACAGCGACTCAAAAATTATGTCCCTCTGGTGAGGGGACACCTGCAATGTAGGGACACTTGCTTGGATACAGGAGTATCCGCTAAAGAGAGGGACTGCTGTAGTGCTAAATGTTGTAAAGCCATATGTGTGTACACCTGGGTATTTTCTTGGCTCAAACAACTGTTCAGAGAGCAACATTTCAGTCACATTGTCTGGTTGACACCTTGGCAGTCTGTAAACGGTTTATCAAGTAGATTTTAGTCGTATGAATACAGTGTGTTACAAAATAGTTGCTCAGGTTGGATGGACTTTGAAGTAGTCATTGTTGCATGTTGTTAGTTTATGCGTGTGCAAATTTCCCGATGATGAAACCTTTTTGTGCCCGATGCATTGCTGGGGGTAACAAACCGATTTAATGAGGCTGAGGGGAATTTGTTTAGAGATCCGTTTTTGTTTAGATTATTTCTTGTTGTGACAAGCAGTAAGAACATGATGAAGCTATGTTATTTTATTGTATTGTGTGAATTTCCGAGGTTGTAGCTGTAGTTCAGTAGGCGAAGACACTGGGCGTGCTTGTGGGAGAACAATTGTTAGAATAAGAATAGAATATATTCAATAGAGTCTTGCAAATGTATAAGACATTACAAGTGGCTGTTGGATGGTATGCTAGTTACAAGATTATGTTGTCGCCCAAAATTATAAATTTGGTCTATTATTTTAGATCCGTTAACTTGTCTATTTTCCGATGATGAAACGTCTTGTGCCTGACTCATTGCTGGAGGTGACAAACTGATTTAATGAGCCTGAGGAAAATTGATCTTCACTAAAACTTTGTTCACAGATTGTTTAATATATTTGGTATCTGCGTAACATTTACAAAACAAGACACCTAGATATATTTTGTATCCAAGATTATTTTGCGTTTTTGTGCTTTACAATTTTCTTTTTATGAATATGTGGAATATTTGTTCTCTTCCATTTATGTTAACGTAACCCTCTGCAACTTTTGACACACCCTGTGTACCAGTGACAGGTGACGTTTGCATGTGGAGGGAGAGGAAGGGGGAGAGTCTTCGGTGCTGACACCTAGTGCCATGGCACAGCACTTTTCTCTGAGCTCCCAACATTCACCAAACAAATTAGTATTGAACGTGACCACTAGGCAAGGAATTTATATGTCCAAATAACTGTCATGAATTTATTTATTTAAATTCTGTATGATTTCACAGTAGATTCTATCCAAGATTAATTATTTTGTTAAGTTACAATTTTCTTTTTTTTTTCATGAATATTTATGGCTTATATATATGTTTTTTTATTTATGTTAAGTCAACCCTCCGCATCTTTTGACACATCCTGTCTACCAGTGACAGGTGACGTTTGCATGCGGAGGGAGAGGAAGGGGGAGAGTCTTCGGTGCTGACACCTAGTGCCATGGCACAGCACTTTTCTCTGAGCTCCCAACATTTACAAAAAACTCATACTCAGGGGTAGAAATAAATCCAAAATTTCTGGTAGTTAGCAGGACTAGTCTACTTAGTTGGGAAACCTGGTAGTCTTCGGATATGTGTGGTAGTCATGTGGCCCAGATTTAAGCAAAATAACATGACAAACACAACATTTGAAATATATATTCCCAAATGTTGCGGCAGTCCATCGGAATACTGCTGCATCATCCTTAGTAGTCCGACCACATTTCTGGTAGTTGTCGGACTACCACTATTTCGACCCCTGATACTTAATATCAAACGTGACCTCTAGGCAAGGTATTTCCATGACCAGGTAAATGGTGCACTTGTATGTCAGTTGTCAAATAAAGGTATAGTGCCAAATAAACATAGCGTGGCAAATCTGTCAGATTTATTAATGACATAGTGCCGAAAAATACTGCAGGGTGGCAGGTTGGAAACTACCGCTTGTGAGTTGTGGCTGGTTTGAACCCTGGTTATATGTATGGTTTCTGATTAATACGAATATGTCATGCAGAAAAAGACTAATTAAACAATAAATAACAACACGGAAACAAAGAAATAAAACATTATGATAAGTCAACAAAATATACATACACACAGGAAAAGTTCAGGTAACAATAAATGGATGTTATGCACTAAAATGTCACACACCTGAACATATACAGCAGTACCTCCGTTCAACGGACCCTCTGATGAGTGGACACCAGCTATGTCGGGACACTATCTCAATGTACAAACTGTTCTACCATGTTAATGTCCCTCTGATGAGTGGACACCTGCTGGACGCGGACAGCGGACACGAGATTTTTAGTTTTCATTCCCTGCTAAGGCGGACATCAAGCACTAATTAACAACAAATCGGTCGAAATATTTTATTTACAAAATGGCGGCGGACAGAGCACCAAATCTTCCCATTTTCAATGAACCAACAGCAAACAAATTCTATCTAATTTACCCAACTGGGAGTGGATAACTGGTTTTATTTCTGGTTGGCTATTGTCTTGTGTGTTTTTCTGTGTCACCGGACAATGAGAAAGCCTGTTAACTAATTGCAATCGAGTCTGCAGGCTGAGCCAATCCTCACAGACACTGGCGCCAGCATCGCAGACAACAAACTAAACAATGCCCTGAATTGGAGTTATTTAAATCACTTCTTACTTAGATGACTGAGCATTGAAAGCAGTCTAATAAATACCTACCCTAGGTGCAATGCATACCCCTTCCCTTGCCTGTCGTTGACATTGTTTATAAGCTTTATTGGAGCTCCCGCGAACAGCTTCGATACCCTATTATCGCCCATCGCATATGTTCCAATCTTGTAGAACGAAGTGCAATCCATTCACATCTATACAAATAATGTCCATCCACGCATCTACACTACATCTGTATGTTTTTAAATGTATGTACTTTTTGGCTAAGCATTATTATTTTAGTATATTAGACATGTAAATGAAAAACATGTTCTTATTATTATCAATAGATGAACGCATGCTGATTTAAATATCTCCCATCATGCCTCTGTCACCATGGCTTAGCTCATAAAAAATAAATGCTGTGTTCAAGTTTTACATGTAAAGATTATGTTAGTTGTGTAATAAAATATCATATAGATGCTTGTTGCTTTTCATGCAAGATATTCTTTGCAACGTATGATAGATATCAGAAGTTGAAAAAAAAATGCTAATGTTATATCTAGAACTCAAGTAAATTACTGAACATTATTTATTGATCTATAACCATGTCTTCTTTTTAAAACAACAAACTGGAACATACATTTTTATATGAGATTAACATGGATTTTGATTGTTAATGTCTTTTTCCTTTTTTGTAACATTATTCACATTTATGGTTAAAAACTTCTCTGTCATAAGTCATAAATGGTTTGCACACACCGCAAAGTTGGCGTCTAGAGCCAAAAACAGCGACTCAAAAATTATGTCCCTCTGGTGAGGGGACACCTGCAATGTAGGGACACTTGCTTGGATACAGGAGTATCCGCTAAAGAGAGGGACTGCTGTAGTGCTAAATGTTGTAAAGCCATATGTGTGTACACCTGGGTATTTTCTTGGCTCAAACAACTGTTCAGAGAGCAACATTTCAGTCACATTGTCTGGTTGACACCTTGGCAGTCTGTAAACGGTTTATCAAGTAGATTTTAGTCGTATGAATACAGTGTGTTACAAAATAGTTGCTCAGGTTGGATGGACTTTGAAGTAGTCATTGTTGCATGTTGTTAGTTTATGCGTGTGCAAATTTCCCGATGATGAAACCTTTTTGTGCCCGATGCATTGCTGGGGGTAACAAACCGATTTAATGAGGCTGAGGGGAATTTGTTTAGAGATCCGTTTTTGTTTAGATTATTTCTTGTTGTGACAAGCAGTAAGAACATGATGAAGCTATGTTATTTTATTGTATTGTGTGAATTTCCGAGGTTGTAGCTGTAGTTCAGTAGGCGAAGACACTGGGCGTGCTTGTGGGAGAACAATTGTTAGAATAAGAATAGAATATATTCAATAGAGTCTTGCAAATGTATAAGACATTACAAGTGGCTGTTGGATGGTATGCTAGTTACAAGATTATGTTGTCGCCCAAAATTATAAATTTGGTCTATTATTTTAGATCCGTTAACTTGTCTATTTTCCGATGATGAAACGTCTTGTGCCTGACTCATTGCTGGAGGTGACAAACCGATTTAATGAGCCTGAGGAAAATTGATCTTCACTAAAACTTTGTTCACAGATTGTTTAATATATTTGGTATCTGCGTAACATTTACAAAACAAGACACCTAGATATATTTTGTATCCAAGATTATTTTGCGTTTTTGTGCTTTACAATTTTCTTTTTATGAATATGTGGAATATTTGTTCTCTTCCATTTATGTTAACGTAACCCTCTGCAACTTTTGACACACCCTGTGTACCAGTGACAGGTGACGTTTGCATGTGGAGGGAGAGGAAGGGGGAGAGTCTTCGGTGCTGACACCTAGTGCCATGGCACAGCACTTTTCTCTGAGCTCCCAACATTCACCAAACAAATTAGTATTGAACGTGACCACTAGGCAAGGAATTTATATGTCCAAATAACTGTCATGAATTTATTTATTTAAATTCTGTATGATTTCACAGTAGATTCTATCCAAGATTAATTATTTTGTTAAGTTACAATTTTCTTTTTTTTTTCATGAATATTTATGGCTTATATATATGTTTTTTTATTTATGTTAAGTCAACCCTCCGCATCTTTTGACACATCCTGTCTACCAGTGACAGGTGACGTTTGCATGCGGAGGGAGAGGAAGGGGGAGAGTCTTCGGTGCTGACACCTAGTGCCATGGCACAGCACTTTTCTCTGAGCTCCCAACATTTACAAAAAACTCATACTCAGGGGTAGAAATAAATCCAAAATTTCTGGTAGTTAGCAGGACTAGTCTACTTAGTTGGGAAACCTGGTAGTCTTCGGATATGTGTGGTAGTCATGTGGCCCAGATTTAAGCAAAATAACATGACAAACACAACATTTGAAATATATATTCCCAAATGTTGCGGCAGTCCATCGGAATACTGCTGCATCATCCTTAGTAGTCCGACCACATTTCTGGTAGTTGTCGGACTACCACTATTTCGACCCCTGATACTTAATATCAAACGTGACCTCTAGGCAAGGTATTTCCATGACCAGGTAAATGGTGCACTTGTATGTCAGTTGTCAAATAAAGGTATAGTGCCAAATAAACATAGCGTGGCAAATCTGTCAGATTTATTAATGACATAGTGCCGAAAAATACTGCAGGGTGGCAGGTTGGAAACTACCGCTTGTGAGTTGTGGCTGGTTTGAACCCTGGTTATATGTATGGTTTCTGATTAATACGAATATGTCATGCAGAAAAAGACTAATTAAACAATAAATAACAACACGGAAACAAAGAAATAAAACATTATGATAAGTCAACAAAATATACATACACACAGGAAAAGTTCAGGTAACAATAAATGGATGTTATGCACTAAAATGTCACACACCTGAACATATACAGCAGTACCTCCGTTCAACGGACCCTCTGATGAGTGGACACCAGCTATGTCGGGACACTATCTCAATGTACAAACTGTTCTACCATGTTAATGTCCCTCTGATGAGTGGACACCTGCTGGACGCGGACAGCGGACACGAGATTTTTAGTTTTCATTCCCTGCTAAGGCGGACATCAAGCACTAATTAACAACAAATCGGTCGAAATATTTTATTTACAAAATGGCGGCGGACAGAGCACCAAATCTTCCCATTTTCAATGAACCAACAGCAAACAAATTCTATCTAATTTACCCAACTGGGAGTGGATAACTGGTTTTATTTCTGGTTGGCTATTGTCTTGTGTGTTTTTCTGTGTCACCGGACAATGAGAAAGCCTGTTAACTAATTGCAATCGAGTCTGCAGGCTGAGCCAATCCTCACAGACACTGGCGCCAGCATCGCAGACAACAAACTAAACAATGCCCTGAATTGGAGTTATTTAAATCACTTCTTACTTAGATGACTGAGCATTGAAAGCAGTCTAATAAATACCTACCCTAGGTGCAATGCATACCCCTTCCCTTGCCTGTCGTTGACATTGTTTATAAGCTTTATTGGAGCTCCCGCGAACAGCTTCGATACCCTATTATCGCCCATCGCATATGTTCCAATCTTGTAGAACGAAGTGCAATCCATTCACATCTATACAAATAATGTCCATCCACGCATCTACACTACATCTGTATGTTTTTAAATGTATGTACTTTTTGGCTAAGCATTATTATTTTAGTATATTAGACATGTAAATGAAAAACATGTTCTTATTATTATCAATAGATGAACGCATGCTGATTTAAATATCTCCCATCATGCCTCTGTCACCATGGCTTAGCTCATAAAAAATAAATGCTGTGTTCAAGTTTTACATGTAAAGATTATGTTAGTTGTGTAATAAAATATCATATAGATGCTTGTTGCTTTTCATGCAAGATATTCTTTGCAACGTATGATAGATATCAGAAGTTGAAAAAAAAATGCTAATGTTATATCTAGAACTCAAGTAAATTACTGAACATTATTTATTGATCTATAACCATGTCTTCTTTTTAAAACAACAAACTGGAACATACATTTTTATATGAGATTAACATGGATTTTGATTGTTAATGTCTTTTTCCTTTTTTGTAACATTATTCACATTTATGGTTAAAAACTTCTCTGTCATAAGTCATAAATGGTTTGCACACACCGCAAAGTTGGCGTCTAGAGCCAAAAACAGCGACTCAAAAATTATGTCCCTCTGGTGAGGGGACACCTGCAATGTAGGGACACTTGCTTGGATACAGGAGTATCCGCTAAAGAGAGGGACTGCTGTAGTGCTAAATGTTGTAAAGCCATATGTGTGTACACCTGGGTATTTTCTTGGCTCAAACAACTGTTCAGAGAGCAACATTTCAGTCACATTGTCTGGTTGACACCTTGGCAGTCTGTAAGCGGTTTATCAAGTAGATTTTAGTCGTATGAATACAGTGTGTTACAAAATAGTTGCTCAGGTTGGATGGACTTTGAAGTAGTCATTGTTGCATGTTGTTAGTTTATGCGTGTGCAAATTTCCCGATGATGAAACCTTTTTGTGCCCGATGCATTGCTGGGGGTAACAAACCGATTTAATGAGGCTGAGGGGAATTTGTTTAGAGATCCGTTTTTGTTTAGATTATTTCTTGTTGTGACAAGCAGTAAGAACATGATGAAGCTATGTTATTTTATTGTATTGTGTGAATTTCCGAGGTTGTAGCTGTAGTTCAGTAGGCGAAGACACTGGGCGTGCTTGTGGGAGAACAATTGTTAGAATAAGAATAGAATATATTCAATAGAGTCTTGCAAATGTATAAGACATTACAAGTGGCTGTTGGATGGTATGCTAGTTACAAGATTATGTTGTCGCCCAAAATTATAAATTTGGTCTATTATTTTAGATCCGTTAACTTGTCTATTTTCCGATGATGAAACGTCTTGTGCCTGACTCATTGCTGGAGGTGACAAACCGATTTAATGAGCCTGAGGAAAATTGATCTTCACTAAAACTTTGTTCACAGATTGTTTAATATATTTGGTATCTGCGTAACATTTACAAAACAAGACACCTAGATATATTTTGTATCCAAGATTATTTTGCGTTTTTGTGCTTTACAATTTTCTTTTTATGAATATGTGGAATATTTGTTCTCTTCCATTTATGTTAACGTAACCCTCTGCAACTTTTGACACACCCTGTGTACCAGTGACAGGTGACGTTTGCATGTGGAGGGAGAGGAAGGGGGAGAGTCTTCGGTGCTGACACCTAGTGCCATGGCACAGCACTTTTCTCTGAGCTCCCAACATTCACCAAACAAATTAGTATTGAACGTGACCACTAGGCAAGGAATTTATATGTCCAAATAACTGTCATGAATTTATTTATTTAAATTCTGTATGATTTCACAGTAGATTCTATCCAAGATTAATTATTTTGTTAAGTTACAATTTTCTCTTTTTTTTCATGAATATTTATGGCTTATATATATGTTTTTTTATTTATGTTAAGTCAACCCTCCGCATCTTTTGACACATCCTGTCTACCAGTGACAGGTGACGTTTGCATGCGGAGGGAGAGGAAGGGGGAGAGTCTTCGGTGCTGACACCTAGTGCCATGGCACAGCACTTTTCTCTGAGCTCCCAACATTTACAAAAAACTCATACTCAGGGGTAGAAATAAATCCAAAATTTCTGGTAGTTAGCAGGACTAGTCTACTTAGTTGGGAAACCTGGTAGTCTTCGGATATGTGTGGTAGTCATGTGGCCCAGATTTAAGCAAAATAACATGACAAACACAACATTTGAAATATATATTCCCAAATGTTGCGGCAGTCCATCGGAATACTGCTGCATCATCCTTAGTAGTCCGACCACATTTCTGGTAGTTGTCGGACTACCACTATTTCGACCCCTGATACTTAATATCAAACGTGACCTCTAGGCAAGGTATTTCCATGACCAGGTAAATGGTGCACTTGTATGTCAGTTGTCAAATAAAGGTATAGTGCCAAATAAACATAGCGTGGCAAATCTGTCAGATTTATTAATGACATAGTGCCGAAAAATACTGCAGGGTGGCAGGTTGGAAACTACCGCTTGTGAGTTGTGGCTGGTTTGAACCCTGATTATATGTATGGTCGGCGTATATGTGCCCCCCCCCCCCCCCCCCCCCCCCTCCGGTGTCTAGGTCTCATGGAGATGTCTGTTGTAGGTGCTGTACAAGCTGATACGACGCTACAAGTATCTAGAGAAGAGTTTCACAGATGAGTTACGCAAAGTAAGTTGTTGGCTCAGTCCCGTGGCTCATGTCATTCATGTACTCTCAGCCTTCAAGGAAAACACCAGTAAAAGGGTATTATCTATTGTAATTCACGATTACAACGAGGTTTTGCTATTGTTTAATTACTTGTCAACTATTTTGTTAACTAGTTTCCCGGTGATGAAATTGTTGTGTGCCTGATTCATTGCTGAGGGCAACAAACCGATTTAATGAGGCTGAGGGGAACTGGAATACAAACCAGTTATGCATACAAGCAAGTTCTTTGTTTTTCTGCACATTAATTGGCATTGTACATTACACGAAATCAACAGTGTTGTTGGAACAATGGAATTTTCACTTAAGGCATTGTAATAAATAACACAAACTTCAGTAACTTCTGTGTTTGGTTGCATCATTTTTGCATGTATCTAACCCTAGTTTAGGTCTCATAAATACGCATCTATACAACACATGTGTACTAGTACACATTTTAGAGAATGACGGAAACATTTATAAATATCAGTGACAGTGTATAATTAGAGGGATACTGCCGTCAGTGAGAAGTTCACAGTATTAACTTACATACATGTATATGTATGATATATTGGTTTGTACCTAGTAATTGTGCACAAGGATCGTTAATAAATAAATAGTTATAGTTTAATGAGATCAAAAACATGCTATCTTAGATTCTGGGCGCTGCATCTTGATGCACAGAACCAGTGACGTAAGCCAAATTGTTTGCATCGCTGGCACATTGTTGAAAAAGGTAAGGATTGGCGGAATATTTGCTAAAAATTGTGATAATGACGTAAGCAATCTGCAACGTAGGATACATCAAATACCATTGGACAGGCATAGGATGTTTGACCGTGCATGCGCCAGTGACTTTAAGTTTAAGTCACTGGCGCATAAGTCTCAAGATGGTAGTGCCCTGAATGCCACATGGAGTGTTTCTGGTACAATTATACTCGTTACTTCATCATTACAACCACATTTTGCATTTTGTTTATGAATTGGATTCATTGTTTTATTAGCTAATTTCCCTGAGATGAAATGTCTGTGTCCGCGGGACCTGTTGCTGAGATAACAATCCGATATAATGAGCCAGATGGAAACCAGCTTTCAGTTATATCAATCCCGTCGTCTTCCCCCTAACCCTATCCTCTTTCCCCCAGTCCCACCCTGTAACCTGACCTCTTCCCCCCCAGCTGCTGCTCTTCCTGAAGGGGTTCACGGAGGAGGAACGCACCAAGCTGGGCACTGTCATTGGGATCTGTCTGGCGAATGGGCTGGGTGAGCCGACCTGTCTGCCGGCCCTGTTTGAGGAGCATGTCGTCAAGGAGGGTGAGTTCTCCCAGTCCCTGGTGTATTCCACCGAATTATAGTCGGCATGCCCCAAACCTAGTCGCAATGCCCCTACTGCCTAGTCGCACTGCCCCTACCGCGAAGTCGCAATGCCCCTACCGCGAAGTCGCAATGCTCCAACCGCGAAGTCGCAATGCCCCACTTTTGGTCGCAATGCCCCAGTGATTTTACTATTGTCAAAACAAGATGTTAGTATTATATAAAATATGTTTTATAAATATATATATATATATTGCCGCATAAAACAAGTACAACTGGAACACAGTAAATAATCTAACAAAAAAGATGTTAGTATAATATATATTATATATATATATATATATTGTAGAAATCAAGTACAACTGGAACGCATTCAATAATCTAACAAAAAGATGGCGATAATAAACATAAAAAACCGTCTATCAAGAAAATATGCCATTCCGTCCAAAAGTGGAGCATTGCGACCACAGTGCTCCAAAATGTGGGGGCATTGCAACTTCGCGGTTGGAGCATTGCGACTTTGCGATTGGTGCATTGCGACTAGGCAGTAGGGGCACTGCGACTGGGGCATTCAGGTAGAAGGGCATTGTGCGACCATACTCCATTCCAGCACCGAGTGTTGTTCATCAGTCGACTAGTTCCATTCGACTGTTCTCCATCTATCCTGACTTTTTAATTTAAATCGTATAATTACTGCGTGAGGTCCTCCACCTTCTTGGCACGGCCCGTCTCGGTCATGACAGGTCATGAATGTATGTGGAGGAAGACAAAATGGACGCTGTCTTCGGTGCTGACGCCTGGTGTCATGGCTCAGCACTGTTCTCTGAGCGCCCGACATTCTCCGTAGACTCAGGCTATGTTATGAGAGACTCCTGTGCAGCTTTGGACAAGTCAAACAAAGATATCTGTCTGCCAAGTACAAAACTACTATTTTATTCAGGTCAGACTGAATGTAAATTAGAAGGTCTGTAGCATAGCAATGTTGATTTCATTATGTTAATGTATATGTATTTGTAGGTGCCACATGTAATAGTTGTGTGTGTCACAAAACATAACAAACATCACCAGTACTACTGAGCAGCTGTTACTTAGCTAAAATAGTATCCTTTGCCAAATATAGTAATTATATAAATACAACAGGTTACATCTGGTCGATGGGTTTTACCAAACTTGGCTGATCATGAATGTATATGGAGAAAGATGAACTGGGAGCTGTCTTCAGTGCAGATACTGCTATTCGGGCAGAACTGCCCTCTGAGTGCCCTACATATTATAACAATTGAAAAATACATATAAAACAGTAAAAAATGAGTTTATGTGTTGAAGAAATGTAAGAAGACAAATTATTTGAATATTGTAGAAAGTGTTATAGGCGCCTCCATTCAGCGCAATGCTTCCCAGAGCAGTCAAGATGGTGTTTAATCCTGATAATGTGTGGTGATGTGTAGGTCTGTCGCTGGAGGTCGCCACTGTGCTGTTTCGCACGTGGCTGAAGGAGAAGGACATGTCCAGTCTGGCCAGTGGACTCAAGAAGGCCAACATTGATGCCAAGCTACTGGTGAGTGACCGCGATGTTGACTGCAACAACGACAGCACATTGTAGCCATCTACAGGCTCTCGCTCCAACCCTGAAAGTGACTTTATCGGGGAACAGGTTTAGTAGATGCTTTGTTTAGTGGTTGTAAGACATGGGGGGTTGTAAGATGTGGAGGTTGTATGACGTGGGGGTTGTAAGTTGTGGGGGTTGTAAGATGTGGGGGTTGTAAGACGTGGGGGTTTTATGACGTGGGGTTGTAAGACGTGGGGGTTGTAAGACATGTGGGGTTTTAGGACGTGGGGGTTGTAAGACGTGGGGGTTGTAAATCCAGACAGAAGATATTCACAACCAATAAGTTTGATGCAAGAGTTTGAGGTGAAGTGAGTTGTTTGATTTCTAAGATTAACACGTGTCGTGGTCTGTTATCTGAAGGTATTTGGCTTTCCCAGGCAAAGCCACCAATATTCCAGTTCTTTGATAATACTTGATTAATCCAGCTTTATTTAGCCTCCATTATTCTTGGCACGGTCTGCCAGTCCCTGGTTGATCATGAATGTACACGGAGGAAGACGAACTGGGAGCTGTCTTCAGTGCTGCCACCTGGTGTCATGGGTCAGGACTGCCCTCTGAGCGCCCTACATTACATACTGCAGATGTTGTTGACGATTAGCTGTAGTTTGCTTCCATGCAACAATTTCATCCCTTTTACAGGAGCTTCTGCCCCACTCAAAGAAGTCAATGGTCAACTTTGAGGACCACTTCAAGAATGCGGGCTTGGAACAGATTGTCGTCTATCAGGTATGACATAAAAGTTCTTCAACCTTTAAGACCACACAACCACAAGTTAGTCGAATGTTCCAATCACAGTTACACAGACAGAACTGAGAGATCAGGGATTGACAGTAACAATAAGCACAACCTCTGTTAGGCTTCACCTTAGCAACATGTTTACGTTTGCATTATGCAGGCAGCAGCACGCCTCTATCTGAATAACGTGCCCCACAAACGGTTATTGTTTAGAAAATTAACAACTTTCATCTTTGTTTTTATGTAACAAAACTAATTATCATGATTTTTGCTGCGACCATTTTAGTCAGTTTGATAGACCTGGTTGCTAAGCAGAACGCCAGGCAACAATGCTTGTAATTTGAGCTATAATTTGCAACATAAATACGTTCCCTATCCCTGTAAATGTGTATGAGGAAAGTTGTAAGTGGAACTCATGTTTAGTTACTGCGTGCGCCCTCCACCTTTCTTGGCACGGCCCGTCTCTGTGACAGGTCATGAATGTATGTGGAGGAAGACAAAATGGACGCTGTCTTCGGTGCTGACGCCTGGTGTCATGGCTCAGCACTGTTCTCTGAGTGTCCGACATTCTTCTTGTATTCAATAACTCGTGACAGCCTATTAACATCATCAGAACCAATGTGTCATGAAGTGACAGGCTAACAGAAACTAACTGATGATGTTTCTGTGTTATTCCATTTATAAAACAATCATGTTAAATAAACTTTCATTCATTCATGTTAATGATGTAATTAGAACATTTGTGACATTTAGATGTCATTTGGGTACATAATTTCTCACAAAACAGAATGTCTTCTGTTTAGTTAGTTTGGTTAGTCGGCCGCTCTGAAATGCCTCGTCAGTAGTTTTGTTTTATGTAGCTAAATGTTTGACTAGATTTTGTGACATATTTTTAAATGTTTGAACTTATTATATCGTCAGAGTAACAAGTTGTATCTGTCAGAATTACATATGCTGCAGTATGTTATCTAGGTTCATATTATAGCTGTTTATGTCAGTTTTAATTCATCCCTCCATTTTTCTTGGCACGGCCTGCCACTTCATGGTTGGTCATGAATGTACACGGAGGAAGACGAACTGGGAGCTGTCTTCAGTGCTGACACCTGGTGTCATGGGTCAGGACTGCCCTCTGAGCGCCCTACATTGAATATTAGTCTTACCAAATAATGATCATACAAAATTCATCTGTCCTATTGAAAACCGGAGTCTTCTGAAATTGTAATTTTCTGGCTGTTTCATCCAAGAATATGACATGTAAGATGAAGTCTTTATCCAATGTAGTGCCTTATGTAAGAGCAAATTTTTTTAAACACTGAAAGAATTAACACAAGTCTGAACATGCTTTGTGGTTATCTAAATAATTAGACCACCGTCAGTAGTCCTTTCTTCTCTGGTTGTTTTCGTAGGAATTTGTTATTTATGTTTCCCGATGATGAAACGTTTTGTGCCCGATGCATTGCTGGGGGAACAAACCGATTTAATGAGGCTGAGGGGAACTTTAAGACGTATTCCACCAGGTCCACGGTGTTGCCAGGTGGCAGCACATGGACTGGTGCTTTAGCAAGTGTCGGGGGAGACCAGCAGAGTGCCAAGGTCAACTCTCAGATCTTGTTCTGTTCCATAGAGCCAAGATCAACTCTAAGATGGAATGTTTCAAAGGGCCAAGATGAACTCGGAGATGAAATGTTTCAGAGGGCCAAGATGAACTCGGAGATGAAGAAGGGTCTGCAGAAGCAGTTGAAGGAGATGGTGCACGATGACGAGCCAATCAAGGAGATCATCAGCGTCGTGAAGGAGCACATGACCCGACTGAACATGGCTGAGCACGAGGTCGTCATCATGGTGAGTATCGCAGCAAATTATTGACCTCATGAAATTTGTACGATAACTTCTTTTGCATGAGATGCAAAAAGTTGAAACAGTAAATAAGTAGTATTAACTGGACTGTGTTATAACTGTTCTGTGCCTGAATAAGAATGTCATGAAATAAGCACTAACACTAACTAGTTTGTCAGTCTGATATTAGCAGAAATATTCATCTTACTTTTCTCCAAATGCTTTGCCATTCGCCAGTGGCAATCAGTTAGCCTGAGCCCAGTAAAGTAATCAGAAATTGATGATTGTATAATTTGGGAGTACATGATTTGGGGAAAGAATTTTACTATGCAATTGTTATTGCAGTACGTGAAAAAACTATAGTTAACAACATTCATGTTTGATAACTGTGATCAGTGGTGAGGTCCTCCACCTTTCTTGGCACGGCCCGTCTCTGTGACAGGTCATGAATGTATGTGGAGGAAGACAAAATGGACGCTGTCTTCGGTGCTGACGCCTGGTGTCATGGCTCAGCACTGTTCTCTGAGTGTCCGACATTGTTAATATCTGTTATAGAATCACATATGCTACCTTGCATTTTTAAACCATGCATAAAAAATATGATTCAAGTTAAACATTCGAGTGCTCATATCACTTAATGTAAATGTTTGTGATGGTGATTTTTCTAAGAACAGTCCCTAGTGGATGTAGTTTTTTATTTCTGTGGATTACTGAAATGCACATGCTTCGAAATATTCACCCAGGATGGCGGTTTGGGAGGAATGTGGTACGTGCCACCAAATGTATGCAGGAACAAAAAGTTATATCGTGAATTTGTTGAATACAGTGATGACTTCAGATGTAGTTTTAGAGTCGATGAATGAGTATGCTAGTGGTTTCCCAATGATGACATTTTGCTGTGCCCGACTCGTGCTGGGGGAACAAACCGATTTAATGAGACTGAGGCAAACTTTCCTTAGACACCAGTGACAAGATGTAGTTTGAAGCAGTGTTGTCAAGTCTGTCACGCCATGGCAATAGACGATCTGTTATTTTATTCACTGGCAATAGCCCATGTTGTTCATAGACTTTCTTAACCATTTCAGTGCAGCCAGTACTGTACAAATAGACAAGAAGTAACAGGCTTTTTATTAGACTTATACGCCATCTAGAGTTATATTTTATGCTTGTTCAGTTATCAGTGTCAACTGGCGTCAGTTTCCTGACAGCATATTTAATTCATTTAGTACCAAAGACATAATAATTAGGTGACACAACATAACTTCCATTAATATATATATTTTTTCATATATGTGAGCTTACACATAGTCGAGGCAATCTGCGTGATAAACAATTACTTGTTAATGACTTCCAGTTTATTTTCTCCATCATACTAATAGTTGATCCCAAAATGTTAATTTGACGTGCCTGTGACACGATTGGGGCAAGTCCTACTTTTTAAAACCTACTTTTAGCTATATAAAATACATTTGCTGAATTACAATTGAGAAACTAGAATGGTAGAGCCGACTTACTCATTAGTAAGTGTGTAACACACAGTAGTAGAGCTGACACACTCAGTAGTAAGTGTGTAACACACGGTAGTAGAGCGGACACACTCATTGGTAAGTGTGTAACACACTATGATCCCCCAGTTATGCTCTTGTTGTTAAATTTATGATATATTTTATATCTGCAGGACTAGTAAAGCTTTCGAGCTAGCCCGGTTGTCTAGTAAAATAAACGTTGAAGTTCTACCCGTAACATGTTGTAGTCACTCTAACGCTGTGTGTGTCATGTGATGTGTTGTGTTGTGTGCGGTCAGGCGTGGAACTGCCTGGTGGACGCGGTTGAGTGGAACAAGAAGGAGGAGTTGGTGGCGGAGCAGGCCCTCAAGCACCTGCGCACCTACTCACCCCTCCTCGCCTCACTCACCACCTCGGGGCGCTCCGAGATCGCCCTCATCCAGAAGGTGCAGGAGTACTGCTACGACAACATGAGCTTCATGAAGGTCTTCCAGCGCATCATCCTTCTCTTCTACAAAGGTGTGTTCTTGTACCAGGGGCGGGGTTGGGTCCAAAAACACATTTGGGGATCAAATACAAATACAACTGGGCCAAATCAAATATAAATATTTTGCCTTTCCAGATTTCACTTCAAATACAAGTAATTTTTGGCAATTCAAATAGATTGCAACTTTGATCCGGAAATTATTCAAATACCTGGCCCGTGTTTTGTCATTGTTAACAGTGGTTTCTATCAAGCTGGATTGTTAAAAAATGAAGAGTTTTACATTGGGTGTGTTCACACAGAATGACAACGAGTGGCCTCATAAAGAAGGCAACATCAGTGGTTTATGTAGACAGTCTGTACAACTGTCAAAGGTTCTGTTCTCAGTCATGTCCTCCACCTTCTTGGCACGGCCCGTCTCGGTCATGACAGGTCATGAATGTATGTGGAGGAAGACAAAATGGACGCTGTCTTCGGTGCTGACGCCTGGTGTCATGGCTCAGCACTGTTCTCTGAGTGGCCGACATTCTGTAGTTTTACATGTGTAACGTGCTGCATTGAATACTAATAGTCAGTGTACATTAATTAGTTATACATTTTCAAAATAGTTGGAAAGTTTTCTTGCTATCCACCAAAATTACTCAAACTAATTACAACTGATATTTGTGAATGTCACCAGTAAATTCTTATCAGTAAGTGTCAAGATGTAATGACAGTTATCTGAAAACTAGCTGCTAGGTTAGAAATGTACTTGTAGATCTTTGAATTGTTTCAAAGTACTATTCCCCGTATTTGTGGAATTCTACTTGGTACATTCATGTTTCAAAGTATTAGCCATGACTTGAAGTGCTGACAGTGGACATATCTATGTCTCCAAGTAGTTGTCCTCGGCCTTGTGTCAGTTAGCCTGAGCCCAGTAAAGTAATCAGAAATTGATGATTGTATAATTTGGGCGTAGATGATTTGGGGACAGAATTTTACTATGCAATTATTATTGCAGTACGTGAAAAAAACTATAGTTAACAACATTCATGTTTGATAACTGTGATCAACGGTGAGGTCCTCCACCTTTCTTGGCACGGCCCGTCTCTGTGACAGGTCATGAATGTATGTGAAGGAAGACAAAATGGACGCTGTCTTCGGTGCTGACGCCTGGTGTCATGGCTCAGCACTGTTCTCTGAGTGTCCGACATTGTTAATATCTGTTATAGAATCACATATGCGACCTATGCATTTTTAAACCATGCATAACAAATATGATTCACGTTAAACATTCGAGAGTTGTTCATGAGTTGTACTAAGCGTGTCTCCCTCACAGCGGAGGTTGTCAGTGAGGACGCCATCCTGAAGTGGTACAAGGAGGCCCACCTGACGAAGGGCAAGAGTGTCTTCCTCGAACAGATGAAGAAGTTTGTCGAGTGGCTCGAGAACGCAGAAGAGGGTAAGTGACTGCTTGGGTTCTGACATCTGAGTCAAACAGAACAGTGTAACATGTCTCAGACGATGCTCGCATCCTTCCAAGACTACAGTCATGTGCAAATGTACATAAATGCATGTGTACAGTAACACATGCTTGCACACATGTGATACGCACTTCAACCATAATGATCATCTAAACAACAGTACAAGTCAATTACTTCACAAATTTCCACACACACAAAATGAATTCAACCCAACCAAAAGCCGCGTGGACAAGTGTCTACATGTAGTTTTACACCTACATGTCATTGTGACATTGTAGTCTTGGTATTGTGACATCGTAGTCTTGGTATTGTGACATCGTAGTCTTGGTATTGTGACATCGTAGTCTTGGTATTGTGACATCGTAGTCTTGGTATTGTGACATCGTAGTCTTGGTATTGTGACATCGTAGTCTTGGTATTGTGACATCGTAGTCTTGGTATTGTTGGTGGTTCCGTGCTCCAGTGATGACTTTTGCCTGTCATCGTTTATGGTGACGCCAGGTGGTTTTGTTTGTTGCGTGTTTGAGCTTGAGTTTTCAAGGGTATAGGTGCTGTAGAAGTGTCACAATTATTATGTTTGTCATAACCTCAATGTGTCCCTTACTGTGAGTAGACAACTGTCTCTTGGCTGTATTAGTTACTGATGTCACTCAGTTTCGTGTTTTCGTGTAACATCAGCTCAATTTGTTGTGAGTGTGAAGTTGACATGATTCCATGCTGTTCCATCCTGTGACAGTTGTGTTGTTGTTGACAAGAGTGTGACTGACAATTGTGTTGTTTGTTGTTGACAGAGTCTGAGGAGGAGGACTAAGTAACAAAACAAGACAACAACTGACCGGCCTGAGATGCCAGTGACGGTCAACGCTGCTTCAAACAATCAACGCATCACCTTGCAATAAGACAAGCCATCGGTCGAGTATCCCCCAATCATGCTTGCTTATCTGGTGTCATCATTGAAGGCCTTTGTTGCGCTTACAGTTGTGATCAGCAATTCTGCCAGCTCCAATCAGTAGGGGGCATCTTTGTGTTAGGAAAGCAACTATGTGAATTGTTCGTGCATGGATAGATTGGTGTAGCTAAAATAAACCCCCTCCGCTTGTGTTCCTTTCATACCCCTCCCCTCTTCACGTTACCTGTGTCTGGATCGTCGATCATGTGTGCAAAAGAAATGGTATATCCGCCCCGTGTTGGTGTACTCAGTTATAAGGTAATTCAGTTGGCAAGTATCTCCCACAGCCAAGGCAGCACCTGCTGTCATGTCGCGACATCAAATAAGGCATCAGTCTACCTCTGCATTCAGAAGACTCGCGTCACCAGTTCAGTTAGCTTGTCTTGGAGCGCAGACGTAGCAGAACCAGGTAGTTCTCAAAAGAAGTGGGCACGTAATTTTTGTAAACTGACCAAAGGAGGCTTTGTGTGTGGATGCTAGGGAAATCCTCATTTTTATAGGTAGTTCAACCAATAAAGTGTGATGTTTGATACAACGTTCTCGTGTTTGTTTGGGGAAGTAAACTTTGGATATGTTGAATTTACTTATAAAGAATTCTCACCTTCTGTTCTTCGTCTGTGCTGTATTTGTGTACTGTCAGTTTCGTGGAGTTTATATTATAACAAATGTTGGACATAACGCAGCCTGTTCAGAGTGAGTCATACGTTTCTTCTACATGTAATACAAACTTGTTTCTCAAGATATTCCAATTGCCTAAAGTAAGTAAGTTTTAATTGGTAAAATCTATTTTGTGAACTTTATTGAAATCATCTCGGAACATAGACATCAGATAATATTGCTTTCTTTTAAGGAGGCGGCATCAATGTTATGCTTCAGACCCTGAGGCAAAACGAAACTGAAAAGTAATTTCCTCGGTCACTGACTGTGAAGTTATCCCTGAATCTGTTTTGTGCAGCGCTGCAAACGCGGATATAAATGTGGACGCAGATTGTATGATGAAACTTTATTTTCAACTGACAAACGCAACTGTTTCACTTGTAAAGGCATGCAGTAACACGCTAGTGGATGTAATACAAACGTTCGTAGTTCTTCACGAGACCCGGTAGGTGACGTGACCCTTCGTTCTCATGTTCGTTAGGCGGCGCCAATGCTGCAATGATTTCGATCGGTTTAGGAGCGTGTTTTTCATGCGACCTTTCCACGTCACACACCCCTGTAAAAGCATGGTGTGTATCTGTTCAAAACTACATCCAGCCTAATCTTAATATAACCCGTTTTGCACAGCAAACCAACCACATGTACGTGGCGGAAGTCGGAGGCCGCCATCTTATCTCAGCGATAAGGTTGCAAATGACAATTTATACCGAGTTATTGGGTCTACTGATGTTTAGTGCAACACAAAATACGAGAGAAGTTGTGCCAAATGAACAACATTCTAACTGACAGAGGGGACAACTGTAACCGTCTGTATAAAAACGAATTCTCCTTCGGTATGTTGTATAAGTAGAGGTAAGTTTTTACATAGAGCAGCACCAAGTCCTCAAAGCATTTCACACTTGACTCCCTGGCTGACGTGTTCAGTTGAACACCAGCTTGTCTTCTCAGGAAAGCATTAAGCTATACTGGATTTACTGTGCGAAGATTGTTTATGCAAACATCCACCACTGTATCAGTCACATGTATGTATTCGTACAGCTGAGCGCCCAGGCGCCACGTAGAGTGGACGACCACTCCCTCTAAGATCGACACGACAGCAATGGTTTGAACCCGGGCTCTCAACTGAAAGTCTGACATTCTATATAGTCCATTCCACCATCTATGACTTGTCTCCACATATATTGGCTTTGGCCATCCCTCCTCATCCTACTACGTGTTTCTTCCTATCAATGCCTCGTCATCCTTCTGTGTGTTTCTTCCTACCAATGCCTCGTCACCCTTCTGCGTGTTTCTTCCTACCAATGCCTCGCCATCCTTCTGTGTGTTTCTTCCTACCAATGCCTGTCATCCTTCTGTGTGTTTCTTCCTACCAATGCCTCGTCATCCTTCTGCGTGTTTCTTCCTACCAATGCCTCGTCATCCTTCTGCGTGTTTCTTCCTACCAATGCCTCGTCACCCTTCTGCGTGTTTCTTCCTACCAATACCTCGTCATCCTTCTGTGTTTCTTCCTACCAATGCCTCGTCACCCTTCTGTGTGTTTCTTCCTACCAATGCCTCGCCATCCTTCTGTGTGTTTCTTCCTACCAATGCCTCGTCATCCTTCTGTGTTTCTTCCTACCAATGCCTCGTCACCCTTCTGCGTGTTTCTTCCTACCAATACCTCGTCATCCTTCTGTGTTTCTTCCTACCAATGCCTCGTCACCCTTCTGTGTGTTTCTTCCTACCAATGCCTCGTCACCCTTCTGCGTGTTTCTTCCTACCAATGCCTCGCCATCCTTCTGTGTGTTTCTTCCTACCAATGCCTGTCATCCTTCTGTGTGTTTCTTCCTACCAATGCCTCGTCATCCTTCTGCGTGTTTCTTCCTACCAATGCCTCGTCATCCTTCTGCGTGTTTCTTCCTACCAATGCCTCGTCACCCTTCTGCGTGTTTCTTCCTACCAATGCCTCGTCATCCTTCTGCGTGTTTCTTCCTACCAATGCCTCGTCACCCTTCTGCGTGTTTCTTCCTACCAATGCCTTGTCACCCTTCTGCGTGTTTCTTCCTACCAATGCCTTGTCATCCTTCTTTGTTCTTGTATGCTTCCAGTCTGGTTAAAAATAGTAAATAAGAGACGCTAACTGTTCGTTTAACCACAAACACTACGGCTACGGGCGGGAATATCTTGGCTAACCCAACCAGGGCTTTGTTGACTACCGATATTGACGTCACCTCTGGAATCCCCCCACTCCCCGCAATATCCCCGTTTAAGGGGCGTATGTGCGACGGACGTGCGTTGTCCTGATCTGCAGGAATCCTTCAAGTGTCTTGCCGGTACATTTCCCTTCGTAGATTATCGCATGATTTACGCGAGATAATACTAACAGCAGATTATCGCATGATTTACGCGAGATGATACTAACATTAGACGGATCAACTGAGCTGACATCGTGAAAAAGAAACATTTGTCAAGTCTGACAAATAAAAATCTGCTGCTGATTATCTTTTATACACCTGCGTTCTTTAGAAAATCCTGTCTGTATATTGGCGTTCGCGACATGGTTAAATTTAAGAAACTTAACATGGTTAAAATGAAGTAACTATGTACACACATGAGTCATTAGTATATACAAACACTACTACAATTATATATATACACACACGCACTTATATACACATCAAAATAGTAAGTCGTGAGCGCGTCACTTGTTCCGTGTAGGAGGAATGCTAAGTCTCCTTATTAAAGAACGAAAGTGTTATTTCGACTCATAACATGTCCCGTCTCTGCAGTTTTAGCACTAGGTGGCGTGCATCAATTGTCTGGTAAATGGATGCATACACACGGTTGTATTTCACCATACCTCTCGGTTTTATACCACGTGTGTAGACACCCTTCGTCTCGGTACCTTAGCTACTAAAGATATTCTACCCGTGATGAAGCGTCGCCTTTCACCCCTCTCTCGTCGCTCAAGATGGCGCGCCAACCCCTCCAGAAGTACAATTCTGTCACCCGCTGACATTTCTCGCCATGCACTGCGTCGGCCGCTTGCCTCAGCAACAAAGCTTTCGAGCACGGCACCGCATATCGTCACGTCGCCTTGCGAGATCTCACGAGAGCCATCACACCCCCGTCTCCTTGAATCGGCTCTTCTCTGGTTCGCCTTCGTCGAGTCTTCGCCAGTTCTCCCGATTGTCGAGCACGTTGGCCACCAGGGGGCGCAACTGCCGATCGAACTGGGCGAGTTTCTGAGACAAGAGTAATAATTTATTCGACTAAAATGCATAATAATTTTATCGAGTAATCAG
>OZ024855.1:40720401-40750401 GCA_964017155.1 Oasisia sp. SBJ-2009 | reverse complement strand
ACGTCGAACTACACACAGCAATTACACGGCGACCCTCGTAACGTGGCGTTTGGGACACGCACACACAACTACAGCCGACGATAGGAAATGTTAAGCTGACGCGATGTACAAGATTAACGTCCGCGCGTGTTTGTGTTTTATGTTCCCTTGAGATGTATTGATATTTTCACTAATAATAACATTGTTACCAGCAGTTTTGACATAATAGGCCGGGAGCCAGGTCCAGCTCTCAGAATGTTTTATGCTAAGTTTTTTTCACTAGTATTTCCTGATAACTGGGCCATAACACGTTCGTAATGACCACTCCCAACTCAGGGCCTTTTGGCCTCAGGGGGCCAGAAACCCCCTTTTCGGGCTTGAAATGAAGTATATTCAAAAATTGTGTCACTGTGGGGCCAAACATAGCTGTAGAGACACACCATTTGGCAGAAAGCATCTTGAGATATAGGGAAAGGTGGCGGTGTATGATATAGGGGTTTGCCCCAATTCAATTTCACAGTGTGATCCATTGAGTCCCCCTAAAAATGAATAAATCGTCCTCCGCCTGACAGGCTTTTTTGTAACAAAGTTCATCGTTGGTCTTTTTTGTAACAAAGTGGCCATTTTGTCAGATAGAAAACTTCCCTCTGTCATTAGCTTCGATTTGATACTAAGATGACCTCTGTGACTCGCAAATTATGCCCGCCGTGGGTGAAAACCTAACCTACCCCCTAAATCACTGACATTTTAGTTATTGCATGTTGAGTCTTCTAATCGCGCTATCTTTATTGTACTGATGATAATCAGGACCTAGATGTTGGTTTAATGTATCTCAATGTTGTTCAGCTTAATTGTGCTCATTTAAATTATACTGAAGGTCAAGGTCAATTAATAGAGTCAATGTCAATGCGTGTTATCCCGCGCATTGACTGCGGACGGGAAAATCAAACTAGGCTTGACAATGTGGCATGTAGTATATCATTTTGAAACTCTCCATCTCCAGATGTTGAATCTTGAACTTTGTTTCCTCGTATAATTACGCCCGCTGTGGATGAAAACCCCAACGCGCCCCCTAAATCACAGAAATTCTTTTTATTGAATGTCCGGTCTTCTAATGTGCTACCATCGTTAGTGCATCGACACTAACGATGATGTTGACTTAATGTTGTTTTAATGTTGTTAAGTTTGATTGTGTACTTTACTGTAAATGAATTATACTGAAATTCAAGGTCACCGATACATTTCAAGGTCAATGTGTTTCCACCCCGTTCATGGACTGTGCGGGCGCGAAAATTATACTCCTTGCCCATATGGCATGTAATTCGTCATTTTAAGCTCTGCATCTCTAGGTGTCAGATCTGGGACTTTGTTTCCTTTATGTCAATAAAGTCATCGTAACGTAGAGTATTACCATTAGGCACGTATCATCACAATTAATGTGTGAACACATTAACAACATTAACACACACACACACACATACACACGCACGCACGCACGCACGCACGCACGCGCGCGCAAACACACGCAAACACACGCAAACACACACACACACACACACACACACACACACACACACACGCACGCGCACGCACGCACGCACGCACGCACACAAACACGCACACAATAACACACAGAGACAAACACTCACACACCGACACATAAGTAACCTTGTCTTGTAAAGTAACCACCAGTTTACGTGAACCAAACCTGAGTGGTAATAGAAGCACTCCAGTTTTATGGGCGATAATACGAGCACTTTCGTCTTTATGAGCGATAATAGGTGCACTTACTTGAGCTGGAATGCGTTGTTGGTTCCACGATGGTCCAGGTCGTGGCACAGACAGGCGACGAGCAGCGCCAGGCACTCGAGGTCGGAGAGGTGACATTTGAGGCCGCACGTCTGAAGTCGGGACAGGAGAAAGTAAGGGAAATTGACAGGAGTGGAAGGCTTTTTGACCGTGACATTAGCGATAGTAATAAACGCCGGATCCAGGCTATGGCAGTCCAATGAGCCGATACATTAATGCCGTTACTTGGGACCTCACATGGATTGACCTGTTGGACGACGTGCGAGGGCTGGAGGGAGAAACAGCTTTTATCAGCAGGTGTGGCGTGAATAGTAAAAAAGGAAAAAGAATCTGTGATTGACCAATATTGAGCGCTGCCTCAAACTGGCTATACACAGATCAAGAGGAACAACTTGTCAATTGTTGGTTATACACAGATCAAGAGGAACAACTTGTCAATTGTTGGTTATACACAGATCAAGAGGAACAACTTGTCAGTTGCTGGTTATACACAGATCAAGAGTAATAACTTGTCAGTTGTTGGTTATACACAGATCAAGAGTAACAACTTGTCAGTTGTTGGTTATACACAGATCAAGAGGAACAACTTGTCAGTTGTTGGTTATACACAGATCAAGAGGAACAACTTGTCAGTTGTTGGTTATACACAGATCAAGAGGAACAACTTGTCAGTTGCTGGTTATACACAGATCAAGAGGAACAACTTGTCAGTTGCTGGTTATACACAGATCAAGAGGAACAACTTGTCAGTTGCTGGTTATACACAGATCAAGAGGAACAACTTGTCAGTTGCTAGTTATACACATATCAAGAGGAACAACTTGTCAGTTGCTGGTTATACACAGATCAAGAAAAAACTACTTGTCAGTTGCTGGTTATACACAGATCAAGAGGAACAACTTGTCAGTTGCTGGTTATACACAGATCAAGAGGAACAACTTGTCAGTTGCTGGTTATTCACAGATCAAGAGGAACAACTTGTCAGTTGCTGGTTATACACAGATCAAGAGTAACAACTTGTCAGTTGTTGATTATACACAGATCAAGAAAACAACTTGTCAGTTGCTGGTTATACACAGATCAAGAGTAACAACTTGTCAGTTGTTGATTATACACAGATCAAGAAAAACAACTTGTCAGTTGCTGTTATACTCGTAAACGACAATTGATGCAATATCCGAAAGATATCTTTTGGTGCGATGAGAGATTTTCCAGTATTCAACAGAAATGACGATCCAGCAACACGTGACACTCACCGTGAGCAGAGTGAACATGAACTAACGACACGTGACACTCACCGTGAGCAGAGTGAACATGAACTGGCCGACGTTGAAGGCGTGTCTCCAGTTGTGGTAGGCGATGTTACGGTAGTTTTTCCGAACCGTCAACAACCACCGGACGAGCGTCTGAAGGCAGCAACATTGCTTATTTCTAGCTTATTTCTACATTGCAAAGATCTGTTTAATTCCCCTGAATAATGGCCACACTGCACGGCACACTAAGGGGTACGACATTAATTGAAGACTCGGGTCGCGTGACTGACATGGAAGACAGCGTACATCCGGTAGAAACTAACTCACTTCCGTTGGATGTTTGTCCAAATTAACTATATAACACACCTGATGCGCTGAGGCGTAGCTTCTGTGGTAAATGTTGATCAGTGTATTGCCTCAGACTCGTTTATAAACGCACTAACAGAGTTTATGTGTCACAAATACAAAAAACATAATATCATTATCTCCAACACATGCATAATTGTCCGCAACAATGGCTCTCACGTTGTTTTACTACTCAAGACATATTGGTCTCACGTCCGGTCGGGTCTACATCGGCACTAGTAATGAACAGTCAATAACAACATGTTTTAAAAAACCTACCACAATTGTTGATCTGCCTCGTCCATTCGCTGGGGGGTTCGGAATAAATCATATGACAAACTACACAGTTGTTTTACAGGGCCAATCAATCGAAATTCGCGAGCTTTGATAAAATGGGTCTATTTGATCTCACACAAAGAAAATATATAACACATGCAAAACTAACGAAAATGTTCGTTCACAGACAGACGGACGGACGGACGGACGGACGGACGGACGGACGGACGGACGGACGGACGGACGGACGGACGGACGGACGGACGGACGGACGGACGGACGGACGGACGGACGGACGGACGGACGGACGGACGGACGGACGGACGGACGGACGGACGGACGGGCGGGCGGGCGGGCGGGCGGGCGGGCGGGCGGGCGGGCGGACGGACGGACGGACGGACGGACCGACCGACCGACCGACCGACCGACCGACCGCCCGACCGACCGACCGACTGACTCGGACAGAGATTGGCAGTGTTTTGTAATTAAGCGGTGGAACAGAGAGGTTCGCAGTGCGCATGCGTGTGAGGCACACGTCGAAGTCACACCTCGTATTCAATCTTGAAGGTCTTCAGCATGTCTGCCTCCTCAAACATGTGTATGGCCGCCAGCACCATTTCGTCTGTATTCAGCAGGTAGTCGTTGAAGTCGAGCCTGTCGAGACGCCAGGCGGCCATATTGGGCGGTGTCATCGTCTGGAAGCAGCCGGTGACGACACTACATACGTATACAAGTTTACCTCTCGTATTATTAATCCTTACTTGTCGTTATATCTGTACTAAATGATGTCACTGGCAGTGTATTCTAGTCACTGTCACAATGTAATTTATTTTAATTATGTCAAATAAGTGATGTATATAATGTATATAATGTATATAATGTATATAATGTATATAATGTATATATATATATATATATATATATATATATATATATATATATATATATATATATATATATATATATAGATAGATAGATAGATAGATAGATAGATAGATAGATAGATAGATAGATAGATAGATAGATAGATAGATATTATAATGTGTAAGTATAGTTGTGATTAATTGTACTTTCTGGTAGTGCGTTTTACTATGTATTTAAGTATAAGTCGATTTATCAAGTATTGATATATATACGTCTTCTATTGCTACATGAAAAGCCGTGACATTAAAAAGCAATGACCTTTTTTGATCGCAAACATCACACAAAATGGATGACTACGAAAAAGTGTCACTAGAGAGAGATTGTCAACTCCTCACCATGAATGTCACGACGTCTTTCTTAGGAATGTGTGCGTGATACGACAATACCTGTAATAACGGAAACAATTAACATGTTAGTATGAATGTCTCGAAGTGACGATGTCGTTGCGAACATGTGACAATACAGAACACGAAAACGCAAACTGGGTTATATTTAACATTCATTATGTGTGACTGTCTTTAAACATCAAATACTCGACGCCATCAGAAAAATATGTGGAGTTTCTACAACGTGGAGATTTTACAACGTGGAACCATGTTGGCATTGCTTAACCAATATTCGTCTTCAGCTGCTACTGTTGTGATCTGTCTAACGACGCTGGGGTCACGTGGCCTGCACCAGACGGCTCCGGACACTCACCTCTAGCGCCACTGCCTGCTTCGCTGCCGACCGCGACACTTGGTCGTAGAGGAGGCAGTTGTTGATGCCGAGGCCGCAGAATATCGCAAATACCTGAAACACGAATGATGATGGTGATGGTGATGGTGATGGTGATGGTGATGGTGATGGTGATGGTGATGGTGATGGTGATGGTGATGGTGATGGTGATGGTGATGGTGATGGTGATGGTGATAATGCTGACGATGATGATGACAACAACAATTTAGCATTCGTTCGTGTGTGCGTGCGTGCGTGCGTGTGTGTGTGTGTGTGTGTGTGTGTGTGTGTGTGTGTGTGTGTCTGCGCGCACGTGTGCGTTAGGGTGTCCGTATACAAATATGTATGTCAAATATGCATTAGACTACGCCATCGCCTTTTTGTACCTACCTCAAATAACTCATCGTCGTAGTGGTCAAAGGGCTTTCCGTCCAGTCTGTTAATCAGTTGCGCAACGCCTACAAGCATAACAACGTATTAACGGTAGCTCTAAGCCAGTAGTTACAGGTAAATATGTTGCCCTTTTGCGTGCTTCCGGCGGCCTGGGACCCAGGGCCCTGGAAACTACTCACTCAACTCGTGCTACAAACAAAGCGCCTGTGAGATGTTTACGAAGACAGCAAACTACTCCTGTGTGTTCCAGTCATCATTATCAACTATGCTGTTGTGTTTTCTGTTTTACCTATACCTGCAAGAAGGGAACAAACACTGTAATCGAGCTGGTGTGATAGCAGACGGTTTTATAGAGACATTGGACATCTATAAATCCGTGTATGGAGAGTGCGGTTTATCTGAAAGTTCCAGGTGCGAACACGGAGAGGTACATAACGTACCTCTCCGTCACGTGACAACCGACTGGAGGAATGCGTGTTGAGAAAACGAAATGCCCAAACTACGTCTTGTGACTCGTCTCTGTGAGCTACTGAAGCGTCCGCTGCAGACATCGGTGACGAGTGTACTCCTCCATTACAATGACGCACACGAACCGACGGATGTCTTTTTTCAGCGTTGAACTCGACAAAGGAAGAGCGTGTGTCTCAAAAGGCCCGGCAAAATTTTGTACGCAGATGTTCGTGCAAAGTCATTATCTTTCTTCTTCGTCCTCTATGACTTCTCATTATCTTTCTTCTTCGTCCTCTATGACTTCTCATTGTCTTTCTTCTTCGTCCTCTATGACTTCTCATTACCTTTCTTCTTCGTCCTCTATGACTTCTCATTGTCTTTCTTCTTCGTCCTCTATGACTTCTCATTACCTTTCTTCTTCGTCCTCTATGACTTCTCATTGTCTTTCTTCTTCGTCCTCTATGACTTCTCATTGTCTTTCTTCTTCGTCCTCTATGACTTCTCATTATCTTTCTTCTTCGTCCTCTATGACTTCTCATTGTCTTTCTTCTTCGTCCTCTATGACTTCTCATTGTCTTTCTTCTTCGTCCTCTATGACTTCTCATTATCTTTCTTCTTCGTCCTCTATGACTTCTCATTGTCTTTCTTCTTCGTCCTCTATGACTTCTCATTGTCTTTCTTCTTCGTCCTGTATGTCTTCTCATTGTCTTTCTTCTTCGTCCTGTATGTCTTCTCATTGTCTTTCTTCTTCGTCCTGTATGTCTTCTCATTCTCTTTATTCTTCGTCCTGTATGTCTTCTCATTGTCTTTCTTCTTCGTCCTGTATGTCTTCTCATTGTCTTTCTTCTTCGTCCTGTATGTCTTCTCATTGTCTTTCTTCTTCGTCCTGTATGTCTTCTCATTGTCTTTCTTCTTCGTCCTGTATGTCTTCTCATTCTCTTTATTCTTCGTCCTGTATGTCTTCTCATTGTCTTTCTTCTTCGTCCTGTATGTCTTCTCATTGTCTTTCTTCTTCGTCCTGTATGTCTTCTCATTCTCTTTATTCTTCGTCCTGTATGTCTTCTCATTGTCTTTCTTCTTCGTCCTGTATGTCTTCTCATTGTCTTTCTTCTTCGTCCTGTATGTCTTCTCATTCTCTTTATTCTTCGTCCTGTATGTCTTCTCATTGTCTTTCTTCTTCGTCCTGTATGTCTTCTCATTGTCTTTCTTCTTCGTCCTGTATGTCTTCTCATTGTCTTTCTTCTTCGTCCTGTATGTCTTCTCATTGTCTTTCTTCTTCGTCCTGTATGTCTTCTCATTCTCTTTATTCTTCGTCCTGTATGTCTTCTCATTCTCTTTATTCTTCGTCCTGTATGTCTTCTCATTCTCTTTATTCTTCGTCCTGTATGTCTTCTCATTGTCTTTCTTCTTCGTCCTGTATGTCTTCTCATTATCTTTCTTCTTCGTCCTGTATGTCTTCTCATTCTCTTTATTCTTCGTCGTTGTTTTCTGGGTCATGGGAACTAACCCCGACTTCAGATCTTTACAACGAAATGGCGTCTAGTGGGAAATGTAAACGATTATAATATGATATAAACAAGTTATATCAAATAATACAATTAACATATAATAAAGATCGACTTGAGCTTTCTCTTACCACAGCATTTACTTGACTATAAGCAATATCTTAATAACGAAAGGGTGACTGTTCTTTTAAATGTAACGTACACATATTTATGTACATCACACGATGTTGTTCGCTACATTAACAACACAGCAACTCGGATATACGTTAGTTAGCTTAGTTTAAATTTTACATGTTGCAATTTTTACTTATATCTCGGAGAAAACATTACAACCAAAGCACGCACTGTTGTTTTGAAGGACCTTTTAACCATCTGTAGTTCCTGTTTGCTTTCACCACAGAAATCCCTCAGGATCACGCACGTTCTCGTGCAAATGGAGCGGCGTAATTGACGTGTTGTTGACTGTGCACTACAACCATCGTCCGTCATAAAACTCTTCCCGAGACGAGACTGCAGCAGCGTTTGTCGAAGCCATTACTCAATTTATGAATGCAAAATGGCCGCGTTTCGTATATCATGTTTTGCTCCAGTCCAATTTCATCAGCTGATGACTTCATCTCGATCGATAAATAAAAGTGTATTAGTTAATTTTGAAATGTTGGGCCCGCTCCTGACGCATGCACCTGCTTCAAAAAAACTACTACATGATTTAGGTACGACGCCTGAAATATAACGTCGATACATTGTAGAGCGGTGTGTACTGGGCAATTCTTAGCAATGAGAAATTGTAAAACAACAAAACTGACATATCTCATAAAGACGGCCATATACGATACGTTATTGGAGCTTCGGTAAGCTAATGCTTTCTTTATTAGTCTACCGCCCGGACACTGTTCTTTTTTCCCAAGTTTTCTACCAGTTCGTCCGAGCGCCGAGTCGGTCGCACACAGCACCAGTTGTGAACCTCCAAACAGCGCCATCTCTGTAGTTGGCGTAGTCCTGTTGTGCCATTTCATACCGACTATCTGTTGAGAGGTTGGTTAGTGTTAGTTGGTATAGCTCTTATTCTTTGACTGCCTCTGCCCCTTTCTCCATCCGTACCTATTGATAGTTGAACTTTAACGTAATCATTATATTTAATAGCCTATAAATCTCACTGTGTTAATTTTATGTCATTATATTTCTTTGGTTTGGATTTTCTGAAGATTGTTTCTTTCTCATTTAAGGAAGAGAGAAAACTAGAGGACATATAGTTACATTAGCAAAGAAACAGTGTAGACTAGATATTAGAAAATTCTCATTTTTACAAAGAGGAATACATTAATGGAACAGATTATCATAAAATTGACATATACCTCAGAAGGGCGGGATACATTTAGATAGATAGGTTGGACTCTCGATAAGCCAAAAGGCTTCCTTGTCCACCTGCCATCTAGAGTTGATTCTCTAGGTGGCAATCTCGTTAAATCTCGTTATTTATCTTTCGGTCCATGAAACTCTCGGCAAAGTCCATTTCTCTAGAACCATATTTCAGCGGCGGCTTCTGTGACCTGTTTCTGATATTTTGTTTATCGTCAAGGATCCGCATCCATAAAGCAGTATGTGGTATTGCAAAACTTGCTTTTCTCACTTGAAATGATATAAACACAGGCAAATTGCATTTATTATGCCAAAAACATGCATCCTTTGAACTTTCCATAACCACGCAAACTTCATAAACAAATTAAAGAAAAGACGACGTTCGACACAATCTGACCGTCTCTTCCGTTTGAAACGAGGTGCAGAATGCCAATAGTAAAAACCCAGCGAGCCCTTAAATCCTTCATTCCATCCTCCATCAAGTATCTGAATCAGCCACAATAAAATTAATCGTTGACCTATCACAGTTTCGACCGCTGCAAATGCAATGTTGTATTATCATCTTAATTTATTTATCTTATTATAATATTGTCATATTGTTTTAGGATATTTATTTATTCCAATATATATTATATATATTTTTAGCTACCGTTTACAAATTTACATGCTTGATTTTACTGTATACATGCATTACTATGTGACTTAAATATTATGTTTTTATGCAACGTCCAAAGTGCAATGTAGCTCAACTCTATGATTGGACAATCAAGTTATTATTGTTATTACCTCTGGTGGCGCGCACAATATTTGACGTGACCTTTGACCTCGTCGTGGCCACAGACAGACGGCGCACCGGGTCGACCCGACCGGTTCAAGCGGCTGTGGCATTAATCGGGTTTACGGTCCGCGAGACGACACGAGACGCGGTAGAAATAGTTCATCAATAACGTCGGTTCATCGGCAGTGTCCAGTTATTGCTTTTCAGTGCATCTTGATTATTGATTAACAAGCGCGCGAAATATCAGATATATTACGCGCGTTCTGCTCTGTTTAGTGAAATAAATAATTATGAATTTTCAATAAAGTAATACAACAACGCGAGCAGGATCGTCGGTAGGTCATCGTGACATTTTCTATTTCATCATGAATTAGGAAGTCCTAATTTTATTAACTACCAGAGTGGAATTAATTATCCCTAATATTATTGCAGTCTGCTCCTGGACATAGACTAATTTCGTAGCAGACCAGAGACGATACATAGGGCGCTCTGTCGCATCAATTCCCAGCGTATTGTCCCTTCTGACAACGTACGGATTATTATATAAGATCAAGAAGATTAAGAAACGATCAGACGCAAGCATCACTTGAAAACCGAGGCGGAATCACCCGACATTACGATTACGTAATACCGCGGTGATTGCGTCACAAACTAGTCTGGGGCAGAAGAATGTCACGTGAGTGATGAATAACAACTCCCAAAGCAATTATAAAATAATTGCTTTGCAAGTCCATTGCCGTGGCTTTTTTGGCAAAGTGAAAACATACTGGAATATAAAACCTACGCGGACAGCACTTTATTATGTTTCTGCAAAACGTAATCATTGCTTTCGTTGTGCAGCGGTGACGTCAACAAACACGTGACGTCGACTACTCACCTATTGTATGCAGTTTGTTGTTCCGTATTGGCTTGCACAAGATGCTCTTCGTGTGTAGATTTGTGTCCGACGACAGGCCGTCCTACACGGGTACAGAAGGACGGTAAGAAACAAACAGCCAAGAGACAATGTCACGCCTCCTACCCTACCAGGCACATGACCTTCATTCCTACATACACGTGTAGGGACAGTCATGTTACACCTTGTCGCTGTTCTATAACATGTGTACACATTAGTAAATATATATATATATATATATATATTATAGCTATTATACATATATACATATACATATATATATATATATATATATATATATATATATATATATATATATATATATATATACATATACATATACATGTATATATATATATATATATATATATATATATATATATATATATATCATATATATATATATATATCAGACACGAAACACACGAAACCGCAGAACATTGGACCAATCTCACTGACTGCTGTGCTGTGTAAAGAAATGGAAAGGTTCGTTGTTAAATGGGTCTGGGACATTGTTCAAGACAGAGTTGACCCAAACCAATACGGCTCCACTACACATGCCCTCGTTGACCTGTTACATCAGTGTTATACAAGCACAGAAGCATCGAAGCATACATACTACTGCTTGACCTTTCTAAGGGATTTGGCCTAATCAGTCACAACATTCTTCTTCAAAAACTTGCAAGTTTTGGTCTCCCGAATATTTTAATGAAGTGGATCGCCAATTTCCTTACCGAAAGAACCCAACAAGTTAAGCTGTGCAACACACAATCCGATTGGAGGAGTGCCACAAGGCACAAAGCTAGGCCCGGTACTTTTCGTCCTCATGATAAATGATCTACAAACAATGTGTGACTCCTACAAATATGTTGATGACACGTGCATCATGTATACTGGATCAGACTCCCAGGCGCCAAATCTCGAGGAAGCAGCCATCCAATCCAAAATGACACGAAAATCAACAGCATTAAGACAAAAGAGCGTTTTATTGATTTTTATAAAATAAGGACAAACTTCCCAACCATACATATCGACGGAATAGACACTCAGCGAGTAATCGAGTCCAATATATTTGGCATTACTATCACCAGCAACCTGACATGGGACGTACACGTTGACGAAATAACACGAAAATCAGACAAGAGACGACTGTTTCTACTGCTACAACTGAAACGATCAGGCCTACTCTAGAATATGCATGTCTCGCATGGTCGACGTAAAAATCAACAGGACCAACAACTGTTTCATTAAATGGTGTCTGTTCAATCACAAGAACTCACAGTGACTCTTAACAAACTATATGTATGTTGATAAGGATATATGTGTGTACGGTTTTATATATATATATATACATATATATATATATATATATATATATATATATATATATATATATATATATATATATATATATATATATATATATATATATATATATATATGCAAAGACAAAGTATTTTAATGTCTTAAATTGTGTTTTAATAAGTTTAGTCAAATAATCACAGATAGTATGTTTTAATACCTTAAATTATTTAAATTAGTGTTATAGATATATGTTGTATATTGTCTGCATTAAAATTATATATATATATATATATATATATATATATATATATACAATAATATCTTAAATTATATATTATTTCATTATATTTTTAACAAATCACTTTGCATGTTTTATGTACCCATTTCAATATCTATGGTTGCCCAGAGCGAAATAAACTATTACACACCTAACCTGTCACCATAGAATATTCAATATGTCGCTGATACCGCCTGCTACATTAATCCCATAATTTCTTCTCTGTAGTTCTACTTTCACAACGTATTATTTCACTGCATCGTATCGCACACACCTCTGACGACACCGTACACGTTCATCAAAGCAAACGTCACGTGCCTTGACTTAGCCACACCTATGCATCACCTTCCTACATCGCTAAGTCGATTACTTACGAATATATTACAATTCCCTTTCACATGCGTCACCGGGTCCGAAATGACCACTGAACCGGGGCAGCAATCTATCAAGATCCAAGTCGATCTCTTAATCTTTAATAATGCACGTTCGTCCGCGACCAACGGCGCAACGTTCGTCAAATGTAAATTATTAGTCTTACGAGTGAACCTGGCAAATCCGCTCGTTTCTCGTCTGTGGCGATCAGCCTTGCCGATAGATGTGTCTGCCTCTAAGTGTCTGCTTCTATGTATTTGCATCTATGTGTCTGCTTCTCTGTGTCTGCTTATGTGTCTGCTTCTATGAGTCTGCTTCTATGTGTCTGCATGTAAGTGTCTGCTTCTATGTGTCTGCTTCTAAGTGTCTGCTTCTATGTGTCTGCTTCTATGAGTCTGCTTCTATGTGTCTCTGTAAGTGTCTGCTTCTATCATTCTGCTTCTATGTGTCTGCTTCTATGAGTCTGCTTCTATGTGTCTGCTTCTATGAGTCTGCTTCTATGAGTCTGCTTCTATGAGTCTGCTTCTATGAGTCTGCTTCTATGAGTCTGCTTCTATGAGTCTGCTTCTATGAGTCGGCTTCTATGAGTCGGCTTCTATGAGTCTGCTTCTATGAGTCTGCTTCTATGAGTCTGCTTCTATGAGTCTGCTTCTGTGTGTCTGCTTCTATGAGTCTGCTTCTGTGTGTCTGCTTCTATGAGTCTGCTTCTATGAGTCTGCTTCTATGTGTCTGCTTCTATGTGTCTGCTTCTATGAGTCTGCTTCTATGTGTCTGCTTCTATGAGTCTGCTTCTATGAGTCTGCTTCTATGTGTCTGCTTCTATGTGTCTGCTTCTATGAGTCTGCTTCTATGTGTCTGCTTCTATGTGTCTGCTTCTATGTGTCTGCTTCTATGTGTCTGCTTCTATGAGTCTGCTTCTATGTGTGTGCCTCTAAGATGTCTGCCCAATTACCTTTCTCTCCTCAACCGCCTCGAACGCCACCTACCGGGAACATGAAGATCTGGTCGGCGTGGCCGTCAGAGATGTTCACCGTCTCTCCCGTCTTCGCCACGATCTCAGCGATCTGACTGGGCGCACTCAGGGAAGACGTCCCATTCCTCGTCCTGGGGTGAACGGGGAAACTATAGTTCCTAGTTTCTTACATTCAGAACCACAGGTATGTGCCTTCATTAATTATATTATATAATGTTCTCAATACTGCAATGTGCTATAATGAAGATATGCTGCCCGCTAAAATGTATGACGCAATATATCCATCTTCCCCTCCCTGTTTTATATTTCATTGGCGAATAACTTTCCATACGTCCTCTTGTGTCCGTTTCAGTACGTCCTCGTCTGTCCGTTTCAGTACGTCCCCGTGTGTCCGTTTCAGTACGTCCGCGTGTGTCCGTTTCAGTACGTCCTCGTGTGTCCATTTCAATACGTCCGCGTGTGTCCGTTTCAGTACGTCCTCGTGTGTCCGTTTCAGTACGTCCTCGTGTGTCCGTTTCAGTATGTCCTCGTGTGTCCGTTTCAGTACGTCCTCGTGTGTCCGTTTCAGTATGTCCTCGTGTGTCCGTTTCAGTACGTCCGCGTCTGTCCGTTTCAGTATGTCCTCGTGTGTCCATTTCAGTCAGTCTCCCCCGCCTGGCTCCTCAAATGTCGCTTGTACTTCGTGCGTGTTGACGCGCTCGCCGCGCTGATGATAAATCAACAGTTTACTTTGTTCATAACGTGATATTACTTTGCTGGACAACAGTACTGGGTGACAGAAGAAGACGACGAATGACGACGAATGACGACGATGACGTTGACGATCGTCAATGCACTTATCCGTGTTGTTGTGCTAGTACTCTTTTGTAAACAACGTTCCATACGTCTCGAGCCTCCGTCTTAGTCAGTTCCCTCGTTCATCCGTCTTAGTCAGTTCCCTCGCCAACCCGTCTTAGTCAGTTCCCTCGTCCACCCGTCTTAGTCAGTTCCCTCGCCAACCCGTCTTAGTCAGTTCCCTCGTCCACCCGTCTTAGTCAGTTCCCTCGTCCACCCGTCTTAGTCAGTTCCCTCGCCAACCCGTCTTAGTCAGTTCCCTCGCCAACCCGTCTTAGTCAGTTCCCTCGTCCACCCGTCTTAGTCAGTTCCCTCGTCCAATGTTACGTCCTCTTCTTATGTCGAATGTAGTCTGGGCATGTAGTAGACGCACTGCTTATTAAACGACCGTATAAATCAACCGAAAACACACAAACACATTTCTAGCAAGCAAAACACCCGCTTCTGTCGACCAAGCAACAGCTTTAACAGCCTTCTGTGTGGATTCACCAAACAGCAAGACGTACGCTTGTCTGTTGTAGTTATGTGCGCCAACTTTCATTGCGTTTATGAAGCAGTAAAGGTATTACTCTGCTGCATACTTTGATAAGTGCCATTGAATTAAGGAGGTTGGTGAGAGCGGATGTTCTGACGTCATGGTGCAGTGACTAATGCGTGAACACTTACACGCTGTTCGTTTCATAGCCGTCGGTTTGGTACATTACTCGGGTAGGACAAAATGGTGTGCGTTTCCTCACAAACAGTTGTCTAGTGTTACTAGAACCTAATTCATGTATACTGCATAACATCCATCATTGTCTATAGCCAGGTATTCATACATACATGTCTATACACATATACACACGCGCACGTACACACGCACACACACACGTACACATGCACATACACACTTACATACATACATACATGCATGCATGCATGCATGCATGCATGCATGCATGCATGCATGCATGCATGCATGCATGCATGCATGCATGCATGCATACATACATACATACATACATACATACATACATACATACATACATACATACATACATACATACATACATACATACATACATACATACATACATACATACATACATACATATATACATACATGCATACATGCACACATACACACACACACACACACACACACACACACACACACACACACACACACACACACACACACACACACACACACACACACACACACACACACACACAACACACACACAACACACACACACAAGGGAACTGAGGCAATGTGGAGCGGACTAACTCGCCCAATGTGGTAGACAACAGTAGGAAGAGTTGAACCCGAAATGCTTCGAGGGCAGGTCTGATCGTGTGGTTGTTTGGGTCGTTCGTGTTGGAATAAATGGCCTTGTGCAATATATTTACAGCCTCTCGTTGTCGGTCGGTTATTGGAAACGTGGCCGAAATACGCACGGTCTTCTTAACATATCTAATGATCTCAACACCCAAGATCAACGCCGTGTCAACACAAACAGGGCACGAGCTTCTTGTCCTGTCGATACCTAATAGTCTTGGCTCTGCCATACAGGCCCGTAAAAATTTCGAGGTAAACGCAGTTTTTCTTTTGATTTGTATTCTACATACCATGTCTTTCAACAATCCAGGAGGTGCTTTTTGAAATTCCGTGGCATAAGGTCACTGGAGCTTGAAATCCAATATGGCCGCCGCTGACCAGGTTTTCATCCATAACTTTGGATCTAGAAGGGCTAGATAGCCAAACTTGGTATCAATTCCGCCTAAAATTGATATTCCCGACACGCCTGACCTATCCGTTTTACGATGATTTGACGCCATATTTGATGATAAATCCAACATGGCCGCTCATCCACGACGACTGTCGACTGCAGAAACACAATAAGCCGTAACTTTCGATCGAAATGAGCTAGAAACTGGATTTTTATGTCTCTCTCGGTGATTGTGATTATTCCCCATCAAATACATATTATTTCATTACCTTTCAGGTTGACCATATAGGTCAAAGGTCAAGTTAATAGGTTAAAATCAACATTTTAAAAGCATATCTATTCACAAAACGGGATATAACTGGTATATACATGAGCCAGATGTCGTATCTCAGTTGCTACCATCATAGTTCTGCTGAGATAAAATCAAATTGATGAGATTATGTTAACGTTTAAAGGTTGTAAGCATCATAAGGTGATGCCCGTTTTCTGAGATGATGGCGTTTTTCACATGGTTGCAGATATTCTAAGTCAGTCACATGTTCGCAGTTGTAGCGGAGTTTGAGCTGATCTCCCATGAGATCCTGATCATACAGAACAACTGCCGTAAGCCCACAGATGAGCGGATGATGGAGCATCATAAGACCATCATATACCAGGAACTCAGGAGCATCACGGCCGTTATTTTTTATGCCAACGTCTCCCGTCTTCTTGACTTTGTGCGAGCAATAGCAAATCTCTTTATTATCAAAGCCTCTGGCGTCAGATTGCATAACTTCGCTACCGAACATTTAATCAATGCTGAAATTATGGATGTGTTCGAGAATGGAGAAAAGATACAGACGAGAGAGCTGGTTTTGAAGACAAAGAAGCCTTCAGTAACAATACACAGGTGTAACCTGCCGAGATGTGATACTGTCAGTAATCCATCACCAAGCATCCTACACCACCATACCTAAACTGTGTGGATCTGCCGAGCGGGACATTGAGATCGCCCGGGTACGTGGAACAACTCTCGCGGAAGTCTTTTCGCATGACGACCACCTCCTCACCAGCCGCGTCTTTGATGGCGAGTTTACCTCTGTCACACGTGGCTCAATTGGAGGCATATCTCATCGATGATGTTGATGTTGGGATTGAATATAATTATAACGTAGTTCTGTAGTGTCTGACGATACACTATAATACAACTACTGGAGACCTATCTCATGAAGGGCTGAAACAGTGACCCTGCCGGAATTTATGCCAATGGTTTGGCAGTACGCCAACCAATCATGCTTCGACCATTTCGGTCGAGTTGTAAACAAAGTCCTGTCGGTTGAATAGTTGTATCTTCATCTTGTGAAGCCCTCCAGGTTATTTGTGGTAGCTACATTGATGAGTCATGGTGTTAGCAATATAGTCTCAGGAGAGCTATATCACGGATGAGTCCACAACGCAGATCGAGAAATGTTGGGTACCATCGGAGAGAAAAAGGATCAGTTGCTGCAACTTATTCAGAAAACAGTGGTTGGTCAGTCTTTCTGTAGTATCGATTGTGTTGAGTGTCATGGTAGTAAACCAAAAACAAGTTCCAGCTCCCCTCCATAGTACAGAGTCGACAGCCAATAGTGATTTTCCAGAGCCTGCAAAATTATTGAAAGATGCAGATGAAAGGATCGTGCCTCATGCCATCTGGGCAGTCCAACATGGCTGCCAACGTTTAGTCGTTATGTTAAATGATACTGACACAGGCATGCGCCTACTGCACTTCTCCCATACGCTAGTCCGTGATAATCTGAAAAACCTCTAGGTCAAGTTTCGGACAAGTGAGAAGAGAGAGAGAGAGAGAGAGAGAGAGAGATAGAGAGAGAGAGAGAGAGAGAGAGAGAGAGAGAGAGAGAGAGAGAGAGAGAGAGCCTTCCCCTACATCGCGAGTGGGCGAGCATCGCGGCCTTGTGGGCGAGCATCGCGGCCTTGTTCTGGAGAAGGTTCACGCATTCACTGGAAAATATGTCACCAGCAGAATTGGCACCACGCATGCAGTGATGCATTGCAATCCCAATGTATATCTGACTGAGTTTGTCGATAGAGCAGAGCTACCGGAAACGGTGAACGCGCAAGTGGAAGAGTACCTTTTGCTGGGTTGGGCGGGTGCAAGATGTAAGCCATAGGCAAAGAAGTTTTTATCAATTGCATCTCCAAGTCCACACCAGTGTCTCTGTCCCCATTGCCATAACCAAAATGCCCCCGCATCGAGTGTTGTCCGTAGACACATCACTAGAGTATTATATTGTTTTTCAAGGGGTTATAGCCAGTGAAGGAAGGCGCCTAGAGATTTGTCAGAGTGGGTGTGAAAGTGACGGAGGCACCCTAAAACCGTTGACATGTCATAGCTCCCTATCTACTAATATGCTACCCATGTGCAAATGTGGTAATGTGCAGTGCCCGTGCAGGAAATGTGTGGAGATGTGTCATTTATTGCCACAAATCACAAGTTCGAAACTGTCAGAATCGTTGTTAGCTAAAAGTGGGATGGAAAGTTTGTTGTATGTGTATACATGCTAGCTAGATATATAGTACATTACAGGTGCTTAATGTTATAAATTACTTGAGAGGTTACAATAGTTTTTGTTTGTCAAAATATGTTAAAATAAAGAGTGTGACCGATGTCAGATATCATGAATTGATCATCACTTTCAATTCTTGGTTTTCTATATTAAAAGGAGGACACGATTTATGCATATGTTTATGCACATTTGACCTTGTCAGAGCGTATACAACCTTTAAAAGTTAATATAATCTAAACAATTTGACTTTATCTCAGCAGAGCTATGGTGATACCAACTGAGATGCGACCTCTGGCTCATGTATATACCAGTTATATCCCGTTTTGTGACCAGATATGCTTTTAATATGTTGATTTTTACCCATTAACTTGACCTTTGACCTATATGGTCAACCTGAAAGATCATGAAATAATATGTATTTGATTGGGAATAATAACAACCATCGATAGGGACATAAAAATCCAGTTTCTAGCTCATTTCGATCGATAGTTATGGCTTATTGTGTTTCTGCAGTCGACAGTCGTCGTGGATGAGCGGCCATGTTGGATTTATCATCAAATGTGGCGTCAAATCGTAAAACGGATAGGTCAGGCGTGTCGGAAATGTCAATTTTAGGCGGAATTGATACCATGTTTGGCTATCTAGCCCTTCTAGATCCAAAGTTATAGATGAAAACCTGGTCAGCGGCGGCCATTTTGGATTTCACGCTTCAGTGACCTTATGCCACGGATTTTCAAAAAGCACCTCCTGGATTGTTGAAAGGCATGGTATGTAGAATACAAATCAAAAGAAAAACTGCGTTTACCTCGAAATATTTACGGGCCTATATGGCAGAGCCAGGTCTATAAGGACATTTGACAGAGGAACATCACATGTCGGACACTGACGTCATTGGGTTCCTGGGATAACAGACGGACCTGCTGTATCTTAAAACGCTCTCTGATTCGCGTCGCCATCCAAATAAACAGTTATTGGAGAAACATTCGATCTGGTGAATGTTGAGACTACGTGGGCCATTCGAGGGCTTCTGACCGTGGTGACACGTCTGATCGTGGTGACACCTCTGACCGTGGTGACACGTCTGACCGTGGTGACACGTCTGACCGTGGTGACACCTCTGACCGTGGTGACACCTCTGACCGTGGTGACACGTCTGACCGTGGTGACATGTGCGTGACCCGGGGACGGACACAAGGGCTAATTACGACAGGCAGTAGTCACAACACACACAACGTATTAGTCGTCACGCAAATCTGTGCCGATAACAACTGCGCCGCTTACATCACAGCACCAAGATGTGTAGCACCACAGTGCCACAGCGCCACAGCGCCACAGCGCCACAACGCCACAACGCCACAACGCCACAACGCCACAACGCCACAACGCCACAACGCCACAACGCCACAACGCCACAACGCCACAACGCCATAGCTTCAACAGCGCCACATCGACATGCCGCACCATTGTACTACTTGCTGTGTATATTGAGTCGCATTTACCACACCACCACAAACACCACTCACCGCACCACAATACTACAGCACCACGGCACCACGGCACCACGGCACCAAGGCACCACGACACCACGGCACCACGGCACCACGACACCACGCACCACGGCACCACGACACCACGGCACCACGGCACCACGGCACCACGGCACCACGACACCACGACACCACGACACCACGACACCACGACACCACGACACCACGACACCACGACACCACGACACCACGACACCACGACACCACGACACCACGACACCACGACACCACGACACCACGACACCACGACACCACGACACCACGACACCACGACACCACGACACCACGACACCACGACACCACGGCAATGTGAACAGTGCGGGGTCACATTATATTTCTATCAGATTCTTCTGTCAGAAATTCGTTGACTATTTTGTCGAACGTTTAGGGACTGGAGTACTGGGGATTGTTACGTGTGGGGTAGGGGTAAATAGTATACACATTTTGTCAACTCAGGTCTTCCAAACTATAGCAAATGTGCTACCGTTTGAAAGGCACTTGAATTACCTATCCAACGATATCACAAATAATACGTAACTATTGTGTGGTTACGTCATTGTCTGATTACATAATAGGCTGTAAACTAGTCTACACTGTAGTCCGCAGTGACCCGGGAAACAGACACCCACAAAGGGAATTCCTGGTAAATTTCTTTCCAGACGTCCATCTGACTGTCACACTCACCCATTTGTCTTCTGGTCGTTGTGGAGAGAGCTCTGGATGTCGAACAGGCGGTTGAACGAAGATGTCTGCAACAAGGAGATCATTATTACACAGTGACGACTACGGCGGGTGACGAACGTTGTTCGACCTCCATTTCAACTGCGACAGGATCCGGACCAACAAAACAATGTTATATTGCTACACATCCCTTGTCACAAACAAGAGAAACTGTGAAACGACTTATATTTGTGATCAAACTGTCAGAAGGCACAGTTGATGTATTATTAAATGTCAAGCACTATGTAGGCCTACAATTAAAGGGAATAACAACAAGGCATTATATAAATTTCTTTTGTTGCATATACATGAAGTATACTATTATATGTAACATTTGAGCGTGTTTAAGAAATACATAAACATATCTATATGTTTAAAATGTTATATTAAACACGGCTAGCCCGCAGATCCCGCGAAATTTTCAGATTTAATGAGCTAAGCGTTTTACCAACTATGACGTCATCTCAGCATCCGTAAAAGCGCGTCAAAAATAGATTTGTAGTTAAAGGGAATAACAAGAAGGCATTACATAGATTACTTTTTTGCATATACATGAAGTATACTATTATACGTAACATTTGAGCGAATTAGACATTCCACACTTTATGCAATGCCAGTGGGCTTTTTGAAATATGCATATTTGTGTCTACTTGCACCTGTGTCTACTTGCAGCTATGTCTACCTGCAGCTGTGTCTACTTGCACCTGTTTCTATTTGCACCTGTTTCTATTTGTACCTGTGTCTACTTGCAACTATGTCTACTTGCAGCTGTGTCTACTTGCAGCTGTGTCTACTTGCAGCTGTGTCTATTTCCAGCTGTGTCTACTTGCACCTGTTTCTATTTGCACCTGTGTCTACTTGCAACTATGTCTACTTGCAGCTGTGTCTACATGCAGATGTATCTACTTGCAGCTGTTTCTATTTGCACCTGTGTCTCCTTGCAGCTGTGTCTACTTGCAACTGTGTCTATTTGCACCTGTGTCTACTTGCAGCTGTGTCTACTTGCAGCTGTGTCTACTTGCAGCTGTGTCTACTTGCACCTGAGTCTACTTGCAGCTGTGTCTACTTGCAGTTGTGTCTACTTGCACCTGTGTCTACTTGCAGCTGTGTCTACTTGCAGCTGTGTCTACTTGCAGCTGTGTCTACTTGCACCTGAGTCTACTTGCACCTGTGTCTACTTGCAGCTGTGTCTATTTGCAGCTGTGTCTAATTGCAGCTGTGTCTACTTGCAGCTGTATACTATAAGTATGTATATCCAGGGACGATTGCTTGGTTTCACTGTGTAATTTGTATATAACCTTGACTGCGATCAATCAGCTGCACACACATTGATACCCGTACATCACATCACTACTGAATGTCTCAAACGTGTGTTCAATTGAACGTACATCAATAGTGAATGTTTCAAATATGTGTTCAATTGAACGTGGTGCTGGTACATTGACTTTAATTTAGATACTTTAGATAACACTTCTATCATGCACATGCTATTTTATTACTGTACATTGAATTGGAATGTTCTCTGGTACGATAATTAAATAGTTTTAATTATGTGACTTGCCACTCTATTTACTAGACAGACAACATTATGTCAAGGGATTAATCTTTCCAAATACCCTGCATTCTGGTCCAGACTGGACATTGTTCTTTAACAATCTGATTGGACAGATTGTTAAAGAACAATGTCCAGAAGGAAACTATGAGCGTCGATAATTGGATATCGATGCTCAGTTTCCTTATGGAAACATTTCTAATGCAGTGGATTACGGTAGATGTTGCAATGCTACGGGGCGCCTAAATTAAAAGCCTTACAAATCCGCAAAGCGGCACTAGCGGTGAACAACGTTATTGAGGATTTCGTCGAGTGTGACTGATTACATTTCAAGATAACTGTTAATTGGAACGGATAAATATAAGATTCTTTATAGAAATTACAGTTCGGCGCTGTGCATTTCTTTGCTGGAACACTGGCAAAATGCTCAAGACATTTCGTCGTGAAGGCTGACGGCGAAGCTCCGTCTTCCTACATAACTAATTTCGTTGACCGATTGCCGTTTCACATACCTTTGGCTTTTATAAATATGCCAAGTGTTTGTTGTAGGTGGACTGAAACACATCGCTAAATCCGTGGTCATTGGCAACCATTCCATAAAACAAGTGTGAAATTAATATTTATAGGCAATTTTTCGATTAAATTTGTGTACGCCCGTGACTCCTCTTCCGCCGACAAGTGTGGGCGCCTCCACCTATTTCCATAGTTCTGTTGTTGTCAACCGCAGCGACAACACAGCCGATGACGCAGCAATCACAACAGTTCTCACAACTTTCGGCGAAAACGGCGTCATTCTCAAGGGTGATTTCCCGAGTAAAACACAAACCTATTTTGTGTGAACAACACCAGTAAACACAAAATAGGTGTCGGCGGAACTAATTGGCGTTTAGCACCACCCGCTTCTTAACGCCAACTGCCAACTACAGACGGCGTTAGTCGGTAGGTGTGTGCCCAGCATCAGCCATGAGCCAGATTACGGTAGATGTTACATACAAAGTGTGTTAGGCCATGAGCCAGATTACGGTAGATGTTACAAAGTATGTTAGGCCATGAGCCAGATTACGGTAAATGTTACAAAGTATGTTAGGCCATGAGCCAGATTACGGTAAATGTTAAAAAGTGTGTTAGGCCATGAGCCAGATTACGGTAGACGTTACAAAGTGTGTTTAGGCCATGAGCCAGACCCCGATGTTTGGACAACCGGTACATATTTAGGGACGAATAGTCAAAGTGATCTTTAGATAGGTCTACGTTCACAGAGACGGAAAATATGTGATAGCAGTGCAGGACTCACAGCTTTCTGTGAGAAATCACTTTTTAGCACTAACCCCATTTTCACGACATCAAACGTTCAGTGAAATTACAAAAGGGGTGGCCTAAGACAAACCACTATAAAATAATGAGTATACGACTCACACTGTTTCACGCTATATGAGCATGTCGACTGACACTATATGAGCATGTCGACTGACACTATATGAGCATGTCGACTGACACTATATGAGCATGTCGACTGACACTATAATATTTTATGAGCAAGTCGACTGACACTATATGAGCATATCGACTGACATTATAATATTTTATGAGCAAGTCGACTGACACTATATAAGCATATCGACTGACACTATAATATTTTATGAGCAAGTCGACTGACACTATATGAGCATATCGACTGACACTATAATATTTAATGAGCAAGTCGACTGACACTATATAAGCATATCGACTGACACTATAATATTTTATGAGCAAGTCGACTGACACTATATGAGCATATCGACTGACACTATAATATTTTATGAGCATGTCGACTGACACTATATGAGCATGTCGACTGACACTATATGAGCACGTCGACTGACACTATATGAGCATGTCGACTGACACTATATGAGCATGTCGACTAAGTTGGAAAGTAAGTCTACCTGTGAGCGTTGACACGACTACGTTGCGTTGACGACCTTTGTGCCCACCTGTCGCTGTGGCATTCGTGTCGCGTGCCAACTGCAGGTGATACTCGAAGTACGCGCTGCACTTTGCCATCTTATCCGAAGTTCACGTAGTTTATGGCTGATACATTATCGCTGCTGTGTACAGTATCGTGTATGCGTCAGTATCACACGTGCGTCTTTCCTGCTGCCACGCGGACACAGTATTTTGTATAACGCGATGTCAACATGCAACACATGCACGTTGTTGACCTTCATGTTACTTGGAATAGTATCATGACCATCACGACAATGTGCGGGTAACAAAGATGATCCCTCTACATCTGACAGATGTGTGCGATAGTCAATATTAATCTACAACACAGTTCCTGCGTATGACGTCAGAAGTCCGTGTGTTGATGACAGCGGCCCCGAGATGAACCCGTTGCGATGCGTGATGTACGACGACGCCAACCTTTCATCTTCCTATCGCCCGAGGACTGTGTTTGGTTTCGTGACAAGACGACGTTAACAAGATTTAACAAGATTGCCACCTAGAGAATCAACTCTAGATGGCAGGTGGACAAGGAAGCCCTTTGGCTTATCGAGAGTCCAACCTATCTAACTAAATGTACCCAGCCCTTCTTAGGTACATGTCAATTTTATTTTTAAACATATTAACACTACTAGCACCTACACAATCAGCCGATAATCTGTTCCATTCATTTACTGTTCTTTGTGAAAATGAAAAATTTCTAATATCTAGTCTACACTGCTTCTTTGCTAATGTAATTCCAGGTCCTCTAGTCCTTCTCTCTTCCTTAACAGAGAAAAAATATTTCTGTCAATATTTTCATACCCATTCAATATTTTAAAAACTTCTATCTGATCTCCTCTCAATCTCCTGGTTTCTAGTGTTGTTAATCCACATTCTTTTAGACGCATTTCATAACTAATATTCCTGAGTTTTTGTATAATTTTGGTTGCTCTTCTTTGTACTCTTTCTAGTATATCAATATCCTTCTTGCGATATGGCCTCCATGCCTGTATGCAATATTCTAAATGAGGCCTAACTATTGTTTTGTACAGCGGTATTATTAGTTCTTTTTCCTTGTACACTATATTTCGCCTAATTAATCCAAGAATTTGGTTTCCCTTTGCTGCTGCAATTGCACACTGTTCTGATACATTCATATCAGCAGTAATAGTTAACCCTAAGGCCTTTTCCTTTACGGTAGTATTTAGTACAGTATCACCCATTGTATATTGTGCATCTTCATTTCCATGACTTACGGACGTAAACTACGCCTACAATGCGTTAGCACACCATTACAGCACACGTGTTTGTTTTTGCAAAGCTGGAACAAAAAATGACTTATGAACGGTAGATAGCGCCACTGTTCTTGTCCTTCCCTGGTCCGTCTGCCATTGTTATGGCTTGCCTCGATCCATTATCGCGTCTCCAGCAGGTCACGTGCTTCTTTCCGCGCGCGTTATTTTCAATTTAGCAAATGAAAGGCAGCGATAAAAGGTTTGACGTCAATCGTTTCAGTCGCCTCTGCGCGCAATTAAAGCGGTGTATTATTAATCTCACGCAGCGTAATACTTGTTGACGACGCTCGGCGACACTTTCCTTGTCCACTAATCGTTTCCTTTGTTTGCGTAGCAAGTACGAAGAGAGATTGTGTCGGTGAATGACTTCGTCGAATATAGCGCTCGAAATCGATGCAAAACTGTGTCGGGCCGAAGTGTTTGTGCGAATAGCAATTTTGCTAACAACTGTCGCTCCCGATATTACCTCTATTATTGACGACGTTTGCCTCCTTTAGAGATTATGTTAACAGTTTGATATATCCCGGCAACTTTCGTATTCTGTGCATGTCGTGGTTATAAAAACATATGCCGTGCGTGCGTGTGTGCTTGCATATACGTGTATGTTATTGTGAAAATGCCAGGAAAAAGGTAACGGACAAAAGTAATCCAATTTACTTGGACATTATAGAAACCTGACAAAAGGTTAGCATGTAGGTGTGGAACAGCACAATATATTTTTTTTCTAGAAGCGGTTACAGAAATAAAATATTATGTTTCGTTAGAATTTTTATTAACATTATTATATTTCTTAATTTCAACAACTTAAATGTTGCAATTTTTTTCAACCTTTTGTTAGGATCTACACTTGTACACTAGTCGCTATTATTAGCACTGTCATTGTTGTCATTACTATTATAGTTCTCCAATTTTCATTGGAGTTAGGTGAAATTTATTAAATTGAATGCTATCGTTTTAATCAATTAATATATTTTTCAAGTGTCTTTATGCCTGTCAAAACACATACTGTTGTAACAAAAAGTACAGTAAAAATGTACAATAAGTTATTACAATAACCTACAGGTAATTTGTTTCGGTGACTTTAGCATGTAACATGTTTCCTGTTGGTGTTTCCAGCACTATTCTATCGGTAACGTTTCTCCTCTTTACACCATTCGCTAGAACAGTGAGGCACATCTGCATGTGTAGACACATAGCTTAATGTACATGACATATGTCTGTCCGGTCGCATTGTATGTGACACACCAATCAATCATCATAACCATTGTCTGCACATCGTCTACTAAGAAATGATCTGATGCCAACGTCACCTTCGTCAACAAAGATCGCCCCGCGCAATCTGTTCACCACGGCAATGCACTGCGACCTTGAATGACTTCCGTTCACGATTCCTGATATACGCCAAGGTAATAGTGTCATTGCGGGCAGAATAGAACAAAACGAAACAAAACACGACGACTCAACAACTCCCGAAGGCCTTTCATTGTCCGTTTTCATGGAAGAAGTGTCGAAAGGTTGCGTGTATTTCGCGTGAATAAAAACGACGAATGCATAATAAATACAACCATTAGGTGTGTTGTCATGGAGACGGTAGCTAACGCGTACAATACTCTTCTCGCATTAACCAACATATAGATTTATAAAACAGAAAATTACGGGTAAAATCTGAAATAAATTGAAGATCTGTGAAACCCAGAAACGTATCGTTGACAACAGCAACAATAGTAGAACCTATACGCACGCGTACACGTGAACTTTCTGGACAAGTCTTTTGTACTTCTAAATTTGTATATCAAACAAACAGTGATTTAACGAGATGGCAAGATAACACATGCAAGTAATTGAGAAAAAGAACGTTATGCCGATTGCTTGCATTACGCCATTGCCGACGGTTACAGTTAGGGATGTATGGCACAAAAATATCATCGGATAGGCCTAGTTATTTCCCAATCCTAGTAATTTATTCCAATTAGCAAATTCAAATTCAGCGTTATGGACTATGTTTTGTATCGCTGCAGTCGCGGTTGTCAAGCAGGCTTAAAACATTTAATCCTGAAAGCGACGATCCCGTCAAGGTGGCTGAAAATACTTCCGGTCATAACATTAACTAACAATAGTTCCGAATACGAAAGTGGATAGCTAATGTGCGTAGCGTGCGTTTTATACGCGCGAATACTGCAAAAAAAACATGTTGCATGAGAAAGGATTTCCGTTACTGACGTCACAGTTGACGTCACATCAATAACTAATAACATATTCTCGAGCCTGGCGCGTTTGGTTAGGTACCAAGCGACAGATGTATTTCCGGTGCAACCAGCCGCAGTGATGTCGGTTTTCAAGCACTCTAAATGATCCTCGATTCCACAGACTAATTGGATTCGCTGACGTCTTCGGTTAGAATATTCTTCACAGTTCGTTGGTCTCATATTGGAAAGTAATTACTTTCGTCGTCTGAAATATAACTTTATCGGGTTTATGTGACACGTTTAGTAGTGACATGCTCTAACCGAGTAACGCGTCTTGCCACATTGTCGGGCGCCCATCTGTAAGACTGATTGATTTCTAAGTTTAGCGCAGCAATTAACAGACAACGCGAGGCGGCGGGGACAACTGTGACAATGCGAATGGTTTCAGCGATCTTCACTTTGACAGACGAGAGTGCTCGATTCTCACTGACGCGTTTATGATTCTCGTAATTAGAATGGTGCAATAAAACACGCGGGTCGCGCACGTTGTGTTTACCAGGCGTGCGTGATTAATTGGAGACGACGGACTCGGGTTGAAAGGCAGCGACGAACACCGCGGGATTAAGGCCGCCCTGTGCTCTAAGTGAGGCAGGACAAGGAGTCATTAGTAATGTTCACTAAGCTCTCCGTGCGTTGGAAGGTCACTTGGGGCGCTTCGAATCATCCCGAGAGCACACGGTGATAGGTGGCGGGCACTGTTGCGTAAATCCGTCGCAGTGTCTATCACATGTTTAGGATTAGCGACGACTATGTTAGATTATTTCGTTTTAATGCAGTGGAAATCACACGCACAGCGTGCCCCTTGCGAACGCCGCACACATCGGAACCAGGGAACGTAAATATATCCGACTAATTAAGCTGCAAAACTAATTATATGTAATTATAGTTTATATGTAAAAGTATTACTCATTATTATTATTAGGCCTGTAGTGTTAATGCAGTCGAGAGCTAGTGTGCAATAGCCACTGAAAAGTTACATGTTTAAAAATACTATTGTTTGAACCAAATTTTACGAAATACGTGTTTTGCAATCATGCCTGTATTACATATTCGTATTATGCTGAATTTACTTTCTTGAATCTATTCAATACTTTCGTTATTTCAATCGAAAGTATTGAGGAAGACGAGAGGTAACGGGAATAATGAAACGATACCATGAGCAAACACGGACAATCCAACGGCAGGGGAGAGCGGGGCAAAATGGACATTCCGGGCAAACAACGTTAGCTGTGATCATCACATCCCCATTACACAGTGCGTGTAGTGTGAGCTTGAAACGAAACGAACGTTCTGCCCGACTGGCCCACTTTACCCCTGTCTCCCCTACCTCCAACAACGACCATTGTTGTTATCATCTCATCACCATCATCATCATCGACGTCGTCGCAGTCATCATTACCTCGTGCGACGAGTTGCTTTGGTTCTCCTTCAGCATGACGACACATCGCTCACACTTGAGTAGACTCTGCGCGCGCTGCATGATGGTCGTGACCACGTGATCGACCGACGTCTGCTCCTCGAATAGGTCGTGGACCACCTCCAACAGCGCCTGCGCAGAAAGTCGGCGAAAACTTACACGGAATGATAATGATAATGATAATGATAACTACGTCGACACTGTGTGTGAACTTTGCAAGTTATTGTTATACGCAAAAAGAAGTACAAATGCACGAATAACGTTGCAATATATGTCCAAATCTACGTACAGCGTTAACATTTGGTCAGTTGTTAAGACGAGTCATTAACTATTTCATTCAATACTCATAGAAGCAAATTAAATGTTTATACTCTTCATAATGTCCCCGTTATCTTGAAAGCCCAGCCCGCCACCCCACCCACATCCCAGCCAGGAGCCACATTTGGAGTGTTGCCTGCGATATGACCATTTTGAAATATGAAAACAATTCAGCATACATGAAATGCTCTAGGAGGGATAGCCCCGGTATGATCTCGTACCTTGTTGCGGTCGT
>OZ024855.1:40685401-40717901 GCA_964017155.1 Oasisia sp. SBJ-2009 | reverse complement strand
TTGTATCGAGGGTACTACACAGACAGTCAAGGGGTCATTGTAGCGACCAGAGTGAAGAAGGATCAGATTTAACACGAGTCAGACAGGACTAGAACGCGCGTACAAGCATCAGTTAAACGTCTTTTCTATGATGACAAATATGGATGGTCGGTTTCAAACAACGTAGCGCTAATACTTCCGGTTTTAGGTTTCGCACTTCGACACACAGGTGGAGCTACTGACAACATCCACCCTATGAAATAAATCAATGAATGTGTGTGCGCTCATGTGCATGTGCGTGCGGGCGTGCGGGCGTGCGTCTATATCTGCGTGTGTGTTTATCTTTGCGTACAGTCTATGTTTATTTGAGTGCGTGTGTGCAACACGCGGATAATAAACAACGCTTTAAGACTGTCCACAGTCCCAGACTGGACCGGGCTCTCGGAAAGAGAACGCAGTTGACGTCACGTGGTTTCCAACAAAAACAAGCGTTTAGACGCACACGACATGTGTTCTGAACATCAGTGCAACGAGCGAATCTCAGGTTCTATGACTTACGTCGCGGCAGCAGCAAACAGCAGGTTCCAGTATTCATACGTCCTCGCGTAAATACATACGCACATTACGTCGACCACTGATACGGCTGCGACGCGTGGGAAGATCAAACGAAAAACATCACGCCCCGGTGACAGACAAATGTCTCTTCGTAGCCACTTTCAAACGACACTAACAAATAATACGCCGATAATGACCACGTCTTCCTGTTGCCATTAACAATTAGCCGTTATGTAATATATAATACACCTCGCCATGTCCGTCTGCAGACCTTTGCGCCTGCTCCGTCGCGCTGTCAGTCAACGCAGCAAATCATCTGGTTATGAGGAGAACTTGCCCGCGTCGTTGTTCCGTGTCGCGGAAAAGGCGAAATGACAAGATGGGATGGCAAAAATTGGATGATTTGATGTTCGCTTTTATATTGACGTGTTACTATGTCCATCTACAACCGTGTATAAAAGACAGTAAAACAACTGCCAGACGCAGCTGAAATAAATAAAAGATAAGTTCTTATATAGCAAAATATCCATTCCTCAAGACTGATCAAAGTGCTTTACACTTTAGTTCCCTGACAGATCTGTTCAATCAACCAGCGTCTCAAGTTCTCCACCACCGTTTATAGCCAGGCACTCATTCATCATGAGTGAACTGGAGCAATGTAGAGTGATAAACTTGCCCAAGGTTTAACACCGCAACCCAATATTCAAACCGGGGTTCTCTTAGTCGAGAGTCTACTCCTGAGCCACAACAAACACAACTGTTTGATATAGATTTATGCCAGACTTAATGTGAAGACTTTCCAGGCGCGTGTACTCAGCCTATGCAGAGACACAGCTGAAGGCGTAAATGAGTCGAGGGGTTTCTAAAAGGTATTGTTCATTCGCCTGCATTAAATCAATTCGAGCAGGTGTGTTGCTCCAATGTTCTATATTATGTACTAATTACCATTGACTCGTTTTTATGTTACCCTGTTACGCTGGCATTTATCTGGATACAATAACAATATATCAACCGTGGACTGTCTCTTTGTATATTCTTGATGATCAGTAAAACAACAGCTAGGTTTGCCACTTTCATTTCATTTATTGTTATCGTCTTACAACTAATCAAATTACCCTTTTTTCAACATTTGAGGCGTAATTGACCGCTGTGCCAATGTCCACTGGGCAAACGACCGACATTCGCCTGGGTCGGAGGTGAAGTGGACAGAGACTGGCAAATGTCGGCCGCAGGACGTGACGAATGTCTGTGATTAAGAGGACACATCTCGTGGCAGGCAGGTCTGGGCGACGACAAGGACCAAGTGTCAAGTGTCAAGTGTCACGGACGAACAATCGAGAAGGATCACAATCGACGTAGCATTTGGAATGATAGGCAAGACCGTCTGTGGAATGATAGACAAGACCTTCTGTGGAATGAGAGACAAGACTTTCTGTTGAATGAAAGACAAGACTTTCTGTGGAACGAGAGAACAGACCTTTTGTGGAATGAGAGACAAGACCTTCTGTGGAATGAGAGACAAGACCTTCTGTGGAATGAGAGACAAGACCTTCTGTGGAATGAGAGACAAGACCTTCTGTGGAATGAGAGACAAGACCTTCTGTGGAATGAGAGAACAGACCTTTTGTGGAATGAGAGAACAGACCTTCTGTGGAACGAGAGACAAAACCTTCTGTGGAATGAGAGACAAGGCCTTCTGTGGAACGAGAGACAATACCTTCTGTGGAAAGAGAAACAAGATCGTCTGTGGAATGAGAGACAAGACCTTCTGTGGAATGAGAGACAAAACCTTCTGTGGAATGAGAGACAAGACCTTCTGTGGAATGAGAGAACATACCTTTTGTGGAATGAGAGAACAGACCTTCTGTGGAATGAGAGACAAGGCCTTCTGTGGAATGAGAGACAAGACCTTCTGTGGAATGAGAAACCAGACCTTCTGTGGAATGAAACACAAGACTTCTGTGGAGAGAGAGACCAGACCTTCTGTGGAATGAGAGACCAGACCTTCTGTGGAATGAGAGACCATACCTTCTGTGGAATGAGAGACCAGACCTTCTGTGGAATGAGAGACAAGACCTTCTGTGGAATGAGAGACCAGACCTTCTGTAGAATGAAAGACAAGACCTTCTGTGGAATGAGAGACAAGACCTTATGTGGAATGAGAGACAAGACCTTCTGTGGAATGAGAGACAAAACCTTCTGTGGAATGAGAGACAAGACCTTATGTGGAATGAGAGACAAGATCTTCTGTGGAATGAGAGAGAAAACCTTATGTGGAAAGCGAGACAAGATCTTCTGTGGAATGAGAGACAAGACCTTTAGTGGAATGAGAGAACAGAACTTCTGTGGAATGAGAGACAAAACCTTCTGTGGAATGAGAGACAAGACCTTCTGTGGAGTGAGAGACAAGACCTTCTGTGGAATGAGAGACAAGACCTTCTGTGGAATGAGAGAACATACCTTTTGTGGAATGAGAGAACATACCTTCTGTGGAATGAGAGACAAGACCTTCTGTGGAATGAGACAAGACCTTCTGTGGAATGAGAGAACAGACCTTTTGTGGAATGAGAGAACATACCTTCTGTGGAATGATAGACAAGACCTTCTGTGGAATGAGAGACAAGACCTTCTGGGAATGAGAGACAAGATCTTCTGTGGAATGAGAGACAAGACCTTCTGTGGAATGAGAGACAAGACCTTCTGTGGAATGAGAGACAAGACCTTCTCTGGAATGAGAGACCAGACCTTCTGTGGAATGAGAGACAAGTCCTTCTGTGGAATGAGAGAACAGACCTTCTGTGGAATGAGAGACAAGACCTTCTGTGGAATGAGAGACAAGATCGTCTGTGGAATGAGAGACAAGACCTTCTGTGGAATGAAAGACAAAACCTTCTGTGGAATGAGAGACAAGACCTTCTGTGGAATGAGAGACAAGACGTTCTGTGGAATGAGAGACAAGACCTTCTGTGGAATGAGAGAACATACCTTTTGTGGAATGAGAGAACAGACCTTCTGTGGAATGAGAGACAAGACCTTCTGTGGAATGAGACAAGACCTTCTGTGGAATGAGAGAACAGACCTTTTGTGGAATGAGAGAACATACCTTCTGTGGAATGATAGACAAGACCTTCTGGGAATGAGAGACAAGATCTTCTGTGGAAAGAGAAACAAGATCGTCTGTGGAATGAAATACAATACCTTCTGTGGAATGAGAGACAAGACCTTCTGTGGAATGAGAGACAAGACCTTCTGTGGAATGAGAGGCAAGACATTCTGTGGAAAGAGAAACAAGATCGTCTGTGGAATGAGAGACAAGACTTTCTGTCGAATGAGAGACAAAACCTTCTGTGGAAGACGGCGGACTATAGGTGTGGAAACTATAGATGTTCCTAGGAGACAAGCAGGTGGCTTCAGAATAATTGGACCGTTTTTACATGACAATGCCGAGAGTACATACTAAGGCTTCCGTTTGTGCCAAGACGTCGGAGAATAGCAACATGACGGTACAACACTGCACATGTTCACAACGAAACTTTCCGGATTAGACACAATTCCGTTTTTGACCGAATCATTCACGATTCGAATCGAGGTGGGCATTCAAATGAAATAAGTAGGAAAACAGGCAGCCGTAATACACCAAACCATTGACGCATACGAACTCACCATCTACGATCACAATTAATCACATCAGCCAACTCGAGAGCTTCCGCCACGCTCAACACTTGAACTACATTTTTGCGGCGGGATATTGTTTTGAACGACATCAGCCCCAGCGCTAATTCTTAACGCTGCTGTGCCACTCTGACGTAATGCCTCTGATCACGTTAACGTCAAACGAGTTGAATACGTTGTCGCCAGTCGCCAGCTCCGGCACCGATCTACGCCACTTCGTAATTCGATTTCCTGACGCACTTTCTTTGGATTAGAGCGCGTGTTTCTCTCAGCGACGTTGCCTGGCAACCGTACGGAGAGCGCCATTTGCAATATGCCATATACGACGATTACCAAGCAATCTGTCGTCGCCGAATCGAACGTAAAGTTGGCTAATAACGCAAATAAACGAGACTCGCAAAAGCCGATCGATTGAGTCTCGCGGCAGTTACTTTGTTTACAGTCGCCTTGTCGTCGGTTAAGCGCAATTCGTCAACTCTGCGGAAACTGATGTCACGTAGCGGCAACGTTCCTCAAACGTATAGTTCGGGACATTCTTCCCATAATGTTTTAACATCATATTAACGGTGTTTGATATTTGTATCGCTTAATCGTTGTACACAACGCAATAGAAGCGCGCTGTTGCATTTCAATTAATATACTATTGTAGAATAAATCTTGCTGGCCAACATTATATCTTATCAAACCGGAAATGATATTGGAATATAACAAAGGTAGACTAGAGAAGATATTGAGTCAAGAAGATATTGCAAGAACTCGGTGAATTCAGACGCCTGCCGTCGACTCACCTGGCTGGCCTGCGTGATGTTCACCGTCTCGCCAGACTCGGCCACGTGACCGAGGATACCTTGGCCCCACGGGATCCGTACTATATTATCGCCCGAGCGCGTGGGGATGCAGTCGGTGCCCGTGTAGATGTCGAACACCTTCGACACGAGACTTCGCCTCTCCTTGTCGCCCTCAACGAAGAAGAGAGAGCACCGGTCGGCGTCGAGGAGGATGCACACGTTGACGAGGATCCGATTCGTGAGGCTCTTCGGGTCGAGGTCGTGCGATATGTCCTTGACGATCTCGAAGAAGAAGTCTCGTTCGTTGATCGCGTGCAGTTCTCGTTTCAGGTCGGCGTTTTTGCCCGAGTACGACGGCAGGTGCACCTGCGACAGAGACCGGGGAACAGTGGGTCGGGTCAGTCCTTTAAGTGTCGCATGCAACTGTAGTTGTAAGAGACGGTGGTGTGGTGGTACACGTAATCGGAACACGCGTGTCATTACTTGTGCTACTACGCCACCGTCGGTGTCATTACTTGTGCTACTACGCCACCGTCGGTGTCATTACTTGTGCTACTACGCCACCGTCGGTGTCATTACTTGTGCTACTACGCCACCGTCGGTGCCATTACTTGTGCTACTATTCCACCGTCGGTGTTATTACTTGTGCTACTATGCCACCGTCAGTGTCATTACTTGTGCTACTACGCCACCGTCGGTGTCATTACTTGTGCTACTACGCCACCGTCGATGTCATTACTTGTGCTACTACGCCACCGTCGGTGTCATTACTTGTGCTACTACGCCACCGTCGGTGTCATTACTTGTGCTACTACGCCACCGTCGGTGTCATTACTTGTGCTACTACGCCACCGTCGGTGTCATTACTTGTGCTACTATGCCACCGTCGGTGCCATTACTTGTGCTACTATGCCACCGTCGGTGTCATTACTTGTGCTACTATGCCACCGTCGGTGCCATTACTTGTGCTACTACGCCACCGTCGGTGTCATTACTTGTGCTACTACGCCACCGTCGGTGCCATTACTTGTGCTACTACGCCACCGTCGGTGTCATTACTTGTGCTACTACGCCACCGTCGGTGTCATTACTTATGCTACTACGCCACCGTCGGTGTCATTACTTGTGCTACTATGCCACCGTCGGTGCCATTACTTGTGCTACTATGCCACCGTCGGTGTCATTACTTGTGCTACTACGCCACCGTCGGTGCCATTACTTGTGCTACTATGCCACCGTCGGATGACGAGAACAGTGTGGTGTTTGTTACAGGAGTACCATCTGATATCTGTTTCGCACTCATAATTGCACAATTAAATAAATTCCAAGTTTTCAACTGATTAGTGACTGGGAGTGTCGTGTCATGACATACGAACATTATTTCGCTTAACATTCAGTGTTAGGTTATGCAGTCAGAACCCCACACCAGTAATACGATTTCAGCAACGATCGTTATGATATAACTCTAAATAGCAAATATATAACGAATGTTAATTATACTTTAAAACCTTAACACAAACGTGATATATGCCGAGTGCGTATAAACGTGTACTCGTACGTCGGTTTCAAATAGTTGAATAGTGTCGCCACCACGTTTGTACTGACTAACCAACGCTGCGTGTACACATAAAATTATAACCACTCACGGAATGTCATAAAGCGAAACAGCGGCCAGCGCAAGTTAACTGTTCCGAAATGGCGTGTTAAATGTAAGGATGGCAATCTTTGTTCTGCATTTCGACGAAGGTTGAACCTAACACGTGTCGCTCGCCACAGCCCGGCCGTAAAACAATTACCACGGACCCGGCTCCATCACGCGATGACTCGACGTAGATTGGTATCGTGGTATTTTTAGCTCGGCGAGATGCGCTCTAGAATGGCAAGCCATTTCCATTGCATTAAACACATTGTAGCGGGATTTTATCGACGTTATATATGCATGCGCGCGCCCGCGTCTGTTTGCACATGCGCCATAAAAAATGGAACCTGGTACATTTACTCGCGCGCAGACATGTGGATGTACGCGAAAACATCCACATACAATCAAGCAGTTGGTTCATATACACACAACGAACACGCGAGGCGTCCCGCACGCACGCACGCACACACACGCACGCACGCACGCACGCACGCACACACACACACACACACACACACACACACACACACACACACATGGCACACACACATGGCACACATGCATGAAACAAACACGCCGCTATGGTTTTGCAGTCATCACGTTGATTGGTGAACAATTTTAAGTAAAGTAACTTCTTTTCTAGTTGAATTGTTATTTTCTACTGCATTTAAATATTATTGGACCATGCAGACTGGCAAAATGTACGTCTTACTGCACACGTTGTTTTATGCGCCCTACTCAAACGCCCCAACACAAGAGGAAGACGCACACGTTAATTGACAATGAACAAGTAGATTACTCCCCTACCTTTGACTGGATGAGTCGACTTAGCATGATACCGGAAGTGGGCGGAAGTGATAGGAACTGGCGCATGCCTTTCAGGCTGCTTCTGCGTTCCGCCAATGTAGTCTCTTTCCCTGTCGTTCCCAGCGTCGTCGCTTCATGGGTCCGGAAAATACTTCGAGACTTGGAACGCGCGAAGTCGTGACGAAGATGTTTCTTCGAGTTCGACCGCTGTTTAAAACGAAGTGTTAGTCTCAAAACATATTATAGAGCGACGTTAGAATACATATATCATACATGTTCAACTGTTTATTTAAATAATAGTTTGATTACGACTTGGAAGATGCTAATGCTATGTGATTAGAGAAACCATGCAGAGAGATAATAAACTGAAACAAGCAAAACGAGACGAGACGAGACGAGACGAGACGAGACGAGACGAGACGAGACGAGACGAGACGAGACGAGACGAGACGAGACGAGACGAGACGAGACGAGACGAGACGAGACGAGACGAGACGAGACGAGACGAGACGAGACGAGACGAGACGAGACGAGACGAGACGAGACGAGACGAGACGAGACGAGACGAGACGAGACGAGACGAGACGAGACGAGACGAGACGAGACGAGACGAGACGAGACGAGACGAGACGAGACGAGACGAGACGAGACGAGACGAGACGAGACGAGACGAGACGAGACGAGACGAGACGAGACGAGACGAGACGAGACGAGACGAGACGAGACGAGACGAGACGAGACGAGACGAGACGAGACGAGACGAGACGAGACGAGACGAGACGAGACGAGACGAGACGAGACGAGACGAGACGAGACGAGACGAGACGAGACGAGACGAGACGAGACGAGACGAGACGAGACGAGACGAGACGAGACGAGACGAGACGAGACGAGACGAGACGAGACGAGACGAGACGAGACGAGACGAGACGAGACGAGACGAGACGAGACGAGACGAGACGAGACGAGACGAGACGAGACGAGACGAGACGAGACGACAGACGTTGGCACAAAGAAACACATCAAATTGAAAGTAATTGTGAGCGGGCTGAGAAACGCAGGAGATATGCCGAGATTGAGTGAGGCATTTTGGGACGGAGAGGGAGAGAAAGAGAGATAGAGAGAGTCATTTCTTCAGAGGAATGAGGGGAGGCGATGAATAATAGTCACAACAAGAAGAGCAAAAACAGATCAACGATGAATCAGAAGAAGATAAAGAATAACAAGAAGAAAAAGACGATTAAGATGAAGAAGGATACGATGACGAAGAAGGATACGATGACGAAGAAGGATACGATGACGAAGAAGGATACGACGACGAAGAAGGATACGACGACGAAGAAGGATACGATGTCGAAGAAGGATACGATGTCGAAGAAGGATACAATGTCGAAGAAGGATGCGATGTCGAAGAAGGATACGATGACGAAGAAGGATACGAAGACGAAGAAGGATACGACGACGAAGAAGGATACGACGACGAAGAAGGATACGATGACGAAGACGGATGCGACAACGAAGAAGGATGCGATGACGAAGAAGGATGCGATGACGAAGAAGGATACGATGACGAAGAAGGATACGACGACGAAGAAGGATACGATGAAGAAAAAGGATACGACGACGAAGAAGGATACGATGACGAAGAAGGATACTACGACGAAGAAGGATAAGATGACGAAGAAGGATACGATAACGAAGAAGGATACTACGACGAAGAAGGATAAGATGACGAAGAAGGATACGATACGATTGACGACGAACGCTGCAAAATGAATTTCCCGGTTCGGGTCAATAAAGTTTTATTGTATTGTATTGTATTGTATTGTATTGTATTGTATTGTATTGTATTGTATTGTATTGTATTGTATTGTATTGTATTGTATTGTATTGTATTGTATTGTATTGTATTGTATTGTATTGATAACGAAGAAGGATACGATGACGAAGAAGGATACGATGACGAAGAAGGATACGATAACGAAGAAGGATACGATGACGAAGAAGGATACGACGACGAAGAAGGATACGATGAAGAATAAGGAGAAGAACAACAAAAACACGGTGAACAAACTGATAATTAATTGAAAGACGAATGTAAATTAGAGCAAGAGCAGGAACACGAAGAACAACGTGATGATGACGACGACGACGACGACGACGACGACGACGACGACGACGACGACGACGACGACGACGACGACGACGACGACGACGACGACGACGACGACGACGACGACGACGACGACGACGACGACGACGACGACGACGACGACGACGACGACGACGACGACGACGACGACGACGACGACGACGACGACGACGACGACGACGACGACGACGACGACGACGACGACGACGACGACGACGACGACGACGACGACGACGACGACGACGACGACGACGACGACGACGACGACGACGACGACGACGACGACGACGACGACGCGACGACGATTACAACTATCCCGATAATGGTGACTATGATGACAGTGGTGATGGAGATGACGATAGTGGTGATGGTGATGATGATAGTGGTGATGGTGATGATGGCGACGACGAAGTCGATGACGACACAGACACAAACGAAGAAGAAACATCGCACGAGATCACGGCACATGGTGATGATGGCGAAGAAGACGAAGACGAGGACGAGTCTGGCACTATAAGTGACGCCCTACGTGCGGGTTGTAGGCGCTGTCGCTGCGCTGGAAGTTGAAGCTTCCGTTGGTGCGGACGTCCGGCGACACGGGGCCGCTGAGACTCGCCGAGTCCTTGCCGTTCACGTAGTCGTTGAGGGTGCCGAAGCCGTGGCGCAGGAGCCACTTGTTGATGAGGAGCAGGTCGGCCTTCCGCATGAAGTAGTCCGTCGTCCACTCCGGGTTGCTGCCCAGCCACGACTCGACGTCAGACGAACCGACCGCCATCTTGCACAGTCAGTCACGTGACGTCTCGTCGGTCATCGCGCATGCGTGCGCGCGTGCGTCTGAAAGGTGAAATGATCGGAATTGTCACCTGGTGTTGACAGGATTAAAGAATGCCCGTAACATTTATGAAATTACTAGAAAACCCGCTCCATTCTTTGATAGTCTCGTCTGTGAGAAGGAATAGTGTCACGTATAGACCTAACGATAATCTATATTGTTCCTTCACCAAAGTTAGTTTGTTTTCCTCAAGTTTTTCCCTCTTCTTTCTATTTATAACTATTCAATATCGTAAAAAACGTATATATGCTATGCTGTTAGTTATTTTTCTCTATGGTTGTTTAACCTCGTTCTCGTAGGCGGTTTCTATACACCAGTCGGTTAGTGTGACAAGGTAAACGTTGTAGAATGTAGACAGTATTTCTTGTTCTCATTTCACAGGTATCAAATATCGTGCTATGAGACTGTGATTTCTTTCAGTGTTGGTAATTGATGACGATCTCCTGCATTTCTTTCCCGTCCGTCCGTCCGTCCGTCCGTCCGTCCGTCCGTCCGTCCGTCCGTCCGTCCGTCCGTCCGTCCGTCCGTCCGTCCGTCCGTCCGTCCGTCCGTCCGTCCGTCCGTCCGTCCGTCCGTCCGTCCGTCCGTCCGTCCGTCCGTCCGTCCGTCCGTCCGTCCGTCCGTCCGTCCGTCCGTCCGTCCGTCCGTCCGTCCGTCCGTCCGTCCGTCCGTCCGTCCGTCCGTCCGTCCGTCCGTCCGTCCGTCCGTCCGTCCGTCCGTCCGTCCGTCCGTCCGTCCGTCCGTCCGTCCGTCCGTCCGTCCGTCCGTCCGTCCGTCCGTCCGTCCGTCCGTCCGTCCGTCCGTCCGTCCGTCCGTCCGTCCGTCCGTCCGTCCGTCCGTCCGTCCGTCCGTCCGTCCGTCCGTCCGTCCGTCCGTCCGTCCGTCCGTCCGTCCGTCCGTCCGTCCGTCCGTCCGTCCGTCCGTCCGTCCGTCCGTCCGTCCGTCCGTCCGTCCGTCCGTCCGTCCGCCCGCCCGCCCGCCCGCCCGCCCGCCCGCCCGCCCGCCCGCCCGCCCGTCCGTCCGTCCGTCCGTCCGTCCGTCCGTCCGACCCTGTTTCTTCTACATCTTGAAATGGATCTATGAGATCAGACATCTATTGCCGAGTCATTATGTCCAGTATTTAGCAAAGAAAACAAATCCAGATGGCAGGTGGTCAATAAATCTACTGGCTTATGGAAAGTCCAGCAATTGTCCATCTACGTCTGGCCGGCCCGGTCAAATATCAGCCGGTTTTGTTGGCTTAGCATGGCTGTCTACGTCAGTTTTTCAGTTCGGACGCGTATTACACTCGTTCTAACTGCATGTCGCCAGAATAACCAACAAACCTACAACTGCAAACAAGCTTCGTGAACAGATATTATATCGCAGAGAATACAATGTCCATTAATGTTATGAAACAAAGAAGCCACAGAGTGTCCATTCTGACACTCATGTGTGTCTCTGCCTCATGTGTGGTTTAGATAACTAGGTGTCGGTCTAGACATGGACGACTTTCTAAATTCAGTAGGTTGAGAACCAACAATTGTTTTGACAAGTTATACAAATAAAAAAGTCGATCACCTAAAAACATCTATCCAGCAGAGAACTGGTCGCTGAGTAGATAATCCAAGCAAATATAAAACTTAGTTGTAATTAGTCGTAAACTTTCAGTCAGAGGGAACCGCGCTTGGCTCATTTGCAACATCAAATGACTAACAGCTGATAAACGAATTGATCTAGGATTGTTCATCTGCGAAACTAAGGTACAAATCCAGTACACTTTCTTCCAGTTAACCAGTACCAGTTGTATTAATACCACCTAATTAGAAAAAACTTGGAACTATTTTTGCCACGAACTACTAATTAACTTGACATTCACTATGCAACTGGAGCGTTTATTAAGAAGACGGCGTATTTTCTATAATATCTGGTTTATGGGGACTTTTAACTGGATTGCAGTCGTATAAATGCCATAGAATGTATGTGCCTGAATATAGAGAGGGAAATCTAATAACAGTTACATATTGCGAGAGCAATACGATGTGTTAATATCTTTTATATCAGCCATCTACTTTCATTAAACCCCGGTCGCCTCCACAACTTAAAGCAGTATACGTAATAAGTAGGCCTAGTCACTACAATAAAGAAATCATAATTGGTAGCAAGTTTAGCTGGTGTATTTGTGTGCCTAGTAAAAATGGCATTACCCTCCTGACAGCTGGATGAGGAAACACTAAACAATGTCGGCCCGTACGTCATAACGCCGAGTCCTTAAGAGCAGAACGTCGCGCTTTCAGGGAAATAGATGTGAGCAAACTAGCGAAGAGATTATAGATGAGGAACAGTCAAAACAGTGGTAAAAGCGGAATACAACAGCTTAGATGGGAGAATGGCGCCGAGAGTGAACAACAAAACGGAGGAAGATAAATGGTGAAGACTCGTCGCAGGTGACAGGGACACGAGCCAGTGACAACAGAATGTACAGCGCAGATGTCTGGGACCCAAGCCAGCGACAACAGAATGCACAGCGCAGATGACAGGGACACAAGCCAGCGACAACAGAATGCACAGCGCAGATGACAGGGACACAAGCCAGCGACAACAGAATGCACAGCGCAGATGACAGGGACACAAGCCAGCGACAACAGAATGCACAGCGCAGATGACACGGACACAAGCTAACGACAACAGAATGTACAGCGCAGATGACAGGGACACAAGCCAGCGACAACAGAATGCACAGCGCAGCTACACAGAGAATGAACCTCATCGCGTACACGGGAACTACAAGGAACAACACTAGAGAAGGTGGACCTCACTCTTGTACAAGGAACTAGGAGGAAGAACAGTACAGGAGCTAGACCTCACTCTTGCACAAGGAACTAGGAGGAAGAACAGTACAGGAGCTAGACCTCACTTTTGTACAAGGAACTACCAGGAACAACACTAGAGAAGGAAGAATAGTACAGGAGCTAGACCTCCCCCTTGTACAAGGAACTAGTACGAATACGATACAGCTGCGAATGAACCAGTGCGACGTTGTCCACACGTCGCCACCACGTCGTAGTGCTGCCAGCGGCTCCAGCAACCGCCGCGCTCCTCATTAACGTCACCAATTACCTGATTTAATCAAAGAATTAACGGTGGCATACGCGACGAGAAAATGCAAATTGGATGCAACGGTACATGGCTTGTTGTATTCAATCAACTATCAAAGCCGTTTGAAGCATGGACTTGATCGGTGTAATGTATTGCCCGAAGAAGTAAAATCGTTCTTTCGGCAGAATGAACTGTCCCAGCGACGTGTCGTCACCGACTAGTGAATGTACGGCGCAGAACTCGGTTCGATTTGCAACTGTTGGTCACACTGTCGTTTTGTGTTATTGTAACTGCACATGAGAACATTTCTAAATCCATCCAAAACCTTTTCTATCGTCATGTTGAATCGCACGCACGCACGCTAGCACACACACACACACACACACCTACACACACATATACATATACACATGCGCGTGCACATACACGCACACGCACACGCACACGCACACGCACACGCACACGCACACGCACACGCACACGCACACGCACACGCACACGCACACGCACACGCACACGCACACGCACACGCACACGCACACGCACACGCACACGCACACGCACACGCACACGCACACGCACACGCACACGCACACGCACACGCACACGCACACGCACACGCACACGCACACGCACACGCACACGCACACGCACACGCACACGCACACGCACACGCACACGCACACGCACACGCACACGCACACGCACACGCACACGCACACGCACACGCACACGCACACGCACACGCACACGCACACGCACACGCGCACGCGCACGCGCACGCGCACGCGCACGCGCACACGCACACGCACACGCACACGCACACACACACACACGCGCGCGCGCACGCGCACACACACACACACACACAGACAAACATTCCAGCATAACTCTCGTTTTAGAATCGTCATAACGAACAACGTTGGAGGCCAGAATGTTAACAAACATGCGTCAGGGCGAAAGAACTCTCTACGTCTTGGGCATCCATTTTGCATGGATTCTTGACACACGTCTTGTTACGCAACAGAGCAGATGATCGATAGGTTCGTGGAGCCTCGTTGTTAACGTTAAGAGGGTTGTTTTAGTAAATGACGTGATTTTTGTAAAATAATAAGCGAACGTAAAGTTTACGAAACACTGGCTGGCCTCTATGTAGTTGCGTGACATTACGAACGCTTCATGAAACCGGCCCCCTGGGGCGTTGTGTGTTGAAGAACCCCAGTTCGGATGGACTAGCTCTGGTTTAATGCAGGAAGCTAGCGGCCGTAATAACCTCTTTTACCAGCTGTGCTTACACGAAGACATTGTCCTCCATCTTGCTTTACATAAACAGAAGATAATATAAGTCAATGGCCGATATTCGGGCAGTAATCATATTCACCAGGAGTGGATGTAAAAGCAGACAGTAGTATAACCATTTGAAACACGTTGAACGCGAATGTGCACTTATTGCAAAGAAAGCTGCATAACAATAATTACTATGGGACACGATATTGCTGTTTTGTTTCACATGGATCGTTAATTTTGCGTTATTAAAGCACGTGCATGGACATCCCATTGACTTGATGGGAGACCAGTTCACTTAGGCTTCCGCGAAGTATCCTGGGCTACAATTGGTCTACGCGCTCCGTGGTTTCATGAAGGTCACAACTGTCTCGCCTGCTCTCATTGGTCCGTGTGACCAGATCACAAGGCCGGAAGTCTGGACTGTGTCATAATTTTTACGCGGAAAAAAGACGGGGCAGCGCAAACAGATTCCCTGGGACTCGTCGAGAGGTGCCTCACGGATGTTGAGAGATGTATACACACAAAGATGCTAACACTGAACAGCTGATTCTATGTTATTCATATCCAAGCAGACGGAAGTATGCCAAGAACATCCCGATACATACGCTTTTAATGTACGAAATAGACGATTTATAAATCTGATAAATGATAACAATAATAATAAATACAAACATATCCATTCCATTGTCGTGATATGATCTGATAAATGATAACAATAATAATAAATACAAACACATCCATTCCATTGTCGTGATATGATCTGATAAATGATAACAATAATAATAAATACAAACACATCCATTCCATTGTCGTGATATGCCATAAACCGGTCGTTTAACTAACCAGTGACAATCATGTTAACAAGACTGTCGTCTGAGGTAACAGCTCTACGGGGCGCCATTGGTCCATCAGGAGTCTTTTGTTGTCAATCTATGCGTGGACCACGCTTATCTTGCTTCGGACAGATCCATGTGTCACCATATCCTCGCAGATGGCACTAACATGCCACGCAGGTAATTTGTCACGTGACTCTGTGGGAACGGCTAAACACTACACCTTACTGACCACTGCAGCGATTCCGTGTTCTTTCTTTCATTGACCGTTGGAAGGCAGTCATTACTTAGAGAATGCGTGTTTTCATCTGTGAACAATTGTGCTGGAACCACGGCAGCCGATTCACTATAGGGAGAACCCGGGTATCACTCCATGCTGCTGCTGGTGCTGCTGCTACTGCTGCTGCTGCTATTGTTGTTGCTGCTGCTGCTGCTGCTGCTGCTGCTGCTGCTGCTGTTGCTATTGTCGTTGTTATTACTGCTGCTGCTGTTGCTGCTGCTTCTGCTGCTGCTGGTGCTGCTGCTACTGCTGCTGCTGCTACTGTTGTTGCTGCTGCTGCTGCTGCTGCTGCTGCTGTTGCTATTGTCGTTGTTATTACTGCTGCTGCTGCTGCTGCTGCTGATGATGATGATGATGATGATAAAAAAACGAAGAAGAAGAAGATGATGATAGTCAGAATTATTTCAACTGCCTGCACATTCCTAGTATTGACGTAGGCCTACTACTACTAGTACCCACCACCAACAGTGATGTTGTCCCGGCAACCACACCCGTCATGTTGTCGACGCCCGTCGACCCCCGTCGAGGCCGCGGGGTGAGAACTTGTTGACTTCGCCGGGAAACCTCAACGAAACGTATTAAGACTATTTCTTTGGGCGATTCACACGAGTAATGGGTTTTCGTGCGAGCTTCGTGTCTCGACGTCCGCGCCGCGGCAAATGGCGACACGCATAGGGCTCGCGGGCACGTATGCAGTATGCACGCACTCCCACATAACACGTACGCACATGAACACGGGCACGCACGCGCCGGCACGTACGTGCATCCTGAGCCACCTGTACGTGCCAGTCCCCAGACAAAGGGATATGACGTCTATGAATGGTGTCATCGTTGTATATCACGGTTTACGCAACGAACTTTAGGGATTGTGCGGACCTCTGCAGAGCGCAGTGGCCCAGGGGTAGAGCTTCGAACTCTCGACTAAGAGGACCCGGGTTCGAATCCTGTGCTGCCGTGTTAAAACCTTGGGCAAGTTTTTCACTCTCCAGTTCACTCAGCTGTATAAATGAGTACCTGGTTATAGACAGTGGCGACCATGTGTACGAGCAGTCTTTCGCACATTGTAGCAAGTGGCTGGATGCTTCCCAGAGAAGTTGAGATGGTGTTTGATTGAACAGGTCTGTCAGGGAAGTAAAGGACTGGATACTGCGCTATATACAAACTTACCATTTTTGCATCTGGGTATCACGTGTATACGTAAGTAAGAAGGCATGTCAGTAAAACAATACGTACGTAAAACAATACGTATGTAGGTAAGTAAACTGTAGGTTCCTGGTGGTGCGCGGTGGCGCGGTGGCGCGGTGGCGCGGTGGCGCGGTGGCGCGGTGGCGCGGTGGCGCGGTGGCGCGGTGGCGCGGTGGCGCGGTGGCGCGGTGGCGCGGTGGCGCGGTGGCGCGGTGGCGCGGTGGCGCGGTGGCGCGGTGGCGCGGTGGCGCGGTGGCGCGGTGGCGCGGTGGCGCGGTGGCGCGGTGGCGCGGTGGCGCGGTGGCGCGGTGGCGCGGTGGCGCGCTGGCGCGGTGGCGCGGTGGCGCGGTGGCGCGGTGGCGCGGTGGCGGCGCGGTGGCGAAACATCGGATTCGCTGTCGCACCGGTGCATCATAATGCCAAAATATGGGATTCGAATGGATGCGTGCGTTGTTCGATGTTTCGAGCAAATAACCACACGGAAGATGCAATAAATCACAGTTATACCAACTCGAACATTTCTGCAGTTGCAATGGCAACAATCTGTATTTTGTTTTTGGAAATATTTGGTACAGTTTCAACAATATTCGTTTAGGAGATTTGTGAATATAGTCAAAATCCAATAATAAAGAAGGATAGAATCGATGCCTCCATACCAAACCCACCCACCACACATACAAACACTGGACAGGTCTATAAGTTGCAGGGCTACACGACAGTGAGTGTCAGTTCCTTCGGTTGACATGACTGGATAGAGCACATCACATGTCAGTACAGTGTAACTGGTTTAGTATTATGTCAACAACTAACAACACGGTTACACCTGAATAATATATATATATATATATATATATATATATATATATATATATTTATAATATATATATATATATATATATATATATATATATATATATATATATAATATATACACATTATATATAATATAATATATTATATATTCACATATATATATATCTTATATATATATATATAAATATACATATGCAGGCCTTGTCTTTTGAGGAGCGCGATCGCGCTCGCGCTCCATCGCGCTCCTTCTTTTACTTTTGGGAGGGCGATTTTCCGCGCACCTGGGCGTTGGAATATTTTTTTTAAAGTCGAGATTCATTTTTCGCTTGAACACAATACTTTATGCTGCATAACACAACAACTGTTGCAGTTACCTTATAATGTTCTGTGAGAGAAATGTAGCTGTGTTTGTTACATTTACTTTACAATATCCTGCATATTCATCAACGCCAATGCGTTCAGACAACGAGAGATATCGTTCGGCTTCGGTCAGTCCATGGGCGCCGCCATCTTTGAATTTTCGAAGATCGTAAACACGAAATGAAATTCGCCACGAAGTCTGTCTTTCCAACGAAATCCGCTCCAATAACGCGTTAAACAGTTAATATAATGTACATACACAAACTATAGCAACATCAAACTAAACTAAAAACTAATCGAACTACTAAATCAACTAAAATCCCACTTCCAAATACATATCCATTAACTTTCAAAATGCTATAACGTAGAATGATCTCCCCAGTTACAAAATCCTTAAAAAAATGCAACTTACACTTGGGTAATCAGGAAACTACTTGGTGAACGTATAAATATATTTAATGTATATTAGCAGAAGTAGTTCCCTTAATCCTAAATTTAGTAGTCATTTCTACCTTCCGACATGATAGTTATAACATTTATGTGTGATATAAAATGTTGCTAGATGTATATATATCTGAGCCTATGACATATTATAATACAATTACTGCGTCTAGGGAAGACTTCTTCCTGCGGCACACTGTGTACTTCTGTCACTGCACTCACTCTATGTGACTGTTGTATAGCAGTGTGAAGGCTCGGCAATAATATCAATAGCTCTCCTGGGCCATTTTAGGAGGGCGATTTTTAGCTCTCCAATAGCTCTCCTGGACATTTTGAGGAGAGCGATTTTTAGCTCTCCAAAGTTTTTCAAATGACAAGGCCTGCATATGTATATATATATATATATATATATATATATATATATATATATATATATATATATATATATATATATATATATATATATATATATATATATATATATATAAAGAGCAGAATTCATCTAGATGTTGAGTTCATTGTGAAGTAGTAAGCAATTTGTCCACGTGGATCCGTGTTGTCAGTTCCGCCCAGCAATTGTCATGCAGCACCTGTCGCTGTTACATGCTGGCTGAAACCGCGGTCGATTTTCTATCGGTTCCAACTAATAAAAAGCGCCCATAATCCAGCTGATGCTACAAACACACGCACGCACGCACGCACGCATGCACGCACGCACGCACGCACGCACGCACATACACTCGTACATGCACACGCACACACAGAAGATTATTTCCCCAAGTATTTACGTTTACTGTGACGTCAGAGTGAGATGAGTGTTTGCAAACACTAGTTACGTAAAACCTCCCAACATTCGACAGACCTACACGAACAATCGCAGGAGACAGTCATGGTTTGTGAACAATCGAATTACGTTTGTCAGTCGTCCTGTGTGAACGAAAATCCGTTAAACTCACCAAAGCCAGCCCACTATCCTACATGTCTACCGCGTTCACGCGCATACCGCGTGCGTCTGCGGCTAGATCAGCCGTACGGACGTTGTCATAAAACTCCTGCTGCCGCGGCTCTGACCTCGTCAAACAATCAACCTAACGTTGTCGAAGGATCAGCGGCCCGTTTCGACTGGGCAGGTAAATTGTGACGGGCTATGTGGCTACAGACATAGTTTTACGTCTTGTTAAGGTCGATGGCCGAACAAGAGTTGAGTACGCATCTGCGATTTACGTCGATTTACCGCAGGAGGTCGGAATGCAATTTCCGCCGCAGTTAATTGTCGGCAAATAACCGTGCGGATTACGAGTCGTAAAAACGAGCGAGGTGGAAAGTGCAGCATACGCAGCATAACAAGTAACTGGTTATTTCATGGTGTACACATCGGTTCTCTTATATCTGCCGTCGCAGGTCGCGCCAATCTATTTATGTCGTCTTCAGCTTCGCTATCTCATTGCGATCTCACCAAATGACTTTTGCAGCTCGAGTTTTGTTTGGCCGCGAAACTAATGAAGACGGGCATGTAGTTTCAGCCTGACGACATATTGATTCTGTAAGTTCGGTGTTCGCTTACAGTAAGTTGCACAGAAGCAGAACACATATTATGTATTAGGAACATCCGCTATAGACCAACTTGTAAATGCTCTCTTTGCTATTTGGACTAGGCCAAACAGAAAATAGAGCGTTTAGAAGTCCCAACATGACGGTGTATACAGACGAGTGTTGTAGTGTTTACACGCACACACGCACGCACGCCAGCAAACACACTAAAATACAACATAGCGCAAAAACCCGCACGCGCGCAAGTATAAATGCACGCACACGCCCAAACTAGTATGGATCTTTTAGTGTTTGAATATATTTCGAAATCGCTATGTACACTGAACCCATAGATACATGACATTTTAATATTGTCTTGCTTTAATTTAATTCTTTAGAACCAATCATCAACAAAACTCAAAATACATTATAGTAACTAAACTTGCTAGGTCGACAAAGTTGAATATTGTTGTGACAACGAACTGTGTAGGTTGATGTAGCGTAGAGCTTCAACTACGTGTTTTGCTTAGCGTTCGCTACAAATATTCGCGTCGGCGTAGAACAATACTTTAATTGAGTGTGAACTTTTACAGCGCATGCGCCAACTTGTTCCTATGCTTGGAAATGAGATTAAGTTATCCTACATAGACCATCCGTCTACAACAGTTCAATTATTGGACAGAAGTGTGTGTCAGATCTCACAGACGGAAGCGGGGCCCCAAACGCCCTTGTATAAAACGTTGTATGAAGAGTTAAAAACGGGGGTGGGGTATTTCCGGTACAAAATCATTAGCAGTAAGTTTCCCTGATCCCGACACGTGACTTGCTGTCTGTCTGATGACGTTTCATCTGATACTTTGCGAAAGTCAAATGTGCGGACAACGTTCAGCTGCCCACCCGTTGAGCCTAGCGATCACGTGACTCCAGTCTCTCCCGAATCGATCGCACGTGACAGCGTCGCGACACTGCACTAAGATTTGGCTAGCGGCATATCCGAGAACTCCTTGAATTAACTGCGGGTGTAACGTCAAAGAGGTCACGGTTTTCCAATAGTTTGCACACGAGTTCTTCGAAACTACCAAAAATGTTGCGCAAGTGTCCCATAGCATTGTTTTGTAAATGGATAGTAGGTTATTGGTTTCGCGAGCCCTGTATTACTTATATAAGCGATGAGCTCAACATCGAGCAGAAGATATCCTTTTAAGTTTTAACATGGTGCAGAAGAGATAAGATAAGTTCATTGGCGTATCACGTGACAGGATAAGAAGACGACAAGGCAAATCATTATGTAAGATGCTACCATGGACTAAACATGTAGTTTGTCTATTATCGTTTTGGGAATAGATAAAAACTGTCGGTTCATACATAATAGTCCATGGTAGCATTTTACATAATTAGTTGCATTGTCGTCTTTTTATTCTGTCACGTCATTATTCAGTTAAACATATTTCCCTCAAGGGAAGGGTCGGCCTCACTAATCGTCTCCTCGAGCCCAGTGTCCCTGGAACAGACGGGAACGCACGCAGTACCACGTGACCGAAACGAACGGCGACAAACAGCTCTGTACCTCGACACAGTGCCGGGGTTGATGTCTCTGTACCTCGACACAGTGCCGGGGTTGACGTCTATGTACTTCGACACAGTGCCGGGGTTGACGTCTATGTACCTCGATACAGTGCCGGGGTTGATGTCTCTGTACTTCGACACAGTGCCGGGGTTGACGTCTCTGTACCTCGACACAGTGCCGGGGTTGACGTCTATGTACCTCGACACCGTGCCGGGGCTGACGTCTATGTACCTCGATACAGTGCCGGGGTTGACGTCTATGTACCTCGATACAGTGCCGGGGCTGACGTCTATGTACCTCGACACAGTGCCGGGGTTGACGTCTATGTACCTCGACACAGTGCCGGGGCTGACGTCTCTATACCTCGATACAGTGCCGGGGTTGACGTCTCTATACCTCGACACAGTGCCGGGGTTGACGTCTCTATACCTCGATACAGTGCCGGGGTTGACGTCTCTGTACCTCGATACAGTGCCGGGGTTGACGTCTCTATACCTCGACACAGTGCCGGGGTTGACGTCTCTGTACCTCGACACAGTGCCGGGGTTGACGTCTATGTACCTCGACACAGTTCCGGGGTTGACGTCTATGTACCTCGACACAGTGCCGGGGTTGACGTCTATGTACCTCGACACAGTGCCGGGGTTGACGCTTATGTACCTCGACACAGTGCCGGGGTTGACGTCTATGTACCTCGACACAGTGCCGGGGTTGACGTCTATGTACCTCGATACAGTGCCGGGGTTGACGTCTCTGTACCTCGACACAGTGCCGGGGTTGACGTCTATGTACCTCGACACAGTGCCGGGGTTGACGTCTATGTACCTCGACACAGTGCCGGGGTTGACGTCTATGTACCTCGATACAGTGCCGGGGTTGACGTCTCTGTACATCGACACAGTGCCGAGGTTGACGCGCCCGCAATGATAAGTCACTGTCGGTGCACCGTCCCGCTAAGTGTAAATACCAACTGACGTCCGCCCGTCCCTCGAACGAGGTCAACGACCATCCCACGCCCTCGGCGTCCCACCGCTATCCGCCCAATAATGATCGATACCCGCGTCCCAACTGTGCCGTAACCGGTGATTACAAGCGGCGTTGTCAGGGACGACGCTGCTTTGTGACCCGAGCGTGCTGGGGACCGAACACTGGTTGAATGGCAACCATGTGTGAGATGAGTGATCGATTGATTGTCGTTAATGTCGATAGACGTGTTAACGGTAATGACTGCGTTGAAGTCAGCGTAGATACGTCATCAATTCCGTTCCCAGCAGGCACTCGGAGCGTGTGGCACACGCGGGGGCACGCTCCAGGCACCAATGACAAAAAGTGCCGTCACGTTTGCAAACTCACGTCCGCATATTCATCACAGAGTCTCCATTCCCGAAGAAAAAGAATAACCTTATTATAAACACACGCATAACATTTGATAATGATGACATTGTAGAATGGTAAAGTATATTGCTGTGTACGCGTGGGAGAAGTAAGGAAACGTCATCTTGGCTGTAGTTACGTCTAACTCAACATACAGCTGACATGTCTGTCAGACACTTTGATGACAGCAATTTATACATTTAGTTGTTTTTAATTCAGTAACAGTATTTCACCTGCTTGCGTCATGGCTACGTCGTGTTTTCGTAAGTTCTCATGGAATGACGCCAGGGAGATTTTATGTCCATTGACTAGGATGGAATAAAACCATGTTAATGATCATACAAAACAATTGATGAGATCCATTATGCACATGGCTCCACGACGACGTTGCTGTGGCCGGTCGGTTTCACTTGTTACGTTGTACAGTGTGTAATGTAAATTACATTTTTTTTTTAAAGAATTACGCCATGAAAATTAACGTGGTATACAAGTGATTACCACTTAAGACACATCTAAAACGAAAATATAATCAAAGCAGCAGCCGTGACGACTGATACACGTGTGGAAGAGCAGGGTCAGTTGCGAGCCCTTCAAACAGTTCCGCACATGAAATGTATACTACCCACGTTAGCCTCTTAGTATGTCTAGGAAATAGATTCTGACCAGAGATTCCGATTTAGAAAGCATTTAAAATTAAATACCCGTAGAAAAATATTCATCTTGTCTTAGGACTAGTAGAACTACTGAATATTGAATGAACATCCTAGCTATAAAAAAAAAGGAGCTCTCGTTGCCATCATTAAGACGACGCTAAGTTCTCCTGGTTTTGACAAACAGCTCAGCGCAACGCTGAACCAAAGCAGGACACTGGACTCTGGACTCTGGACACTGGACACTGGACACTGGACACTGGACACTGGACACTGGACACTGGACACTGGACACTGGACACTCGAAACTCACGAAAAAGGGTGACGAGGATGACAGAAGAGATACAGTTCTTGACTCACACGTAAAAGGACAAAAATCGTTAAAGCAAGTTCATTTTGGTTGTCAACCATGCAGCGATGATGACGACGACTACAACAACGACTACGACGACGAAACGCCGGCGGCGGCGGCGACGACGACGACGACGTTGGCCAAAACCAGCACCATTACAGAAGACGACGTTGTCATATATATGGCAGACATACGACGTCGTCATAGCTATGGCAGACATACGACGTCGTCATAGCTATGGCAGACATACGACGTCGTCATAGCTATGGCAGACATACGACGTCGTCATAGCTATGGCAAACATACGACGTCGTCATAGCTATGGTCATAGCTATGGCAGACATACGACGTTGTCATAGCTATGGCAGACATACGACGTCGTCATAGCTATGGCAGACATACGACGTCGTCATAGCTATGGCAGACATACGACGTCGTCATAGCTATGGCAGACATACGACGTCGTCATAGCTATGGCAGACATACGACGTCGTCATAGCTATGGCAGACATTCGACGTTATCATAGCTATGGCAGACATACGACGTTGTCATATGACAGACACACAACGTGCGGCCGCATCAACCACGACCCGCACTTGGACGTACTGCTGCATGGATCGTTAGAGCGCACCAGTGACGTCACGCTGGTTACCATGATTAATATTGCATCTACTAAAGCTCGATTATAACTGTCAGTGTCACTAATTGCCGCCTGTCAACGTACTAGTGCTGCCTATTGCGATGAAGGTAACATACCATACAAGTGCAGATTATTTATTACAATACTGATTAGGAACGGCATCGACACATCCGGACATGTTGCTGCGCTGGGCGGAAATGAATGGTGTGTTCGTTGCGAGAGATTATTCCCGAATGGGCACCGTTTAGTCAGTGGGGATTAACGGGTACAGCGTCTACTCGGGCGAACCGACACACGTTGCTCACATAATGTTTATTCCGTCAACCTAATTACTTCCTGTCGTATTTCCGGGCGGACGATTTGTGTGTGTGTGTGTGTGTGTGTGTGTGTGTGTGTGTTTGTGTGTGTGTGTGTGTGTGTGTGTTTGTCTGTGTGTGTGTGTGTGTGTGTGTGTGTGTGTGTGTTTGTGTGTGTGTGTGTGTTGTGTGTGTGTCTGTGTGCGCGCGTAAGCGTGTGTGCGTGCGTGTGCATATGTGTCCGTGCGTGCATGTGTGTGTGTATGTGTGTGTGTGTGTGTGTGTGTGTGTGTGTGTGTGTGTGTGTGTGTGTGCTTGTGTGTATAAGTGTGTGTGTATTATGTAATATATATATATATATATATATATATATATATATATATATATATATATATATATATATATATAGAGAGAGAGAGAGAGAGAGAGAGAGAGACAGACAGACAGACAGACAGACGCAGACGCAGACGCAGACGCAGACGCAGACGCAGACGCAGACGCAGACGCAGACGCAGACGCAGACGCAGACGCAGACGCAGACGCAGACGCAGACGCAGACGCAGACGCAGACGCAGACGCAGACGCAGACGCAGACGCAGACGCAGACGCAGACGCAGACGCAGACGCAGACGCAGACGCAGACGCAGACGCAGACGCAGACGCAGACGCAGACGCAGACGCAGACGCAGACGCAGACGCAGACGCAGACGCAGACGCAGACGCAGACGCAGACGCAGACGCAGACGCAGACGCAGACGCAGACGCAGACGCAGACGCAGACGCAGACGCAGACGCAGACGCAGACGCAGACGCAGACGCAGACGCAGACGCAGACGCAGACGCAGACGCAGACGCAGACGCAGACGCAGACGCAGACGCAGACGCAGACGCAGACGCAGACGCAGACGCAGACGCAGACGCAGACGCAGACGCAGACGCAGACGCAGACGCAGACGCAGACGCAGACGCAGACGCAGACGCAGACGCAGACGCAGACGCAGACGCAGACGCAGACGCAGACGCAGACGCAGACGCAGACGCAGACGCAGACGCAGACGCAGACGCAGACGCAGACGCAGACGCAGACGCAGACGCAGACGCAGACGCAGACGCAGACGCAGAGAGATGACCGTTGTCACTGATTGGTATAACGCGAAATGTCATCACAGTAAAGCTGAACATGTGTGATTTTGATTAAATTCTCTCAGTAAATCAATGACCAGCAGCTACGAAAAACATCTACTAACATTTGGTTTGTAAAAAATCTGCCCCTACTAACATCCGGATGATGTAGTTTTAGACGAACGCAAATGGCCATTGTAAAATGCACAGATTCCATCTTCATTCAACACGTTCCCGCATATTCCTTTCAGCAGCGTTCTCAAAGAGGGCTGTCACGTGACGTAAGCACGAGATCCTTGTCGTGATCGTACCACGTGACATGACCCCTCACTGGTGCGACTATAACAGTATAAGCAGTCTGTGTAGTTTCCGCCAAGACCGCGTGGTTCACTGACAGAAAGTTGATTACTATTATTCATTAATTAATATGTTGATGGTATACCCCGTCCAAAGTACGTTTAATGCGCCCGTAATCGTGTTCCGAAGAAAGCTGCATCCACGAATTATGCATGTTGTAAAACGAAAAGCCAGAGACATAACAACCGCCATTGACTGAACACGTGAAGTTACTGTTGGAGCGTGCGTCCCTGTTACAAATACCTTTGACGTTGAATAGTTCCAACGCACCAAACCTCACCTGGGGCAAAGTACAACTGACTCGTCGAATTACTGCTAATAATTGCCGGGGTCGGCGTCGTTCTTAGAATTTGATCCGCCATCAACCAAGTAAACAAGTCTTGACCCGCTATATATATAGGCCAGACACAAAGATGACGCTCGTTACGATATCGACCAGTCGGCTTATCGCACATGCTGTTGACCAAACAGGTGTTGCCGCTGGACATCACTTAAAGGTCCGGCGATGTGCATCTCTTGTCTTGCTTCGAAGGCATCTCGCTAAACATCGAACTAACCCGGTATCGACCAAGACACGCCTCTTGTAATGTCACAATTCCGAATGATTGACCGTCCTTTATAAGGAGGTTAAGGTTTAATGCAATCGCATTAAATCGGCAGTATAACAGGATGCACCAATGGCAGACCGCAGCAGCTGCTGACGTCACAAACTCGTCACATTGGAAAGTCACGCCATTGACGTCACGGTTTATGTGCATACGTCATAACGTGGTCATTGTCAGTGTCACCCACACACAGCAGGTGGGAGAGGGACATTCACCCCCTGAGAGCCGTCGTTTATGTCTGAATGTTTAGTACGACGTATGCCAACTACGTATTGTCATCTCAGACGAGCGAGACATTCACAGACTCGACACGGATGTTCCATTAACTGCCTAAACAGGTTTTATAGCAGTCGTATTGCACCAAATTTAAGCCAGGCGCTGCTATATATATCATGCCCTATGCACGCGACGTCCCCCATATTTAGTTTGTCTTCTGCGATGTTTGATTTCCCCAGGTAGGTCATGTCGTCAATATCCCTTCTACGTATCTCTCTTTGGCAGTAAACTCCATTTTCGCGAAATGTTTGTGTTACGAATTCAATTACGATTGAGTCACATAAACGAGCGATCGTCGTTATGGAAGGGGCACTGGAAGCTGTCAGCGAAACGGAATGCAATTGATTTGAATGAGAGTTACTGAAAGGATACACTAAACAAGAAACGACACGTTTGGCTGTGCCTAGGTGGACACAACTGACAGTAACCAACTGTGTCCTTGCATATACACAGCGGCAGCGGTTGTATTAAAATGGCGTTTTGATCCCGACAGAAAAACATTTCCAAGAAGTTGCTTGACAACGCGTAATAATCGGGATTGATATTGTGTAATTACGACGTCATAACCTAAATATTGAGATGAAAAAATTTGACGAGTGCCATAATAATGTGATCTGCGTCTGTTCTGGGACAACTCTCGAGACGTGAGGAACAACCAATTACTTAATGTAAGTAGGTTTCAATGTGCATATGTCAATGGTTGAAAGCATTGATGCACATAAGCATTACAAATTGTCACGTGCCCTTTGGGAGAAGAAAACAATTAGGCCTACACTGACTAAGAATAGGCTCTAGCTGTGTATTCATACATGCAAGGCAATCATCCAGATATAATAATTCATATAACATAACACCCTACTATGTCTGAAGCCACGACAGCATCCCCATAAAACACAGAGTAGCACAGGTTAGTGTGTGAGAGAGAGAGAGTGAGTGAGTGAGTGTGTGTGTGTGTGTGTGTGTGTGTGTGTGTGTGTGTGTGTGTGTGTGTGTGTGTGAGCGTGTGCGTGTGCGTGTGCGTGCACGTACGCATGCGCGTGCGTGTGTGTGCGTGTGTGCGTGCGTGTGTGTGCGTGCGTGCGTGCGTGCGTGCGTGCGTGCGTGCGTGCGTGTGTGTGTGTGACAGCGCACTCTTCTGTTTTTGTTCCGCCAACCCATCGCCTCGTGTTAAGGAATGAGCTCCATAGTATGGGAAGCTGCACCGATTACGACATGATGAATTAATTCGATGCTTTGCGCAATGACGTCTCAAAGCTAACACCATATCTTAAACGCAACATCGCTTAGCTGTTAATAACTACGCCTTTGTCAGCAGAGTGAAAGCAGTAGTAAAGTACGGCGGTGTCGTATAATAAAGTTTACATCTAGGGTAATATGATTCACATGTGGTGAGATGCGACTAACGATGGTTGTATCGCCCAACCACTCGGTACAAACGCTAACATCACCACAAGCGTGTGTGTGATATCTAGGGGTCAGTCTCCGTGCGGCAACGCGAGTCCTGTGCACTGGGGCAACACAAACGACGTGACCCGTGCGTCGAGAAAGTGTTGTTTGTTTGTATTCGCTGTCCCTTCCCCAAGGAGCACGCGGGGAAGAGAAATGAGTTCACGAACGGACGACAGTGCCATGACACGGGGCATGCCTTGAGGCGGCGTTAAAGAAGAAGAATCCCATCGTGCACTGCGGTAGGTTCGGTCCTCCTGGGGATTAAACCCGCCTCCACGGGGAGTCGTTCGTCTCCGGTGTGGTCGTAAACAGCATCCGGCGGACACCAGATCGTGCTCCTTGTCTTCAACTCCGAATTCTGAATGCGACGACTGCGTCAACAGCGGTCCGGGTGACAATATGGCTTGTATCCAGCCGTGCGCGCGGGCAAGCGGAGAACCACACTGGTCTCGTGGGTGTTATACTATATTACACGAGATTCAGTTCTTATAAACTCGGTCTGATCCTTATTGCGTACGTAGTTGAACGACCGTCAAGAGTCAGGGCACTGTGCGTGTGCGTGTGCGTGTGCGTGTGCGTGTGCGTGTGCGTGTGCGTGTGCGTGTGCGTGTGCGTGTGCGTGTGCGTGTGCGTGTGCGTGTGCGTGTGCGTGTGCGTGTGCGTGTGCGTGCGCGCGCGCGTGCGCGCACGTTTCCTCTATTTGCATCTATGTGTGCATGCGTGCGTGTGCGTGTGCGTGTGCGTGTGCGTGTGCGTGTGCGTGTGCGTGTGCGTGTGCGTGTGCGTGTGCGTGTGCGTGTGCGTGTGCGTGTGCGTGTGCGTGTGCGTGTGCGTGTGCGTGTGCGTGTGCGTGTGCGTGTGCGTGTGCGTGTGCGTGTGCGTGTGCGTGTGCGTGTGCGTGTGCGTGTGCGTGTGCGTGTGCGTGTGCGTGTGCGTGTGCGTGTGCGTGTGCGTGTGCGTGTGCGTGTGCGTGTGCGTGTGCGTGTGCGTGTGCGTGTGCGTGTGCGCATGCTTGTGAATATATTTGTGTGATTACGTGATGGCTGATTGTTCTAGCTATTGTCTTGGAGACCATTATAATAAAATAAAATGCTCTGAAAACGTGTTTTCTGGCCCACAAAAATAGTCCCAGACAGTCAAATCAAAATTAGCAGTCAAATAAAAAGTACCTTCACTAAGTGAATAATTGGAACGTGTTTTTTATTTCTTTCGGTGAGGTAAATTGTTCCTCTGTACAAATCGCTGCTTAACTGAGTCATGTGACGTGACGTATGCCTATTATCTCGTTCACGTTAAGTAATCCATGCGACATAACGACTACACTACATGACTAATCTATAAACTACTGTACATGGTGGTGCAGCACGGGGTCTCAGTACGTCGACAGTCTGGTTCCAGACTCGCACACGAAGTACGGATAAATTGTCGTTGGTCCTTCGACCGAGAAGAACGGAACAAGGGAGATGACGTGTTACACGGAACAAGCAAACACGCTTTAATCGCTCGGTCGGATTTGAAGAAAGGCCGCGCGTGAGACGAGACGACGTAAACAATGGAGGCCGGCGCGTGACCTATCGCGGCCGTCCCCGGAGACGGACACAGACCCCGGTGCTCGCCGGTCACGTCAGACCGCCAGACTCGTCGCACTTGTCCAGCAGAATAAGACACGTAGAAATACACGTGTTTTGATATCATAATCGGTTTCGCCAGTGTTGAAAACATATAAATCGCCACCATATCTATCTATCCAATGACCCGTAACGTAAGTGTGTCACGATACATGGCGAGACTCCGCGCGACTGGAGCTGATTGGGGACTGGACATTAAGAATAATATTCGATGGATGACAGTTGTGACTTCCGGCTGATGAATACTAGGAAAATCAGGTCATAAATATCTTGTATTATACCTTTCTTATCTTAAATGCCCGATTTAATATTGAATTTACCCCACTATCATAGACATATAGCGATTTGCGTAGTGCAGATAATAGACACTCCCCACAATTTTAGGCCGTGTGTGTCTTTTGCGGGATTCGCATTTTACATTCCTGTACGTTGTGATTTCGATAAGCACTTATATCTGACAAGTTGTCTAAATGCACATAATCATAACACATGTATACGTTTGCCCCAAACAGGTTGTACTGCGCGAAAAATGGCACTTTTCATTATTAGTCAACATCGCCAAACACAAGTACAAGCCGGCGATGCCATGGCAACCACCATAACAATCGATTAAAAGTCATGATTTCCGTGAGCATTGTCACCGGCAAAGTGTTCCACTGCTTCTGCTTGTAATAATCCTTCGGACAGTGTAACTGAAATAATTAGCCTGGAACAGTTCGATTATTACAACCAAAAACAAAACGAAGTCCTATACTTTAACATGGAGAATATGCACTTCCTGCCCCCAACTGCCCCCAGCCTCGTTTTCGCGCGCGACACTATTGGATGGCCATCTGGCGGCCATCTTGGAAAATGGCCGCCATCTTGGAATTTCAAGTGGCTAGCACTTTTTTCTAATAAAGTTACATAAAATAAATATTCCTGCCAAGTTTCATGCTTGTATTATCATTTGAACGATTGACCTTGTTATCTGCTCCACTAAATTGCGCAATCAGGGGCCGGTTTCATAGCGGCTACTTACGACGTCGTAGCGGGCGATAACCCGTCGTAAGCCTAAGACGTCGTCAAGTTATACTAGTTGCGTTTCATGAGTCTGCTCCATAGTTGCACTTAGCTGCACCATGTATTTAGTAGGCGTAACTTTACGCTGGTTGAAATATTTACGGTATGCTCCCGAAGTTGAAAATGTACGGTATGCTCCCGACACGCCCACTCTCAACATTATTATTTTTAATGTATACACTGGATATCCTTTACATTCATCATAGCTTCCCATTTGCTATGCGAACGACAAATGCACAGCTAGAAAGAAAAAAGGATGCTCAGACACATCACAAATACAGGGATTCCCCACCGCGACGAAAGGGGGGGTCAATGCTACTGGCGCGAATGCTAAATTGGTCTCACGAAACCGGCCGTACGCTGCATTGTATATTCGCTGTTAGCTACGACCAGTAGACCGCGTAATTGCGCGTAAAGTTACACGGCTTCATGAAACTGGCCCCAGAAATGCATTGTGTTAAACATAACCACATCAATACCGTCCGAGTACCATTTGGCAGAACAGACTACAGGAAATATTAATTCTATGCCAGGACCATTCCAGATTGGATTTCCAGAGGCAGTGATGTCAGCCCCTGACGTGGCTGCTTCAAGGTTCGGGTTGCTGCCCATTTCAGTTCAGAATAAACAAATCTAGTACATTCCTTGTCTCTTCCCCATCCATATTAGATCATTCCCTTCATCTATTAAATACAGTGTATTCGAATTCAAACTATTTTCTTCTATCATATCTAATATTTCCATCCCGATGTACATCCCTTGAACATACCAACAATGATCTTCAAAGTGTTGAAGTTGGTTGGTTGAATGGAAGAATTGAAGAAGAACACCCGTTCGCTGCACGGGACCTGCGGCCGCTGGTGTAAACGAGTGACAGCGTTTGATTTAAT
>OZ024855.1:40657901-40680401 GCA_964017155.1 Oasisia sp. SBJ-2009 | reverse complement strand
AGAGATCCTGGATGCGACCGAGGAGAGAGGACTCCTGGATCCACGTCCACAGTGGACAGAGATCCTGGACGCGACCGAGGAGAGAGGACTCCTGGATCCACGTCCACAGTGGACAGAGATCGTGGATGCGACCGAGGAGAGAGAACTCCTGGATCCACGTCCACAGTGGACAGAGATTGTGGATGCGACCGAGGAGAGAGAACTCCTGGATCCACGTCCACAGTGGACAGAGATCGTGGATGCGACCGAGGAGAGAGGACTCCTGGATCCACGTTCACAGTGGACAGAGATCGTGGATGCGACCGAGGAGAGAGGACAGCTGGATCCACGTCCACAGTGGACAGAGATCCTGGATGCGACCGAGGAGAGAGGACTCCTGGATCCACGTCCACAGTGGACAGAGATCCTGGATGCGACCGAGGTGAGATAACTCATGAATCCACGTCCACAGTGGACAGAGATACTGGATGCGACCGAGGAGAGAGGACTCATGGATCCACGTCCACAGTGGACAGAGATCCTGGATGCGACCGAGGAGAGAGGACTCCTGGATCCACGACCACAGTGGACAGAGATCCTGGATGCGACCGAGGAGAGAGGACTCCTGGATCCACGTCCACAGTGGACAGAGATCCTGGATGCGACCGAGGAGAGAGGACTCATGGATCCACGTCCACAGTGGACAGAGATCCTGGATGCGACCGAGGAGAGAGGACTCCTGGATCAACGACCACAGTGGACAGAGTTCGTGGATGCGACCGAGGAGAGAGGACTCCTGGATCCACGTCCACAGGGGACAGAGATCTTGGATGCGATCGAGGAGAGAGGTATCATGGATCCACGTCGACAGAGGACACAGATCGTGGATGCGACCGAGGAGAGAAGACTCATGGATCAACGACCACAGTGGACAGAGATCGTGGATGCGACCGAGGAGAGAGAACTCCTGGATCCACGTCCACAGTGGACTGAGATCGTGGATGCGACCGAGGAGAGAGGACTCCTGGATCCACGTCCACAGTGGACTGAGATTGTGGATGCGTCCGAGGAGAGAGGACTCCTGGATCCACGTCCACAGTGGACAGAGATCGTGGATGCGACCTAGGAGAGAGGACTCCTGGATCCACGTTCACAGTGGACAGAGATCGTGGCTGCGACCGAGGAGAGAGGACTCCTGGATCCACGTCCTCAGTGGACAGAGATCTTGGATACGACCGAGGAGAGAGGACTCCTGGATCCACGTCCACAGTGGACAGAGATCCTGGATGCGACCGAGGTGAGAGAACTCATGGATCCACGTCCACAGTGGACAGAGATACTGGATGCGACCGAGGAGAGAGGACTCATGGATCCACGTCCACAGTGGACAGAGATCCTGGATGCGACCGAGGAGAGAGGACTCCTGGATCCACGACCACAGTGGACAGAGATCCTGGATGCGACCGAGGAGAGAGGACTCCTGGATCCACGTCCACAGTGGACAGAGATCCTGGATGCGACCGAGGAGAGAGGACTCATGGATCCACGTCCACAGTGGACAGAGATCCTGGATGCGACCGAGGAGAGAGGACTCCTGGATCAACGACCACAGTGGACAGAGTTCGTGGATGCGACCGAGGAGAGAGGACTCCTGGATCCACGTCCACAGGGGACAGAGATCTTGGATGCGATCGAGGAGAGAGGTATCATGGATCCACGTCGACAGAGGACACAGATCGTGGATGCGACCGAGGAGAGAAGACTCATGGATCAACGACCACAGTGGACAGAGATCGTGGATGCGACCGAGGAGAGAGAACTCCTGGATCCACGTCCACAGTGGACTGAGATCGTGGATGCGACCGAGGAGAGAGGACTCCTGGATCCACGTCCACAGTGGACTGAGATTGTGGATGCGTCCGAGGAGAGAGGACTCCTGGATCCACGTCCACAGTGGACAGAGATCGTGGATGCGACCTAGGAGAGAGGACTCCTGGATCCACGTTCACAGTGGACAGAGATCGTGGCTGCGACCGAGGAGAGAGGACTCCTGGATCCACGTCCTCAGTGGACAGAGATCTTGGATACGACCGAGGAGAGAGGACTCCTGGATCCACGTCCACAGTGGGCGGAGATCCTGGATGCGACCGAGGAGAGAGGACTCCTGGATCCACGTCCACAGTGGACAGAGATCCTGGATGCGACCGAGGAGAGAGGACTCCTGGATCCAGGTCCACAGAGGACAGAGATCGTGGATCCGACCGAGGAGAGAGGACTCCTGGATCCACGTCCTCAGTGGACAGAGATCTTGGATGCGACCGAGGAGAGAGGACTCCTGGATCCACGTCCACAGTGGGCGGAGATCCTGGATGCGACCGAGGAGAGAGGACTCCTGGATCCACGTCCACAGTGGACAGAGATCCTGGATGCGACCGAGGAGAGAGGACTCCTGGATCCAGGTCCACAGAGGACAGAGATCGTGGATCCGACCGAGGAGAGAGGACTCCTGGATCCACGTCCACAATGGACAGAGATCGTGGATGCGACCGAGGAGAGAGGACTCCTGGATCCACGTCCACAGTGGACAGAGATCCTGGATGCGACCGAGGAGAGAGGACTCCTGGATCCACGTCCACAGTGGACAGAGATCCTGGATGCGACCGAGGAGAGAGGACACCTGGATCCACGTCCACAGTGGATAGAGATCCTGGATGCGACCGAGGAGAGAGGACTCCTGGATCCACGTCCACAGTGGGAAGAGATCCTGGATGCGACCGAGGAAAGAGGACTCCTGGATCCACGTCCACAGTCGACAGAGATCCTGGATGCGACCGAGGAGAGACGACTCCTGGATCCACGTCCACAATGGATAGAGATCCTGGATGCGACCGAGGAGAGAGGACTCCTGGATCCACGTCCACAGTGGACAGAGATCCTGGATGCGACCGAGGTGAGAGAACTCATGGATCCACGTCCACAGTGGACAGAGATCCTGGATGCGACCGAGGAGAGAGGACTCCTGGATCCACGACCACAGTGGACAGAGTTCGTGGATGCGACCGAGGAGAGAGGACTCCTGGATCCACATCCACAGGGGACAGAGATCCTGGATGCGACCGAGGAGAGAGGACTCATGGATCCACGTCCACAGAGGACACAGATCGTGGATGCGACCGAGGAGAGAAGACTCATGGATCCACGACCACAGTGGACAGAGATCCTGGATGCGACCGAGGAGAGAGGACTCGTGGATCCACGTCCAAAGTGGACAGAGATCGTGGATGCGACCGAGGAGAGAGGTCTCATGGATCCACGTTTGCAGTGGACAGAGATCCTGGATGCGACCGAGAAGAGAGGACTCGTGGATCCACGTCCACAGTGGCACCAGACGGTGTCTGCATCGCAATTAATCGGGACCAAAGTGCAACCACCTTTCCGTGTAGCGATGGATGAGTCTGCTTATCACCGCTACAAAAAAGTCTATTACTAGGGCGATGATTACGATTATGATGACGACGACGCTGACCCAGGCAGTAGATATCCCGTCTGCGATTTTCCGATCAATCATTTCCCACGATGCCGACGTGAGCGATCGCAGTGACGTACCAGTGACGTAGCCGTGACGTAGCCAGTTGTCCACGGAGACAGTCTAGACCGTCTGGTCCAGATTCACCTTGCAATAACTTATCAGATGTCATCCTGATACGTATATCAACTACACTATTTACGCGGGAATATACTATCACCCCGTAATATCACAAATTCGAATACAAACCATTATAACGTTGTCTTAGGAGTCCGCGAACTCGTATATTGATCCACAGATTTCAAGATAATCACTCTGCGGATTAACGAAAATCCCGCGGTGTTTTTCATATCCCATTGAGTTATCTTTTTAACAAGAAACATGCAATTATTAGCCTGAGACCGATGCCATTTTCACAATTCAAAAGTAGAATGTGTTAACATTATCATAATAAAATTATCAAGAGAGAGAGAGAGAGAGAGAGAGAGAGAGAGACGTAATGGAGAGATCACACGCAGCATAGTGGTAGTAGGTGGAAACAGAAGAAGTTGGAAAAGAGGATAGCAGATGGAAACAGAAAAAGATGGAAAAGAAGATAGTGGATGGAAACAGAAGAAGATGGAAAAGAGGATAGTAGATGGAAACAGAAGAAGATGGAAAAGAGGATAGTGGATTGAAACAGAAGAAAACGGAAAAGAGGATAGTAGATGGAAACAGACGAAGATGGAAAAGAGGATAGTTGATTGAAACAGAAGAAGACGGAAAAGAGGATACTAGATGGAAACAGAAGAAAATAGAAAAGAGGATAGTAGATGGAAACAGAAGAAGATTGAAGAGAGGATAGTAGATGGAAACAGAAGAAGATGGAAAAGATGATAGTGGATTGAAACAGAAGAAGATGGAAAAGAGAATAGTAGATGGAAACAGAAGAAGACGGAAAAGAGGATAGTAGATGGAAGCAGAAGAAGATGGAAAAGAGGATAATATATGGAAACAGAAGAAGATGAAAAAGAGGATAGCAGATGGAAACAGAAGAAGATGGAAAAGAGGATAGTGGATGGAAACAGAAGAAGATGGAAAAGATGAAATGGATTGAAACAGAAGAAGAGGGAAAAGAGGATAGTAGATGGAAACAGAAGAAGACGGAAAAGAGGATAGTAGATGGAAACAGAAGAAGTTGGAAAAGAGGATAGTAGATGGAAACAGAAGAAAATAGAAAAGAGGATAGTAGATGAAAACAGACGAAGATGGAAAAGACGATAGTAGATGGAAACGGAAGAAGGTGGAAAAGATGATAGTGGATTGAAACAGAAGAAGATGGAAAAGAGGATAGTAGATGGAAACAGAAGAAGACGGAAAAGAGGATAGTGGATGGAAACAGAAGAAGATGGAAAAGAGGATAATATATGGAAACAGAAGAAGATGGAAAAGAGGATAATATATGGAAACAGAAGAAGACGGAAAAGAGAATAGTAGACGGAAACAGAAGAAGACGGAAAAGAGGATAGTAGATGGAAACAGAAGAAGATGGAAAAGAGGATAGTGGATGGAAACAGAAGAAGATGGAAAAGAGGATAATAGATGGAATCAGAAGAAGATGGAAAAGATGATAGTGGATTGAAACAGAAGAAGATGGAAAAGAGGATAGTAGATGGAAACAGAAGAAGGTGGAAAAGAGGATATTAGATGGAAACAGAAGAAGATGGAAAAGAGGATAGTAGACTGAAACAGAAGAAGATGGAAAAGAGGATAGTAGATTGAAACAGAAGAAGATGGAAAAGAGGATAGTAGATGGAAACAGAAGACGTTGGAAAAGAGGATAGTAGATGGAAACAGACGAAGATGGAAAAGAGGATAGTAGATGGAAACAGAAGAAGGTGGAAAAGAGGATAGTAGATGGAAACAGAAGAAGTTGGAAAAGAGGATAGTAGATGGAAACAGAAGAAGTTGGAAAAGAGGATAGTAGATGGAAACAGAAGAAAATGGAAAAGAGGATAGTAGATGGAAACAGAAGGAGATGGAAACAGAAGAAGTTGGAAAAGAGGATAGTAGATGGAAACAGAAGAAGGTGGAAAAGAGGATAGTAGATGGAAACAGAAGAAGATGGAAAAGAGGATAGTAGATGGAAACAGAAGAAGATGGAAAAGAGGATAGTAGATGGAAACAGTCGAAGATGGTAAAGAGGATATTAGATGGAAACAGAAGAAGGCGGAAAAGAGGATAGTGGATTGAAACAGAAGAAGATGGAAAAGAGGATAGTAGATGGAAACAGAAGAAGTTGGAAAAGATGATAGTGGATTGAAACAGAAGAAGATGGAAAAGAGGGTAGTAGATGGAAACAGAAGAAGTTGGAAAAGAGGATAGTAGATGGAAACAGAAGAAGGTGGAAAAGAGGATAGTAGATGGAAACAGAAGAAGATGGAAAAGAGGATAGTGGATGGAAACAGAAGAAGATGGAAAAGAGGATAGTAGATGGAAACAGAAGAAGGTGGATAAGAGGATAGTAGATGGAAACAGAAGAAGATGGAAAAGAGGATAGTAGATGGAAACAGAAGAAGGTGGATAAGAGGATAGTAGATGGAAACAGAAGAAGATGGAAAAGAGGATAGTAGATGGAAACAGAAGAAGGTGGAAAAGAGGATAGTAGATGGAAACAGAAGAAGAGGGAAAAGAGGATAGTAGATGGAAACAGAAGAAGATGGACAAGAGGATAGTAAATGGAAACAGAAGAAAATGGAAAAGAGGATAGTAGATGGTAACAGAAGAAGGTGGACAAGAGGATAGTAAATGGAAACAGAAGAAGATGGAAAAGAGAATAGTGGATGGAAACAGAAGGAGATGGAAACAGAAGAAGTTGGAAAAGATGATAGTGGATTGAAACAGAAGAAGATGGAAAAGAGGGTAGTAGATGGAAACAGAAGAAGTTGGAAAAGAGGATAGTAGATGGAAACAGAAGAAGGTGGAAAAGAGGATAGTAGATGGAAACAGAAGAAGATGGAAAAGAGGATAGTGGATGGAAACAGAAGAAGATGGAAAAGAGGATAGTAGATGGAAACAGAAGGAGGTGGATAAGAGGATAGTAGATGGAAACAGAAGAAGATGGAAAAGAGGATAGTAGATGGAAACAGAAGAAGGTGGATAAGAGGATAGTAGATGGAAACAGAAGAAGATGGAAAAGAGGATAGTAGATGGAAACAGAAGAAGATGGACAAGAGGATAGTAAATGGAAACAGAAGAAAATGGAAAAGAGGATAGTAGATGGAAACAGAAGAAGATGGAAAAGAGAATAGTGGATGGAAACAGAAGAAGATGGAAAAGAGGATAGTAGATGGAAACAGAAGAAGGTGGACAAGAGGATAGTAAATGGAAACAGAAGAAGATGGAAAAGAGAATAGTGGATGGAAACAGAAGAAGATGGAAAAGAGGATAGTAGATGGAAACAGAAGAAGATGGACAAAAGGATAGTAAATGGAAACAGTCGAAGATGGAAAAGAGGATAGTGGATTGCAACAGAAGAAGACAGAAAAGAGGATAGTAGATGGAAACAGACGAAGATGGAAAAGAGGATAGTGGATTGCAACAGAAGAAGACAGAAAAGAGGATAGTAGATGGAAACAGACGAAGATGGAAAAGAGGATAGTAGATGGAAACAGAAGAAGATGGAAAAGAGGATACTAGATGGAAACAGAAGAAGGTGGAAAAGATTATAGTAGATGGAAACAGACGAAGATGGAAAAGAGGATAGTAGATGGAAACAGAAGAAGACGGAAAAGAGGATAGTGGATGGAAACAGAAGAAGGTGGAAAAGAGGATAGTAGATGGAAACAGAAGAAGATGGAAAAGAAGATAGTAGATTGCAACAGAAGAAGACAGAAAAACGGATAGTGGATGGAAACAGAAGAAGGTGGAAAAGATTATAGTAGATGGAAACAGATGAAGATGGAAAACAGGATAGTAGATGGAAACAAAAGAAGATGGAAAAGAGGATAGTAGATGGAAACAGAAGAAGATGGAAAAGAGGCTAGTGGATGGAAACAGAAGAAGGTGGAACAGAGGATAGTAGATGGAAACAGACGAAGATGGAAAAGAGGGTAGTGGATGGAAACAGAAGAAGGTGGAAAAGAGGATAGTAGATGGAAACAGAAGAAGATGGAAAAGAGGATAGTAGATGGAAACAGAAGAAGATGGAAAAGAGGATAGTGGATGGAAACAGAAGAAGGTGGAACAGAGGATAGTAGATGGAAACAGACGAAGATGGAAAAGAGGGTAGTGGATGGAAACAGAAGAAGGTGGAAAAGAGGATAGTAGATGGAAACAGAAGAAGATGGAAAAGAGGATAGTAGATGGAAACAGAAGAAGATGGAAAAGAGTATAGTAGATGGAAACAGACGAAGATGGAAAAGAGGATAGTAGATGGAAACAGACGAAGATGGAAAAGAGGATAGTAGATGGAAACAGACGAATATGGAAAAGAGGATAGTAGATGGAAACAGAAGAAGATGAGCAGGACACGTGGAAAGAAAGAGTGAAGACAGGTTACATCGTGGAGAGATTGAATGACAACATGAAACGGGACCTATACAGAGACAGCCGGTGTGACCATTAATGCAGGGATGGTGGCTTCAGAAGACAGCGCGAGGTGGGAAGAGTCGATAGGAAAATGAGAAGAAGCTACAGCGTTACACACATACAGATACGTACACACATACTTCGAATGCTGTTAACCAAATATTAATTATGTTCATACATCACTTTATTCGTCAACAGCCAAAGCGCAACACTTCATGATTGGCTGACGGGGGATGTGACGATATAAATAAATCCATATTTCGTCATTGCTGACCTAGAAAGGTAATTTCGCCAGAAATCTTGCCAAGAATCTCCACTGGGACGTGACGACATCGATGGTGACAAATGAAACGTGCTCACACGGAACGTAAATACAACGTTGACCCAGATGGAAAATATCACACCGTATTGCGAAAGAAAAACGCACAAAGCGAAAGTGATTGTGTGTCCCGGAAGGTGATCATTTCATAGAATGCGCAAACGAAAGCGACAGAGCGTGACGCTGTATTGACATACGGCGGACACGGAAAAGTGATGACGTTGAAGTGATCCAGTATTCCAGTCGGTCAAGTAAATGTCACAGGTTGATCAGCCGAGAGACGAAATATGATCCTTTGTGCGAAATATCAATCGATCAATCATCCGAGAATTTATATAGCATCACGTCACATTAGGCATCACGTCACATTAGACATCACGGAATTCTACTTCTCCGTATATGACAATTTATTTATGTGAATCGTTTATCAATTTATGATCATTTTTTACAGGTAAGCCTACTTTTGAGTGAACCAAACATGAATATTGTGGGACATCACTTTTGTTTTAATTATGGCCACTTCAAAACTAATAGATCCTCGATCTGACGTCGGTGGGTACGCCAGGAATTACATTAAGATAGCACGTGCTCAAATAAACTCGCTGACACCAGCACAAAAAATCGCCAACGAGCCACTCACCGCAAATGGAAATATCATACGATAACATACAAGAAGCTTAAACTCACATGACCATAGCGCATGCGCCACAGGAAAGCGGTTAAACGCTGCCCGTGGCAAGACGTGTTTACCACAAACGCGTCCTTTATAAGATAACTCGAAACCGCGTCTAATTCTCGTGCGATCTGAGAACGTGACACTTTGGTGTTGAAAAAAGGAAAGAAACTCGTTACGTTTCTTGTTTCTGTCTCGGCGGGGCGGGGATGATGAGACGGCAAGCAGAGAGTGTCAGGGACGGCGAGAGGTGAGTGTACTCGCTCGCACGGCACCCGGCATCATACTACCAGGTTCAGAGTAATGGGTCAATTGTTAGCAGCATACATGACTAGTGCAAGTCCCTCTTTCATTGTATCGCTTGGAGGAAAATGACAACACTTCAGCGTGTCCAGGATTGGTTGGCAAAGCTGTTCGCACGATCTCCTCATCTTGGTTGTATTGTTCAGTGCCACTTCTCAAATCATATATATATATATATATATATATATATATATATATATATATATATATATATATATATATATATATATATATATATATATATATATATACACACACATATATACATATATATATATATATATATATATATATATATATATATATAACATTTCTTTATATCAAAAATAATTATTACTATTATTATTATTATTATTAACCCAGCCAGCCTACTTTGGATTGCTAATAAATTGCTTATAATCTGATTGTTTTGTTTAGAACTTTATCACTTCGCGGATTAATTGTTTACACAGCGTGCAATATGTATACAGCGTGCAATGTTTCGACTTTAGTAAACGCCATTTGACAGCCAGTAAGAGACCACGCCATGCCTCGACGTATATGTGTAAATATTAGCAGAATTACGTTAAACTTAACCAGTAAGTATGAAAGTAAGCAAGTAACTTAATATCGTCATCCATGTGCTGTACAACATAACATAATTACACATAATTACATCAGTCACTTAACACGGCTGATGTGTCTACCAAAAATACAAATTATCGAGCTGGCCGCCCATAAAAGAACCGACACATATAACGTCGGTTTTATAACTGAATATTTGCACCCAGCCGGTGATGTTATAAGCCGCAGGGAATGCGGTGTTAATCTGGTTTAATCTGCGATGTTGGGTTAATATGCTTATATTGACGGGATGTCGTCCCCAAGGTTGTATCGGGTTTCGCCCAGCAACCACTAATGCTGTTATGATTAATGACGTGAGGGACTGATGGTGGTGTGTGGACTACTCCATAGAGGGCGGTGTAGGTACCACTCCATAGAGGTTGGTCGAGTGGTCAGTGGTCAGTGTCCGGCCGCACGGACGCACTCTTTCCGGTATAGATGACCAAACGTTAACTTCAGCCATTTAAGCGTCAGAAAGGCGAGTCCTGTATAGCGTCGACGTGTCGGGGAAGCAATTAGCTATGCTGCAATTAATGCGCTTATGTGTTTTTAACGATTACCGACTCGACGGCCCCACATCTGTAACATTGTTAAATGTATATTGTGTGACATTTTCTTCCACGGTGTTTCTTGTGCTTTTACTACCGAGCGTCTCTGAGACGCTCTGACATTTATCTTTCTGCTCTTCGCGGTTTTAGTTTGCTTTGGGAACCAACGGGTTGTATTAAGTGTCAGATCACAACAAAGGACCATTGTTTGACTGGCGCCAACTAGTTGGTGTATTATTAGGAATCGTCATGTTTACATCTTTCTCTAGACAATTTGATTACACTGTCATGACGTTTAACCAGACGTTACTCCCCACGTCCAGACGTCACCCTCCGTCCAGACGTCATGCTCCGTCCAGACGTCACCCTCCGTCCAGACGTCACCCTCCGTCCAGACGACACCCTCCGTCCAGACGTCACTCTCCGTCCAGACGTCACCCTCCGTCCAGACGTCACCCTCCGTCCAGACGTCACCCTCCGTCCAGACGTCACCCTCCGTCCAGGCGTCACCCTCCGTCCAGACGTCACCCTCCGTCCAGACGTCACCCTCCATCCAGACATCACGCTCCGTCCAGACGTCACCCTCCGTCCAGACGTCACCCTCCATCCAGACGTCACGCTCCGTCCAGACGTCACCCTCCATCCAGACGTCACCCTCCGTCCAGACGTCACCCTCCACCCAGACGTCACGCTCCGTCCAGATGTCACCCTCCGTCCAGACGTCACCCTCCATCCAGATGTCACGCTCACACTACCCGAATTTACATTCCTACTGGTGGAATTTAATTTGGCAATTGTCACATTTCACACACAAAGATGACACGGGCAAAGCTGCATTTTTACATACAACGTAACATTTTGTAGCAACAAAATCTACCAAAAGATGTCCAGGATTTAAGAAACGGAAATATTTCGAACAGCCTTTCAAAAATGATGTATGCGAGAAAATATATCGTTTGATATGCGCCACTCGCAAACATTGGGTTTGCTATGTTTAAGTTGGGTAAACGACCGTACGTTTGAAATTCACGTAAATCAGATTATATAATTATTACTAAGAATTTAATTAGCATGCTTTGATGTAAATCATTTATTATGTATTTTCGAACTGTTACCACGGGTGCTTAAATATTCTTCTTCTTCTTCTTCATCTTCGTTTTATTATTATTATTATTATTATTATTATTATTATTATTATTATTATTATTATTATTATTATTATTATTAGTAGTAGTAGTAGTAGTAGTAGTAGTAGTAGTAGTAGTAGTAGTAGTAGTAGTAGTATTAGTATTAGTATTAGTATTAGTATTAGTATTAGTATTGCTATATTCTATTATAGTTATCATTAGCATAATCATCATCATCATCATCATCATCATCATCATCATCATCATCATCATCATCATCATCATCATCATCATCATCATCATCATCATCATCATCATCATCATCATCATCATCATCATCATGTGATGCATATGTTGCAACATAAACTATAGATTTATTTTACATATCAACCAAGAAGTTGTGAATCTAGGCGCCCTGACGCGCGCGCGCGCGCACGCACACACACACACACGCACGCGCGCGCACACACACATACACACGCGCGCGCACACACACACACACACACACACACACACACACACACACACACACACACACACACACACACACGGAATGTTAACGCGAGATAACGTACACACACACACGACTACACACTCCAATGGTGTACGTCCCTCCACCGGCCTGGCTGTGATCTACGTCGTCGCGGTAGACGGGCCCGTAACCTACACGCCTCAGTCGGGCATTAGCCACAGACCGTTCGCCGCTTCTGGGAATTATTTGTCTTTTAACGAGAACTCGTCGCCGGAATGACGTCACCGGGAGACGCTCCCGAGCAAAGCGCCGGGCGAGAGTCGGCGACGCGACAACTGGATTAATACAGCACGTGCCACGTGGCTAACGACGAGAGGAGGAGGCCGCTAAAAAAGGCCTGGTGAGAAGAAGACCGAAACTGATGGCTGCGGGAGAGTGGATTAAAACCACCTGCCGCGCCGGAGCGAAATGAGCAGAGGGCTCGTAGGAGGGCGTTATGTTTACAACATCACCTAAGTCCACATACCGGACGTGTGACGATGTTTGGGTCTCGCTGGGTCACGTGTGATTGGAGACATATATCGTCGTCCACGGGAATACTTACTGGTGGTGAACTCGTTGTGATTATGCAACGTAGTGAGCAATGCCACGTAGGAGATAATACGTGTCGGAGATAATAAAGTGTCGGAGATAATATAACATAATAATAAAATAAGGTGTGGAAGTAATTCAAGAAGCCAGTTGGGCCTAGCTAATTTCATATGTTTTACATTCGTTTTTGTGTGTTGATGAGAAGATGTTTTGGCAAGTTTTAAGAGCTTTTAAAATGGGGAAATTCAAATCGATATAGTAATTTACTTCTGTCGCAGTCTTTTCCACGCAACAGGGACAGCATGCGGCATGTGTAGGCGTTATTTGTGAGACTGCACGGAACACGCAGGAAGTTACTGATGTGTGTAATTTAATTATTTTATACACGTCATGTACAACGTCATCTTGGGTTACAGAATCTGGCTCAAAGCAACGTTTTCTCGCACTGTATATGCAACTGCTCACTCGACCTCGTGGTGGCTCGATATAGCACATTTTCACCGCTGTCGCGTTGTCAAGCCGGTACGTGCAGTGACGTGACAATGGTCAAGGAACAACATTGTCATTGCGCACACAATGCATGCTTATTTCAAGGAGTTCTGATGTATGAAGCATAAACTTGAAAAGGACAGGTTAGAAATACATGTTCTGCTTTGGTCTAACGACAACAAGGGGCTATGCACAGATCTATAGTGTAGGAAATAATTCCAACGTGTTCCTAACAAGTAACGTTCAATGAATTCGATTGTTTGGTACTGCAATACATGTTTACCAACATCACCCTGTTTCATGACTTAACAACCACTACAAAACACTGATCTTTCAACGAGGACTATCATCCGAACTTATGGCCGACCTGATACAAAATCAACCAACGAGCAAGGATTCGTAGCTTCCTGACATTTCATCGGCCACAGAACCAGCACTGTCGGCCACAGAACCAGCGCCGTCGGCCACAGAACCAACACCGTCGGCCACAGAACCAGCGCCGTCGGCCACAGAACCAACACCGTCGGCCACAGAACCAACACCGTCGGCCACAGAACCAGCGCCGTCGGCCACAGAACCAGCACTGTCGGCCACAGAACCAACACCGTCGGCCACAGAATCAACACCGTCGGTCACAGAACCAATACCGTCGGCCACAGAACCAGCACCGTCGGCCACAGAACCAACACCGTCGGCCACAGAACCAACACCGTCGGCCACAGAACCAACACCGTCGGCCACAGAACCAACACCGTCGACCACAGAACCAACACCGTCGGCCCGTTGACCCACCAGCACATTCGTACTGACGGAAACGCAGAATCTCCGCGAACGACAACCGTTGCAGTTTAAGTACCGACGCTTCAGCAGTATCGTTAGGACGGATGTAGCTGTAGTTAGGACGGATGCTATTGTAGCTGTCGTTAGGACGGATGCTACTGTAGCTGTCGCTAGGACGGATGCTACTGTAGCTGTTGCTAGGACGGATGTTACTGAAGCTGTCGTTAGGACCGATACTACTGTAGCTGTCGCTAGGACGGTTTCTACTGTAGCTGTCGATAAGACGGATGCTACTGTAGCTGTCGTTAGGACGGTTGCTACTGAAGCTGTCGATAGGACGGATGCTACTGAAGCTGTCGATAGGACGGTTGCTACTGTATCTGTCGATAGGACGGTTGCTACTGAAGCTGTCGATAAGACGGATGCTACTGTAGCTGTCGTTAGGACGGTTGCTACTGAAGCTGTCGATAGGACGGATGCTACTGTATCTGTCGATAGGACGGTTGCTACTGTATCTGTCGATAGGACGGTTGCTACTGAAGCTGTCGTTAGGATGGTTGCTACCGTAGCTTCTCCTGTTGTTATTTATTTTATAGTATAATATATTCCGTTATTGTTTTGTCCGTCGAATATACATGTTTTGTGTTATTTATGTGGCAATTGGTAGGTGAACTATTTGTTGTCAATTACAAGTATTTCAAGTACGCAAATACACGAGTGCATAGAGAACACATGCAGACATGACACGGTCAACATAACAAGTCCCGTACGCGTTTGTGTGTAAACTAATCACTCACCTCTGCGAAGACGGAGCTGCGACTTGTTCTCAGAAGGCGTCGTAATCAGCCGAAGCTGCACTCCGGATGTCTGCGGCGACGTAATCACAATCCTCGCGGCCGACCACTGCCCGGCAATCGACCGGGTTCTCGCCACTCGCCAACAGAACACTCACTGCCGCGCACGGCACAGTCGGAGACAGAAACTCCGCGTACGTCCGCCACTAGATGTCGCTATACGCCTGTTCGATATGCTATTGATCTGTCAGCGTGCGTAGCCGCGCCAGACGCTGTGTTATCGTCGGCGCTCCGCAACCGAATGACGCCGCCACAGCCACAGCCACTGCCACTGCCGCCACCACCGACGCCGCCGCCGCCGCTGCCGTCGTAGCGAGGCGCAACGATTTGTCGGCCGCGCGAAGTCCTTCTCCCGTAGGACGGCGTGGATCTCGCGCCGATCACGACCTCTCGCCTCCATTACGCGCCGATCACGCGCAATCGATACGCTAACCGGGGCGACCGTGTCCGCCCGCCAGTTGCCGCCGGACAGAGAGAGGGTCTTGCCGCGGCAGACGAACTTGTTAGTGGGGTATTATTGCACTACACAGAGATTGACGTCGAAGAAAACTGGGACGGCATTTCTGAGTTCTTGGATGACTGTCGACTAGAAATTCGTCGACTGTTCAATTTTTCTAAGTTCGTCTTCGAGTTCTTGTATGTGTTAATCTCTTAGTAGAGTTCTGACGTTGTTCGTCGCTATCTTCTTTCGGCGACTCGTTTTGACCCAGAAAGTCTTAGCACCCCTGCACGTAGTCCTAGTTGACTGTTTAGTACGGAACCAACAACCTGCCGGCGCCATCAGTCGAACCACAGTCCCTCTAGTCCGGCACTCTAACAACTCGGGCACCGCGCCCTATACTATATTTAACACACACACACACACACACACACACACACACACACACACACACACACACACACACACACGCACACACACACACACACACACACACACACACACACACACACACACACACATATATATATATATATATATATATGTATATATATATGTATATATATACATGTATATATATATATATGTATATATATATATATATATATATATATATATATATATATATATATATATATATATATATATATATATATATATATATATGTATGTATGTATAATATATATATATATATATATATATATATATATATATATATATATGTATGTATGTATATATGTATATATACATGAACGAACTTGACAACTTATCACCCAGTGCGCCTAAACTACTTATCGGCGACTTCAACGGTTGCAGTTTACGAACTTATATTCCGACTTACAAACAAATCTATCGACCTGTGCTACTGTAACAAAAAGAAGACGTACAAATCTGTCTCCAAACCACCGTTAGGAACATCCGACCACAACATTATCTAGTTACTTCCAACCTCAAATCAGTGCTGAAAACTGGAAAAATACTACAAAAACAACTTTAACCGTTTGGAATGATGACGGTACTGCGAAACTGTGTGGTTGCTTTGAATGTACTACCTGGGAAACCTTTTATGACTCGTGCAGCAGCGTTTCAGACCTCGTTGACACTGTTACTGATTATATGAACTTCTGCGTAGACACGATACTGCCCAAAAAAATTGTTAAAATATATCCTAACGAAAAACCATGGGTGACTAAAGAGGTAAAAAAAATTGTTGAAAGCCAAGCAATATGCATTTCGGACAGGTGATAGAATCTCATTAAAGATCGCTCAGGCAGAACTAAAAGCCTGAGTAAGGAAGTGTAAAGAAGACTACAAAAATAAGATACAGGCGCAATTTAAGCAGAACAACACTAAACAAGCATGGCACAGCGTCAAGTCAATCATTGGTTGTAACAAATCGAAGAAACGCTGCTCTGCCTCAAACTCCACCGAATTTGCTAACGATTTAAACACATTTTACTGCCGCTTCGACTGTAACGACTTTGAAGTCGAGAGGAACTGTGCTGTCCAATGTGCTAATTTACTACCAGAGCACACGTTCGAGATATCAAGAGATGACCCGTTGCAATTTGCGTACAGAACTAAACGTTGAAAACGCCACCTTGTCAATGTTAAATGTCATTCTTGAGCACCTTGAACGTCGAGGCGCGTATGCCGGAATACTATTCGTTGACTTTTCATCAGCATTTAACACAATTCAGCCGCATTTGATGATCAGAAAACTTATTGATCTTGGTGTTGGTAAACAATTTGTCATGCTTGTACACAGTTTCCTTACCAACCGCACACAGTATGTGAATGTCAGTGGCGTGTTTTCGTCACATGTGTCTATCTCCACCGGAGCTCCTCAGGGGTGTGTACTGTCGCCATTTTTGTATACCATGTACACTAATTCATGCAGAAGTGCATATTCAAACAATCACTACTTCAAGTATGCAGACGACACTGCTCTTGTCGGTCTGCTGTCTGACGACGAAACTGATTACAGAAGTGATATAGATCACTTTGTGTCATGGGGTGTGGCCAACTGCCTTGAGTTAAATGTTGTGAAAACCAAGGAACTTGTAATAGACTTTCGATCAGGTGTACATCACCTCACCCCTGTCAACATCGATGGGCAAAACATAGAAATTGTGCATTCCTATAAATATCTTGGTACAACAATCGATGACAAACTAAGGTGGGATGAAAATACAATGAATCTATATAAGAAAGGCCAACAAAGATTGTACTTCCTGAGAAAACTCAACGCCTTGCACATAGACAGAAACATTGTATTTGTGTTCCACGATTCATTTGTAAAAAGTGTTATGACGTTCGGTCTTGTTTGCTGGTGGGGAAATCTCTCGGTCAAAAACAGAGAAAAACTAAACAGAATATAAACCATTTCTTGCAAAATCGCTATGTGCTGTACACCCGATACCAGTCTGGAGCAGTTGTATAAGTCAAGAACACTACAAATGGCAACCAACATCTTATCTGACCCCACCCACTTCTTACACGACTGTTACAAACTTCTCCCCTCTGGAAGGAGGTACAGAATGCCAACAGTAAAAACCCAGCGAGCCCTTAAATCCTTCGTTCCATCCTCAATCAAGTATCTGAATCAGCCATACAAAAAATAATCCTTGAACTATCACATTCTCTACCGCTGCCAATCCAATGTTGTTTTATCATATTTATTTATTAATTAATTTATTTATCTTATTATAATATTGTCATATTGTTTTAGTACATTTATTTATTCCAATATATATCATATTTATATTTTTAGCTAACGTTTATATATTTACATACTTGATCTTACTGTATACATGCGTTACTACGTGACTTAAATATTATGTTTTTATGCAACCTCCAAATTGCAAAATGTATTTCCATTCTATGAATTGGACAATAAAGTTATTATACATATATATATATATATATATATATATATATATATATATATATATATATATATATATATATATATATATATATATATATTATATATATATATATATATATATATATATATATACACACACACACACACACACCCACACACACACACACACACACACACACACACACACACACACACACACACACACACACACACACACACACACACACACACACACACACATCCACGCTATTAACGTTGGTGTCGCTATAAATGCTATCATGTGTTATGACGAGCGAATAATTGACGTTGTTTCGGATTCTAACGACACTGGTTCCCACAGAGTAGAAGTGCAACGCCGGAAGTCGTGACTATTTGTATTTGAGCGACTACGCTGGCTACGTTTGGACGCGATATGCGCTGTGCTCGTAACTAGGCCTTGATGCCAGTTGGTATTGCGTGTTAATGAGGCCTTGATGCCAGTTGGCTTAGCGTGTTAATGAGGCCTTGATGCCAGTTGGTATTGCGTGTTAATGAGGCCTTGATGCCAGTTGGCTTAGCGTGTTAATGAGGCCTTGATGCCAGTTGGTATTGCGTGTTAATGAGGCCTTGATGCCAGTTGGCTTAGCGTGTTAATGAGGCCTTGATGCCAGTTGGTATTGCGTGTTAATGAGGCCTTGATGCCAGTTGGCATTGCGTGTTAATAAGGCCTTGATGCCAGTTGGTATAGCGTGTTAACTAGGCCTTGAAGCCAGTTGGTTTTGCGTGTTAACTAGGCCATGAAGCCAGTTGGTTTTGCGTGTTAACTAGGCCTTGATGCCAGTTGGTATTGCATGTTAATTAGGCCTTGGTGCTAGTTGGAATTGCGTGTTAACAAATCAGTTAGACATTAATTGTTGATGCGTTTGTGCTGTAAGAATAGAAAGAGTGAAGGCAGATATAAAGGTCAAAGGTCACACAGACATATCGCGATCGCGATCACTCGTTCACTCGTCGCTGTGTTTCTCTGTTGGCTTTCTTTTATGATTGCTCTCTCTCTCTCTCTCTCTCTCTCTCTCTCTCTCTCTCTCTATATATATATATATATATATATATATATATATATATATATATATATATATCTGTCTTTCCATCTCTCTCTCCCTCCGTCCCTCCCTCTCTGTATCTCTTCCTCTCTCTCTCTCTCTCTCTCTCTCTCCCTCTGTCTCTCCTCTCTCTCCTCTTTCTCTCTCCCCTCTCTCTCTGTCTCTCCTCTATCTCCTTTCTCCTCTCTCTCCTCTCTCTCTCTCTCTCTCTCAATCTCTCTCTACTCTCTTTATTCTTGCATTATGTGTAATTACGCATGTTTCTCTTTCTCTATTAACACATTCTCCCCTCGCTCGTTCCCTCCCCATTTGTGTCCCCACCCTGTCCCTACTCTGTCCCCACCCTGTCCCTACTCTGTCCCCACCCTGTCCCTACTCTGTCCCCACCCTGTCCATACTCTGTCCCCACCCTGTCCCTACTCTGTCCCCACCCTGTCCATACTCTGTCCCCACCCTGTCCCTACTCTGTCCCCACCCTGTCCCTACTCTGTCCCCACCCTGTCCCTACTCTGTCCCCACCCTGTCCCTACTCTGTCCCCACCCTGTCCATACTCTGTCCCCACCCTGTCCCTACTCTGTCCCCACCCTGTCCCTACTCTTTCCCCACCCTGTCCCCACTCTGTCCCCATTCTGTCCCTACTCTGTCCCCAACCTGTCCCTCCACTTCATGTCTGTCGTGTTCGTCGCTATCCATTCGCCACCGATCAATAGGTAACGCATGCAATGGCCGCTTCATCGCAGTCTCCCGCCTTACATGTTTTATGTAATTACGGCGACAATTTGGCGACCGACAGCATTTTGTCAAGTCCAGAGTACACGACGACACTCGTGTGCAGCTGAGCACTGAATTATGCACGAGTTCGTCGCCGTTCCTCTACCTCTGGGTTTCAAAGCATCGCGCCGTGTCGTCAGCAGGTCACTAATTTGAATTATCTTTTTGTGTCAGCAGAGAACATTGCATTTGTGACGTCAATCTAACTTTTTTTACGTATTTCACATCAGTTTTCAGCAGTGGGCGCAGGTCACAGCTTTCGAAGTCCGCCTACGACTGTTGCGTTGCGTTTAGAGGGCGCGGTAGCATAGCGTTTAGAATATCGTATTCTCAATGGAGATTCGGGTTCGGTCAGGAGCAACCTGTGTGTAGATCGTCGTAGTTTGGACTCGCTACAAATGGAACTAATTGTTTATATATTATACGATGCGGGTCTCACTTGTTATCTTGGCACTTTATGCTACAATTATCGAAACTAATTATCGCCTAATTCTTGCACGTGGCAACTTACCAGACTACAGCGTGATTGAAACAAGTTTCTTCCTTCCCCACTCATGCCCCTCGTTCCAAGAGGGGCCCAGACCTTCGACGACAGCTCTCCAGCACACCCGATGTGGGGCGCCATTTTCACACTGTCACCCTCCGCCAGTTGTTTTTGCCCTATATTTTTCACGGAAGGGCCAAGCCAAAGACATAGACAGGGTTGTGGCGTTTAGGCAACTGGCGTCCGTTGTTTCCGAGTCCTGCGACGTTGTATTGCATAACGTTGAAGAACAATTCCGGAAGTCCGAATTATTTTGGCGGCTCAGCTATATATATTGCGATCATTCGTTGGCTCAATCACTCTGTTTCTTTCTTGTTTGTCTATTCCTCTCGAGAAACATGAGCTGCTGGTGTCCTGGGTTAAACCAGCTTCTAGTGAAGCCACACCGCTAATACCAAAACATATCAAACAAGAACAAGACAGTGACCATAGCGTTGTAAAAGAAGTCAGACGCCGAGATTAAGGAGGTGAGCACACGTCCCGTCGCCTTGGTGACGCGTTCTACGTAATTCCACGTGACCGAATGTCTAGCGACTGTACAAACCACGTCACTGCAGCGTAGCGTCGCCTCTAGCCTCCGTTACCCAGGCGGCGTGAGGTGGCTACCACTTTGAACCCTCACTAGCGTCTAGGCACATTATGGGACCTCCAAGGCGGCCTTACCCCCAGAATAGGGTAGAGACGCTGATAGACTCTCATTGTCAGTTAATACTACACTATTAAAACTATTAAAAAGTAAACTTTTCCTGAAGCACGCTATATGCAAAAAAGAAACAGAAACTAATTTATTGTTTTCGTTGTTAGTTTACATCTAATTTGTCCATTTCCTACGTTTTATTTTTGTATATATATGTGTGTGTGTGTGTGTGTGTGTGTTTGTGTGTGTGTGTGTGTGTGTGTGTGTGTGTGTGTGTGTGTGTGTGTGTGTGTGTGTGTGTGTGTGTGTGTGTGTGTGTGTGTGTGTGTGTGTGTGTGTGTGTGTGTGTGTGTTATGGCTTTCATTGTCTAAGGCATGCCTATTATTATATTCATTAATAATAATTATTCACATAAATCTGTGAATAAATAGAAAATATTTACGCCATCTGACGACTTCTCTCTCTCTCTCTCGGTTTCTCTCACTCTCTCTTTCTCTCACTCTCTCTCTCTCTCTCACTCTCTCTTTCTCTCTCACTCTCTCTCTCTCTCTCTCGGTTTCTCTCTCGGTTTCTCTCTCTCTCTCTCGGTTTCTCTCTCTCTCGGTTTCTCTCTCTCTCTCTCTCTCTCTCTCACTCACTCACTCTCTTTCTCTCTCTCTGTCTGTCTCTCTCTCTCTTTCGGTTTCTCTCTCTCTCTCTCTCTCGGTTTCTCTCTCTCGGTTTCTCTCTCTCTCTCTCTCTCTCTCTCTCTCTCTCTCTCGGTTTCTCTCTCTCTCCTCTCATTCTGGCGGCCGGAAACGAATAAATGGACCCAGTAGTTTTGACCACTCAGGCAGTCCGCGCAGTCTACTGCCCTAGAAGCAGCCCACGTATCTCCGCCTGCTTTGTCTTTTATCGGGAATTCTTTACTTCGGTGACGTCATTGAGAGACGGCGCTGTCCCTGTGATACATGCAGTGTGCCGTGCGGTTGACAGCCGGAAAACCGCAAATCAATACTGCCTGCGACATTTGAAATATAATACATACTATGCATGATAAAAAGCCATTTAGCGTATGTAAATCTCATTTCGTCGGATGGGATTTATCACAGAAATATCCGCAGTACTCTTTCACGCGTTCTCTTTTTTCTACGGCGCACTTAACTGAATTAATTTTTTGAGAGGCTAAACGACTCCGGGTGCCTAACTGTTCTCTGCAAGGACCTGCCGTGTGGACACGGGATAAGCTGATCCCACGCCCGTTTCTCTGTGCGTGTGGATAAATACCGCCATTTCCTTGCCAATCAGTGGCATGCGATATA
>OZ024855.1:40650401-40652901 GCA_964017155.1 Oasisia sp. SBJ-2009 | reverse complement strand
TACAATGCCCGGCGTCCGCCTCCCCCGCCCTGCCTCTGGTCAGACGGACACGTCCGATGGCGCCGGACACGACGAGGCTCTTTCCCCGTCCGGCGACCTCGACATATGTTGGTCATCACATCGAGACCGCAGCCTGTATGACACGCGTCACACGTGATGGGACCTTCGGAATGAGTCTGACTCGACGTAGAGGTCATATTGCCTGTGAATTCACAGCGCGGATCTTCAATACGGAACTTGCGTTTCGTCCACTGCTCATTGCGAGGTTCCTGTCACGTCCGCAGGCCGACTAATGCCTATTGGGTCCTACGGTTGTGACAAATAGAACATGTCATGAGGAAAATCACGTGACATGACATGACATGACATGATATCATCATCATCATCATCATCATCATCATCATCATCATCATCATCATCATCATCATCATCATCATCATCATCATCATCATCATCATCATCATCATCATCATCATCATCATCATCATCATCATCATCATCATCATCATCATCATCATCATCATCATCATCAACATAGTCATCATCATCACCGTCATCATCCCATTGTCGTCATCGCATAAACCACCATCACTACAATCATCATCAACATCGTTGCCACCATCGTACTCATCACCACAGCCATTACTATCATGATGATCGGAGTCATCATTGTCATCCTTCTCATCACCCCACAGCAGTCATCGATCATCGTCATCATCATCGTCATCATTGTCATCACCCCATCGTGTGTACCATCGCCATTCGTGACCGTCGGACAGTGCATCAGCATGATGGCCTCCGCTTCTTGTGTCATACAACGACTCCTCTAAACGTCCCGTCCCGTCCCGTCCCGTCCCGTCCCGTCCCGTCCCGTCCCGTCCCGTCCCGTCCCGTCCCGTCCCGTCCCGTCCCGTCCCGTCCCGTCCCGTCCCGTCCCGTCCCGTCCCGTCCCGTCCCGTCCCGTCCCGTCCCGTCCCGTCCCGTCCCGTCCCGTCCCGTCCCGTCCCGTCCCGTCCCGTCCCGTCCGTCCCGTCCCGTCCCGTCCCGTCCCGTCCCGTCCCGTCCCGTCCCGTCCCGTCCCGTCCCGTCCCGTCCCGTCCCGTCCCGTCCCGTCCCGTCCCGTCCCGTCCCGTCCCGTCCCGTCCCGTCCCGTCCCGTCCCGTCCCGTCCCGTCCCGTCCCGTCCCGTCCCGTCCCGTCCCGTCCCGTCCCGTCCCGTCCCGTCCCGTCCCGTCCCGTCCGTCCCGTCCCGTCCCGTCCCGTCCCGTCCCGTCCCGTCCCGTCCCGTCCCGTCCCGTCCCGTCCCGTCCCGTCCCGTCCCGTCCCGTCCCGTCCCGTCCCGTCCCGTCCCGTCCCGTCCCGTCCCGTCCCGTCCCGTCCCGTCCCGTCCCGTCCCGTCCCGTCCCGTCCCGTCCCGTCCCGTCCCGCCCCGTCCCGCCCCGCCCGCCCCGCCCCGCCCCGCCCCGCCCGCCCCGCCCCGCCCCGCCCCGCCCCGCCCCGCCCCGCCCCGCACCGCCCCGCACCGCCCCGCACCGCACCGCACCGCACCGCACCGCACCGCACCGCACCGCACCGCACCGCACCGCACCGCACCGCACCGCACCGCACCGCACCGCACCGCACCGCACCGCACCGCACCCGCACCGCACCGCACCGCACCGCACCGCACCGCACCGCACTGCTGCTGTGGCCTGATGACGCGGTCATCCAGGCCTTGGTCCAGTCTGTGGCGTGTCACTGGAGTCTGACAGTCTGTGTTGTCGTCAGCTCAACCTGTCACGTGTCGCCTCCTTTCACCGATGTCAAATGTCATATATATATATATATATATATATATATATATATATATATATATATATATATATATATATATATACTACATACATACATACATACATACATACATACATACATAAATACTTACATACATACATACATACATACATACATACATACATACATATATACGTACATACATACAGAGATAATCACGTGCCATGTCTCCCAGGCGGAGAGGGAGGGAGAGAGGGCAAGAGAGAGAGAGAGAGAGACAGAGAGAGAGAGGGGGGAGGGAGAGAAGGCAAGAGAGAGAGAGAGAGAAAAGGAGGGAGAGAGTGAAAGAGAAAAAGAGTGAGAGAGAGGGAAAGAGAGAGAGAGAGAGAGAGTGAGAAATAAACGCACACACATAAACATACATACATGCATATATATATATATATATATATATATATATATATTTATATATATTATAATATATATATATATATATATATATATATATACTTATATACGTTCATAGATACATTTATACATACATACATATCTGCATACATACATACATACATATATACATACATACATACATACATACAGACATACATACATACATGTATACATGCATACATGCCATACATACATACATACATACATACATACATACATACATACATACATACATACATACATACATACATACATACATACATACATACATACATGCA
>OZ024855.1:40633285-40650201 GCA_964017155.1 Oasisia sp. SBJ-2009 | reverse complement strand
CAAGAGAAAGTAATAAAGCGACCCAAACCTCCACAAACCCTGGATACACACATGTCTGCTTCCCCCAGTTGTGACAATTATTCTTGTTTAGCCGAAAATTGAAACGTGAATTAGTTACCCTTCGTATGTCTACATATACACATAAATCACAGCAAAACTGTATTTATGTATTTTTTTTATATGTTTTAATGTAAGTTTAATTTGTATAGTATAACATTATGTGATAAAAAGTGTATCGTTAATTATTCTTTATTTCATAGTTGGCCTGAGAAGCAGTTTTCATCTTTACCTGAGAGGTAACGTTGGCAACCCGAGGTCATGGTGAGTGCTGCCACCTCACGGCGTCTGGAAGATAAATGATCCAGAGGAGGCCTGGATTAAACATAATGTGGCAGGAGCGTGAGCGTGAAGGTGAGCGTGAGCGTGAGCGTGAGCGTGAGCGTGACGGGACGTGACGTGACGTGACGTGACGTGACGTGACGGGACGGGACGGGACGGGACGTGACGGGACGGGACGTGACGTGACGGGACGGGACGGGACGGGACGGGACGGGACGGGACGGGACGGGACGGGACGGACGGGACGGGACGGGACGGGACGGGACGGGACGGGACGGACGGGACGGGACGGGACGGGACGGGACGGGACGGGACGGGACGGGACGGGACGGGACGGGACGGGACGGGACGGGACGGGACGGGACGGGACGGGACGGGACGGGACGGACGGGACGGGACGGGACGGGACGGGACGGGACAGAACTGCTACAAACTGCAATCGACCGTGTGGTTTGGAGGGAAACGAATGCCAACGCCTGTGACAGACACGTCACGTAGAATGTATTGAATCGACTATTGGTGCTACTATTGATCTTTTTCTTTTTGCGTTATTCTTATTTGAAGAAGTGAATAAAATGTTCGATTATTTCCCGTCGTCCCTCGCTCCTCTTTAGAGCATGTGATTATTATCGTCGCCACTTTTACCAGTTACCTCAACGGGTGGTGTAAGTTTAAAGTTCAACTGATGTATTGATGTATGCGCTCAGGTTTGCTGGATGAATCCGAGTAGCACATACACACACATACACACACGCACACACACATTCACAAACACACACACACAAACACTTATACGCACACACGCACGCGCACACACGCACACACGCACACACATATATACACACACATACGCACACGCACACATACACACACGCACGCACACGCACGCAGACGCACAGGCAGTTAAGTGTTAAGTGTGTGTGTGTGTGTGTGTGTGTATGTGTGTGTGTGTGTGTGTGTGCGCGCGCGCGCGCGTGCGTACTTGCTTGCGAGTGTGTGTGTGTGTGTGGTGCGTGCGTGCGTGCGTGCGTTTGTGTGCGTATGTGTTTGTGGTATGTGTATATGTGTGAGTGCGTCCGAGCGTACGTGCTTGCGTGCGTGCGTGTGTGAATTTGTGTGCGTGTTTGTTGATGACATAGTAGAGGTATCAATTTCTGCTGCCATGCGAATGAGATTTTTTGTTAACAGATTTGTCATATATCAGCGTACTTCTGTTTTTGTTTTACTATATTATCTCCTCCAGTTCCCTGTCGTGTGTCAACGTCTGCGGTACTGGTATGCTGATCAAAATTCTGTCAAAATCACTCCCATCCCGCTCATTCCTGCAAAACGTCTGCCAGCCATTGGAAGGTGGCCATCAGTATAAACAACCGTCTTGTTTTTGTACGTACGTCAGATACATCAAGAGAAATAGCAGCAAATCACTACGTCACCTGCACTCTTTGAAATAGGCGTAATTTCACTGGCAATATGTCCGAGCACATGATCTGCCAATATCTCTCACCTGTGGCGCTCATCTCATATAGTATCTTTAATGTAACCTTTATTTGTTTATTCATTAAAATGATGTTGTGTAAAATTAAAGTCATAAGTAATAGTCTGGTGTTATTGCCCCATTTTCCCCTGCTCTCTGCAACACCCTTTTTTCTCCCCTGTCTATTATTCTTGCTTAACACTAGTTAATAAAAAATCGTTTCTTTTTCAGCTGAAAACAAGTTTAATGTCACGATTAACAACTGAAAAGGTACACTGTATTGCAGTAGTAATTGCTAGAAGTTATCTTTGAAGTGAACTTTATCTGCACAATGATACACGTAATTTACAATATTTTATGTATCTAATATGCATAACTTGTTATTTGTGATAACAGTATTGTAAAATTATTTATTTCGGAAGATTTAAAATTGAAAATGGTTTGACATTTGTTTAATTTGATATACCTTGTAATGTTATATTAATTATTTTCAAATAGACTATTTTTATGGGTAGATGTGATGCTTAACATACTTCTTTCCATATTTGTGCGGCTGCTGGCTGGATAGGGCGGACCCCCACGTTTCCATGTCGTATGTCATTGTTGGAATCATGCATGGGTTGTAGATATTTCACTTCAGACAGATTCCAAAGTTCTGTTTGAAGATTTCGCGGTGCATGCGAATGCTATCTAGCCTTGTCTTGCTTGTCTCTTCTCGTCTTGTTCAAGTTCTGGCCAACACTCCTGGTGGAGTCAAACGGTCAGAGTTGTGTGCGCAACTGCGCATGCTTCTGGGTTACTAGTCGCGAATCAAAGCATGTCCAAATTGTTGTGGTTCTGGAATATTGACAACTGCATCTTGTAGGGAATTCCTATATAGTTTACTGTTAGGCGGAAATACTTAAAATTATAAGTTCTTACTGGTGTGGATTGTGTAAATAAGCACCAAAGCACGATTTCGTGAAAAATAACTTATATTACATTTTTCACTATCCTTGTCCAATAAAATAACATGATTTCCGCTGGCTGGAAATGGATGCGTTTGCAGATGTAGACCACATAACTAGTTTGAGGGCGACAGTTGCTCGTTTTGCAAGAGTGCGAACGCAAGTCTCTGATATGACGTCACTCTGGAGAGACATCACCTGGCGTCTGTGAAGGTCGAAGGTCGAGTATTCGCCCACAGAAAATTAGCGCAATCTGCGTATCATGGCCACGTGTGTCTAACGCGACATGCCGTGTGTGACATTTAATCAGATGCTCTTCACTCCGCGTCAGATCGCCGTGGCTCTCTAACGAGCAGATTCGCAATCGGACGCCGCACTGACCTTATCAGAGAGCGTCTGCTCGCGGGCCTTGGCTAATGGCGTGATGGCGGAATGTTTATTCACGTGATCGCGCAAATGGTACTCGATTGGATTTGTCCTTGAAATAAAATATCAGTTTCTGAAAACCGTATCAATGTGGCCCATGTTCCCGTGCAGCGGAAATGTCACGGTGTCTAAAAAGCCATGGTTTCGATATAAATCCAGGCTTGTTTCATCAGAAAAACGAACTATCAACTACGACATGCTAGATTGTTTATGCAAATGTGCTATATGTAAACGTTTGATGTTCGGCGTCCACTTTTTGATGGTTTCACGGACCTTTTCTATACAGGTCACGTGATGGATAGGTCAATGACACGTAGTGTATTTGTTGTTATCATAAACGGGATTCTGGCGCCGGGGCGGCGCAGGTTACTACGGATGCGATTAATAAATAACTGATTCGAACAATTCCCGCCGCCCGAGACGTGTATATGGCTGAACGCGTGGGCGTCTATTTTAAAGGTCTTTTTTCAGCGCCATGTCAGAAGTGACGCCGGATTGTTTCTCGAAGCACCTGCGTGTCATGCCGCGCTTTATAAGGCACCTGCCTACATACGACGTGCCTGTTCGTTTCTCGTGTTACAGCATGCATGGGTGCGCGTGCGTGCGTGTGTGCATGCGTGTGTGTGTGTGTGTGTGTGTGCGTGTGTGCGTGTGTGCGTGCGTGCGTGTGCGCATGTGTGTGTGCGTGTGTGTGGGTGTGTGTGTGTATGTGCGCGCGCGTGTGTGTATGTGTTCGTATGTATGTGCGTGCGTGTGTGTGTGCGTGCGTGCGAGCGTGCGTGCGTGCGTGCGTGCGTGCGTGCGTGCGTGCGTGCGTGCGTGCGTGCGTGTGTGTGTTTCCGCTGGCCACACCTAGCGACTATAATTTTTAGATACATAATTGATCGAATAAACATATCCTGTACCAGAGTGACAGGAAGTATGAGTCTCAGTCGTAAATGTAATTTTTTACAAAGATGCAACTTTAAATAACGACAGTTTCTTTTGTCGATGTCCACACTTATTGTGTGTATTATATTTATAGCTCATTTGCCACTGTTTTTGGACCATCGGTTTAAATGTATTTTGCTAGACGCTAATCTATCATGTAAATGCTTATTAATTCGTAACCTTCAGAAGGGTGCAGATCGGACGTGACACTTGGCCTCGAGTATATTGATACGACGTCTCTCCCCGGTATATTGAGCATGCCTGTAAATGTGTTTCGTTGCTGTTTCTGGTATTGTTTGAATTAGTTTGTCGCGTCGTTGTACTGCATTGCAATGTAGCCGAGGGAAATAAACAAATCCCACTCGAATGGACACTGTGTTTTCTTTTTGCTATACATACTGCCACCCATTATTTAAAGGCCTTTTCACTCTTTGTTGCATTCTCATATCGGCCTCCGACGAGGCAAATTTACATCGGTTTAAACAACACGACGCAACTATTACCAGTCCCCAGGCGCGCGGCTCGTAACTCGAATTATCGTTGCGTTGTTTACGTTGTCGTAACAAGAAGCGGCCACGACCGGCGGCCGTATGCAGGAATCGGCGAAACGACATCGGAAGATTTGTGACACGGGCGTGCAGCGAATCCCAGGTCGTCACTTAACGTATGCGTGAGTCCTGCAAGTATTATAAACATGACAAGCCTGTCTAGGTCCCACAGTCACCGCCCCAGGGCGCGTGCCACTTAATTGCATCCGGAAAGAACGTGTGTTCAGTGGCGACACGTTGGTGAACGTGGTCGCACCGTGGCGCCATCAGTCGTAATTGTTCTTGTAACATTTCTTGCGTATCGTGTGACACATCTTCTGGCTAATGACATATCAATCCGCGCAGTTGATATGCCGATGACGTAGGCCACTTGGCAACGAGTTATCGTAATTGCAGCCGGGCGATATTAGCATTATCTTTAGGCAGTGCTGACCCTGTATATTATATTGGCGCGATTTTAACAGATTTTTTTATTTTGTTCGACAGGAAATGATTGTGTGACGATATCGTCTCGCAGTTGGCAGAAAACAGACGAAACACGTTCGACTGGCGGTGGATTTCCAAATTCCGTTTTGCGACGATGATGATTACACGTCCGGGAGCCGTCTCACTAAGACAAAGAGCTCATTACGCAAATTCCTTTGTTAAATAAAATGTCCGACTGGGGTTGTCATTGTGTTGACAGGTCGCAGGTATTCAAGGCCCCCATCTCCAGAAAGACATCAGCCGACTAGAGAGACTGCAGCGACGAGCTGCCAGCTTCTGCTGCGGCGACTACACAAACAGAACACCAGGATGTGTTGATAATAATTATGCTAAATGTGCTACACTGGAAAAGCCGCCCTAGTCTCCTTCACAAACTCAACACTGGTCATCTTGACCACACCGTAGACCAATATCTCCAACGGAGTGACCCCAGAACTCGAGGGACCCTGCGTTCTCGTCATGCAAGGGCAGACCACCCAGCCCTTTGCCATTCATTTTTCCCATTTTTCTCAGAAAGTGGAATAGGCTCCCTACAAGCCTATCGGCCACTTCGTGCCTAGGGGCTTCAGAGCTGGCCTTCGTGCCTCAACATCTGAATTTCTTCATGAAACTTCTATGTACATCATAATCTTCCTTAATTTTTTTAACTCACCAGTACATACAATCATTTTATTAACGTTTTACGTTATTTAATTTTTTATTTAATTTTTAACTGTTTCTTTTAAGAGAGCATACATCCCCCCAAGCACACAAGCTTCGTTGAACTTTTAACGCCCTGGAAGGGCTCGGTCCAGTGTCTGGAAGAAGAAGAAGAACATTTATTTTAAAGTAAATAAATTGGGTTTAAGAGCTCTTAGTAACGTTAGTGAACTGGACGCCAAATCGCCAAGGACGGACACAATACGACGAGACCAAAAACACAAAGTTCTTTTCCCTTTTTGGGAGACAATCGCAACTTTTCTACACGCTATGTTATCACCCTCTTCGTAACCCGCCAGGTGGCGGCACGTTACCCGCCAGGTGGCAGTAGGGTCTTACGCTTACGACCCCCGCAAGTGTTCATGGGTCGTCAGTGTGTCCGACACACACGACAGATTTCGTGTGACGGGTTTCGCCGTGCCGGCTGTCGTTGTGTCGTCGCCTGTGAGCCGGTCTTAGCGCGTAAATCAATCTAATTAGACGTGAGTTATTTACGTGCGCGGGGGCCCTCATCCGTGAGTCTTGTGCGACCGTATATGACTGCCAACAACCCGCCGTAAAGTAGCGATGGAGCGGCACGGCGTGCTGGGAATTATGTCCCAACTCAGCGTCCGTCGTGTCCCGTAGATGACACGTCCAGTACAGAGACACGCGGTTTCGAATACTTGTATTTGTATAGCTCCAAATAATGCCAGCTTCGAAAACCACGCTTTTCGGAGGCATGTCATCTACTTCAGTGGGCAACTTGTTTCCGGTTTCAGAGAAACAACTTATACAACTATAAGCGTCTGTACATTTTAACTCTAGGGGAAAGAGTCTTGTTATTCAAGAAGGTACGAAAGTGAGTAATTGAAACAGAAGAACAATAATGATTTACTACATATTCCCAGGAGCATGAATAATTAAAACACGTTAATATTGCGTAAGTTATTGTCTCCACCAGCGCTTTTTAATCCATTCTGAAGAAAACTCTCCAGTTTGTTCCCACAATAACAGACCTTGAAGTCATATCAGTTTACAAATTGTTCAAGTTCTTTTACTACTAAGTAAATGGCGTTTCATATCATGTGATCCGAGAGTAAAATATTCAGTTTAAAAAACAAACAAAGGAAAACATGTCTTTGTGTTATTGTCATTAAGAGTTACACAGATCTTAACCTGTTATATTAATATTTAATATTTATAATAATGGGAAATATTTAATACGATGATAATAAAACTCTACCATATCTCAGACGCCAATCTCCACTCACAACCCTATTAGTGTTCAGTCGGTTCATTGGACCGTTCTTTTTGATCTACACCATTTACGATGTGTTTGAGAACAGCCCATACATTTAGTTATTTTGGCTCCTTTCGTTTTTTTACTGAGCGAGTTGCCAACCATTGTCCACGTGCAACGAGTGGAACTATGTTAACATTTTGTCGTCGTTAGCAATGGCTAACGGTATCCACCGATCTGTTAGTATAATTTAAGCGTTAACATTAATATACTCAATCACTCAATTTGTCAGCTACACGTGGGTTTTTATATAATTTCGTGGAATCTATCAACACGGGCGGCCCTAGCTAACCTTCGAATATATTCGAATATAAAGGCAACATGGCTACAGATAAATTATTATGTCAACATGCAGACGTCGTCGTTAAAACACATGCATATAAAACTGTTATATTATAAAACGTATCCGTCTTACAATACATAACGACAATCCAAGCGCTGGATTTCAAAATTTATGAACGTTTAGAAATAGTGGATTTTACTCCATGCAATATTATTTTCTCAATAAAAGATATGCACCAATATATTTATTATTATAAATAAACATTCGACAGGAAGAAGATGGCGTTCAGTGGCCAAATCCGCCTCTGTACTGCTCTCATTGTAATGTTCTCTTTCAACGTTCTGACGTTAATTATAACCACCCGTAGGAGAGTTTACGTCGAGTGCCTAGCTGTTCTGAACATCGGCAGTTTCGGTGATAAATAGATCGACAATTGATGGTGCTAGTATGCATTGTGTTAGTTTGCATCCGCGCACTGTCAAACGGACGAAATGTCAAACGTCACAGAGAGGTGAAGCGTGTCAAATGTTCGCCATTCGTAACTCGCCGCTGTTAAGTCGAACAATGATTCTTTTTCTCTCGAGTTAAATGTCAAAAGACAACGACCGCTATATTGGATTGGTCATGAGACACGGGCCTGGTACGTCTGGTGAATAACACAACACATCGGGGTGCAGATTGACGAGAGGACTGTTGGTGGCTGTTGCTGCTGCTGTTCTTTTTCTTCTTCTACAAAAGAAGAACAGAAGTAACATAAGCAGAAGTATACTTCTGTTTATACTTCTTCTTTCTTCTTCGTCATCATCTTTTTCTTCTTCATCTTCTTCTTCGTCATCCTCTTTTTCTTCTTCTTCTTCATCTTCTTCATCATCATCATCTTTTTCTTCTTCATCATCTTCTTCACCATCATCACCATCATCATCATCATCATCATCATCATCATCATCATCATCATCATCATCATCATCATCATCATCATCATCATCATCATCATCATCATCATCATCATCATCATCATCATCATAAACTTCTTCTTCTACTTCTTCTTCCTTCTTCTTCTTCTTCTTCTTATTCGTTAGTCGTCGGTCTTTCTTTACGTTATATTCTTCATGTGTTCTCCCTTGTTCGTATTGCTTTTTTTTTCTCGAGTTGTTACATATTTTTTTCTTATTCTTTTCGATTTTCTTTTTCATATTGTCCTAGTTCTTCTTTCGTTTTTCTGCGGCTTCTTTTGTCGTTGTTCGTTCAACGTCATCGGATTTTATTGTTTCTACATGTGAGACCATTATTATTATTATTATTGTTGTTGTTGTTGTTGTTGTTGTTTTTATTGTTATTATTGTTGTTATTATTGTTATTATTATTATTATTATTATTATTATTATTATTATTATTATTATTATTATTATTATTATTATCTGACCTGATCATACTAGACAACCCAAAAAGAACACAACATATAAACAAGGCCTCGCTTTCTTTGGTCAAACCGGAGAGGAATCGCTGTTGGAAAGACGTGTGCTTGGTAAGTTACCGCGTGTGCTTGGTAAGTTACCGCGTGTGCTTGGTAAGTTACCACGTGTGCTTGGTAAGTTACCGCGTGTGCTTGGTAAGTTACCGCGTGTGCTTGGTAAGTTACCCCGTGTGCTTGGTAAGTTACCACGTGTGCTTGGTAAGTTACCGCGTGTGCTTGGTACGTTACCGCGTGTGCTTGGTAAGTTACCACGTGTGCTTGGTAAGTTACCGCGTGTGCTTGGTAAGTTACCGCGTGTGCTTGGTAAGTTACCGCGTGTGCTTGGTAAGTTACCCCGTGTGCTTGGTAAGTTACCACGTGTGCTAGGTAAGTTACCGCGTGTGCTTGGTACGTTACCGCGTGTGCTTGGTAAGTTACCACGTGTGCTTGGTAAGTTACCGCGTGTGCTTGGTACGTTACCATGTGTGTTTGATAAGTTACCGCGTGTGCTTGATAAGTTACCACGTGTGCTTGGTAAGTTACCGCGTGTGCTTGCTAAGTCACCGCGTGTGCTTGGTAAGTTACCGCGTGTGCTTGGTACGTTACCATGTGTGTTTGATAAGTTACCGCGTGTGCTTGATAAGTTACCGCGTGTGCTTGATAAGTTACCACGTGTGCTTGGTAAGTTACCGCGTGTGCTTGCTTAGTTACCACGTGTGCTTGGTAAGTTACTGCGTGTGCTTGGTAAGTTACCCCGTGTGCTTGGTAAGTTACCGCGTGTGCTTGGTAAGCTACCGCGTGTGCTTGGTATGTTACCAAGTGTGCTTGGTATGTTACCAAGTGTGCTTGGTATGTCACCGCGTGTGCTTGCTAAGTTACCACGTGTGCGTGGTAAGTTACCGCGTGTGCGTAGTAAGTTACCACGTGTGCTTGGTAAGGTACCGCGTGTGCTTGTTATGTTACCAAGTGTGCATGGCATGTTACCAAGTGTGCTTGGTAAGTTACCACGTGTGCTTGGTAAGTTCCGCGTGTGCTTGGTAAGTTACCGCGTGTGCTTGGTAAGTTACCGCGTGTGCTTGGTAAGTTACCGCGTGTGCTTGGTAAGTTACCCCGTGTGCTTGGTAAGTTACCGCGTGTGCTTGGTAAGCTACCGCGTGTGCTTGGTATGTTACCAAGTGTGCTTGGTATGTTACCAAGTGTGCTTGGTATGTCACCGCGTGTGCTTGCTAAGTTACCACGTGTGCGTGGTAAGTTACCGCGTGTGCGTAGTAAGTTACCACGTGTGCTTGGTAAGTTACCGCGTGTGCTTGTTATGTTACCGCGTGTGCTTGGTATGTTACCAAGTGTGCTTGGTAAGTTACCACGTGTGCTTGGTAAGTTACCGCGTGTGCTTGGTAAGTTACCGCGTGTGCTTGGTATGTTCCACGTGTGCTTGGTAAGTTCCGCGTGTGCTTGGTAAGTTACCGCGTGTGCTTGGTAAGTTACCGCGTGTGCTTGGTAAGTTACCGCGTATGCTTGGTAAGTTACCGCGTGTGCTTGGTAAGTTACCGCGTGTGCTTGGTAACTTGCCGCGTGTGATTGGTAAGTTACCGCGTGTGCTTGGTAAGTTACCGCGTGTGCTTGGTAAGTTACCGCGTGTGATTGGTAAGTTACCGCGTGTGCTTGGTAAGTTACCGCGATCACAACATCGAGCCTCGCTCGTTTCCTCGTTGTTTTTTTAATGGCTCCAACAACAAAGTGCCCTCAGAGATGGACGTTCGGGAAGGTACAATGAAGACATTTGTGACAGACACAGACAAGACCCTGCCACGGCCGAACTGTGTCCACACCGATGACGCATATAAAGCATCCTGCGACATGTTGGCAAATGCAGCAATCCCTCGACATTGAAGAAAACATTATATCTGATCCTGGAACAATGAATACCTTGTTCTTTACGATCAATCCATCTCATCCTCAAGAACAAATTCTCATACGATCTGGGTTCCAGTGCCTGGCGACAGACGCAAGAGCCACTGGATGGAAACTGTGGGGTCAATCGACATTATCCACTCAAGCTTGAAGGATATGGCACACAGTCAACTGCTTCATTGGCAAGATGCACTAAATGTCCAGTCCCAGCTAATGCTATCGCGTCGCAACTCTTACAGAACGGGAACATCATGGAACAGATCACCGCAACGTCACAAGAAATGCGCACGTAGATGTCCCTGCTTCACAGAAAGCAGCAAGTGCCGACGTGAATCTGTCGGGCGTCTTCACTGAAGAAGAAAGGGCAATATCCAGCGAGACTGACGGCCTATGACGTCAGGGAACGATGTTCACACGAGTGCCTGGCATTGAAATATGCACAACATCGGGTGATGTGTCAGTCTAATACCGTGGCACAGTTTCTTGACATGCGCTGCTGGATTGTCGCCGACAGGTCGTTGCGACCGTAAATCCAATCTAGTCCTGCACGTGGTCAGCATCGTTGACAGCGTTCCCATCCACTTCTAGTTGATTCGTCGGCAAATCGACCAAGATGGCGTCGCCGCGTAATTACACTTGGCGGTCGTAAATCGGCGGGCAGCGAAAGGTCAGTGTCACAAGACATGTGCCGAGACGGTGATGATATTCCCCGGAGGACTGGAGCCACGTCTCATTAATTGTCCGTCTTCTTGGTCAATGTGGCGACTGCAAAACACAGGTTTTAGCACTATAGTGGACTATCAGCGGAATGTTTCGTCTGCAAGGGTCTGTGAGCAAAAGATGACGGTGCATGCGGCGTGGCACTGTTAGACGGGCAATCTCCACGTTACACTAGGTAGGGCAATATCGCTTGTATCTTCAACTCTTCTTACTGAAGGTCACTCGCGAGTAAGTTGACACACGACCTAATTGCTCCTGTCTCACTTGTCTAGTAGTACTTTTGCATTATTATTGATGTTTATTTTTTGTTTCTCTTAGCCATGTCTGTTTTTAAAATGGTCATTAAGTATGTAGGCTGAAATGGGCTGGACATGTGGAAAGAATGGGAGATGAAAAATTGGCAAAGAGAGCAGATGCCTAGAAAGTGTAGGGGAAAGGACTGCGTTAAAAGATATTTGAAGAGTTGGAGGAGAATAGATAACAACAGCAACAGACAGAAGGAGTTGGAGATTGGTGATAGAGAACGTAGTAAGGAAAAAATGAGGAGAGGAAGACGAAGAAAAGATGACATAAACCATGGCCAATCTCACCCCTGACGACAGGGACAACAAGAGAATAACAACTAAGCATGACTATTCTTCAAATATTAATTATTTCTATCGATAGTTTTACGTGACATTCGACCCCGATTGATTTGGTCGGTGGGTAACGCCGAAAACACCATGTAATATGGTTGGCGAGCCTCCTCCCGTGTGGTTCACGAATGTTATACACATCTATTCAGCCTTCTGCCTTTTTCTAGTTATGTGTTCACGTGTTCGTTGCATCTGTCCAATTTGCAAACTCGCTGTATTCGCTGTAATTTTTGTTGCATGCCTTCTTCTGTCAGTCATTGATGGAAAGTCCTTCACTTTAGGAAGTCGTGTATTTCTTACGATGTGTCTTAATCACTTTAATCTTCTTGACAAAACACTGAAAAGGAATTCTGAAATACCATCTCACATAACGGCGCCGACGATGCAGTAAGCTGTAAATTGACAGAATTCCTGCTGCCCGACGACAGTCCGTCCCAGCGGTGCGCGCGCCGGTCAACCTTCAAAGACAGCGGTCGTCACAACGAGGCGTCGCCTAGCAACGCACGCGCTTCACGTCACAGCGCGCCCTTTCGTGACGTCAGCGAAGACGGTACCCTGGACAAACTTTGCCGCTGAAAGTCGTCTGCTCGCGCATGCTTCGCGTATCCCGAGAGACCGAAGAACGTCGTTTTATCGATTTCGGTTGCCTGTCCTGCCTTGGCGAGTTAGAGAAAATGCCGCGATCCAAGGTTCACTGGAAGACGCGAGGCCAGAAGGTGCTATGTTTAGTAACCCACGGGCGCGAAGCTATTTGTATAATTGCTAGCGAACGCAGTAGTGGCTATTCTTAGACCACTCTTACCTTTAATAAATAACTTGTAAGTGTCTGCGGTGGAGACACGCGTGATGTGGTGATAATAATAAAAGTGTCCAGTGGTTTGGGGCGTCTCATGTGCATTGACATGGTATGCAAATTGCTGTTATCCAAAGTCCCAATAAATAAGACCCAGTAAACGACGTTATATATAGTATCTACTCAACTGGGACCCACTTGTGTAATTGCTAGCAGCCTATGTTCAGTTTATAATTAGAACATTCTTCTTTTTGTGTGAAAAAGTGTAAGTATTTTGTGTAGTAACTGGTGTGATGGTATAATAATAAAGTGATGGAGACCACTTTGAGTAAGACATAAAACTTTATCCTTTAAAAAAATAGTTTTGCTTTCGTTTTGCTTAAACATATTTCACGTTTTTAATGAAACTTACATAAATGCATTAGTTACTAGTAGATTAGACTATTGTAATTCACTTTTTCATAATATTGCTATTAAGGATATCACAAAACTACAACGTGTTCAAAATTGCTTAGCAAGGGTGGTGACTAGGTCTCCACGCTTTACTCCTTCTAAGCCGCTTCTAAAGTCTCTGCATTGGCTGCCTGTCCAATATCGTATAATGTTTAAGATGTGTACCATTACTTACCAGGCACTTTCTTCTAAGCAGCCATCGTATTTACATACTTTACTTACTCCTATAAGAAAACCTATTCAACTTCGGTCATCTACTTCTGATTTGGCTGTGCGGCTGTGCGGCTGTGCGGCTGTGCGGCTGTGCGGGTGTGCGGCTGTGCGGCTGTGCGGCTGTGCGGCTGTGCGGCTGTGCGCGCGTGCGCGCGTGTGCGTGTGCGTGTGCGTGTGCGTGTGCGTGTGCGTGTGCGTGTGCGTGTGCGTGTGCGTGTGCGTGTGCGTGTGCGTGTGCGTGTGCGTGTGCGTGTGCGTGTGCGTGTGCGTGTGCGTGTGCGTGTGCGTGTGCGTGTGCGTGTGCGTGTGCGTGTTCGTGTGCGTGTGCGTGTGCGTGTGCGTGTGCGTGTGCGTGTACGTGGAGGGGTAGCTAACAGCCATTAACCGACTCTAGGTTGGCTTCAGAGAAGTGCTACCACCTCACGGAGTGTTGGTAATCGTAATCGAAGCCGTGGGAGATATGAAAAGGTGCTGCCACCTCACGGCGTGTGGATAATCGAGTTTAATCGTGGTATTATTTTAGTAGGAAGTTCGTTGTTATAACACAGTTCGTTATTTGCACCACATCATCCCATGTATACTTACTAAGTTAACTAAATTATCAAGCATCTGCACACAAAACAATGAGTAGAAAATAATTAATGAGATGAAAGACAAACAGCGTAATATTGTCATTTATGTTTGTGTGTCACGTGACATGTTTCAGTATAAATGGAATTTTGGATAACTTTATAATGTATCTTATTTGATAAACATGATATCCTTATTTAATGTTTTATTTCCTTTTCAGCCTGAGAGCCAATGAGCGTCCTTACCCTATTATGTGCTAAGGTCGCCTGGCGGCCACAAACGCAGAGGTTATCACGGCGCCTGGCTAACCGAGGATTATCTACTCGCAGATTATCCTGCTGTACGCAGTAAAAGCAGTAGTCTAGAACGGTACCCGACTGCAACTGCCAATTTGCTTTCATTCGTTTACAGATAAAATATTGGCACTTATATAGACCCGCCTCAACCTTGACCTGCCACTACGCACAAGAATTTTTTTGATAGGATTGTTTTCCAAACCTGGTAAAAAAAATCGCATGTTACTGTTTCTCTATTTTGATGAGAAACCACACATCTGTAACATATATGAAGAAAAGTCGTTCTTACTTTCAAATACTCGGAAATATAACAAAATGACAGACACTGCTGCGAAACTGTTACATTTCAGATTCACTGTGTTTGTTGAGGCTCCAAATGTGGCACTGTTAGAGCCTGCACCATGTTGACCCTGTTAAAGCCAGCAACACGTTAACACTGTTAGAGCCTGCGACACATTGACACTGTTAGAGCCGCAACACATTGACACTGTTAGAGTCTGTGACACACTAATACTGTTAGAGCCTGCGAAACATTGACACTGTTAGAGCCTGCAACACATTGACACTGTTAGAGCCAGCAACACATTGACACTGTTAGAGCCTGCGACACATTGATGCTGTTAGAGCCTGCGACACATTGACACTGTAAAAGCCTGCAACACATTGATACTGTTAGAGTCTGCGACACATTGACACTGTTAGAGCCTGCAACACATTGACACTGTTAGAGCCAGCTACACGTTGACACTGTTAGAGTCTACGACACATTGACACTGTTAGAGTCTGCGACACATTGACACTGTTAGTGCCTGCGACACATTGACACTGTTAGAGCCTGCGACACATTGACACTTTTAGAGCCTGCGACACATTGACACAGTTAGAGTATGCGACGCATTGACACTGTTAGAGCCTGCGACACATTGACACTGTTAGAGCCTGCGACACATTGACACTGTTAGAGCCTGCGACACATTGACACTGTTAGAGCCTGCGACACATTGATACTGTTAGAGCCTGCAACACATTGAAACTGTTAGAGTCTGCGACACATTGATACTGTTAGAGTCTGCGACATATTGACACTGTTAGAGTCTGCAACACATTGATACTGTTAGAGTCTGCGACATATTGACACTGTTAGAATCTGCGACACATTGACACTGTTAGAGCCTGCAACACATTGACACTGTTAGAGCCAGCGACACATTGACACCGTTAGAGCAGGCGACACATTGACACTGTTACTGTCGTCAATACGTTGACACTGTTACTGTCTTCAATACGTTGACACTGTGACTGTCTTCGATACACTGACACTGTTACTCTCTTCAATACGTTAACACTGTTACTGTCTTCAATACGTTGACACTGTGATTGTCTTCAATACATTGACACTGTTACTCTCTTCAATACGTTGACACTGTTACTGTCTTCAGTACGTTGACATTGTTAGTGCCTGCAGTGTATAATTACAGTATATAGTCGTGTAGTTTCACGTTACAAAATGGTAAACGCTAGATGGCGCCACAAATGTTCCGTTCACTGTTTGACGCTGGTCAGGAAGGACAGAGAGGGAAACAGGGACAGACGGACGGACGGAAGGCTAGGTTAAACATAGAGGAGCGAAAACGGAGGGATGGAAGGACTGTGAGACGGATTGATGACGGATTGATAGAGACAGAAAGAAAAGGAGGGACGTTATGGACAGTGAGCGGAGGGATCGGAAGGATGGAGAGACGCAGGAAAAGAGGGAGATGGAGACTGAGTGAGGGGTGGAGAGAGGGAAGGAAGGACGAAGAGGCGGGCGGACGGAGGGAACGAGAGGCGGAATGAAGGAGAGATTGCGCGCGGGTGCACAGAGATGGGGAGCGGCAGAGAAACGGGGAGACGGAGGGAGGGAGGGAGGGATGGAGGGATGGTGGAGGGAGAGGCGGGGGGAGAGACGGGACCTGAGAGTTGGAGATTGAGGGACGGACAGTAGCGTAGATTTACAAAATACCTCAAAAGTATTACGACATTTTACAGATTGTCATTGTGTAATGATTTACTACCCAGTTGTCATATTTAAATAGTTTCGTAGAATGTCCTTGAAACGAGTGACATGTTCCTGTTAGTGTCTCCCGGCGTTCTGCCGACTGGTGGTTGCAACTCAACACAGACATCATTATAATGTTCCGAATAAGCGTTACCAGGGAGCAGACAGATTGTAACATCTGCCTGGCGAATTACACCCGTGAATGAACGTTCAACGCGTGTATGTTCTCACGGCCCCTACGTCGGGCCGGTTCCGCCATTTCAATTATATCACAAGTAATGGCGACTACATTTAATAGATTGTTATCTGCTAAATTCTACGTTGCATGGATATTGTTATTAACACAAACAATGTGGACTTGTGCGAGATTAGTGCACTGCGTCGCTTTATGGCGTTGGTAGCTTGTTTGATTAACAAAGT
>OZ024855.1:40488285-40628285 GCA_964017155.1 Oasisia sp. SBJ-2009 | reverse complement strand
CCTGACACCATCCCTACCAAAAAAAGAGATAACCGTATACCATTGAATAACACTGAATACCATTTGATACCATTGGACCATTCCTGATCAACTATAGGTTTCATTGGCTCCATCGGTTGTACTTGAAAATACCATCCACATAACCTTCGCCATGATTAATTCAAATACCATTAAATGATATTTGAGTGGGATTTGTGTAAGGGACTATCAATGTAATCGTGTCTACTGATCCCCAGTGTATGTTAATTGCGGACGTTGGCTTTTCCTGCACGTTTTGTACACAAACTCGGCAAGACAGAAAGAAATCTTTCAGTTCAATTGTATTACAAACTGACTACATCGATCTGTCGTCTTAGTATTTCCACAACCCGCGATCACATCACGGAACCATTCAATAAGTATGGACCGCACGGGTATGCAAACAAACACAGCACGCATTCAAGGTCCACGGTACAAGTGTATGTTTATAATCCGTTTCCGATCACGGTCGAACCAAACCTGTCAGCTCTTGCCGCGCGTATCCGGTGTGTATGCGTGTGCCACCAGCAGAAACAGAAGTACTCAGGTTGGTTTTAATTATTGATTCGTCGGCCGGTGTGCGTGCAGTGCCCGTACCTGCTGAAACAGTCCGCTGAGCCTCGTCGTTTTTGACGGAGCCTACGAAGTTGACTCCGTGGCTTCGTGGTGCGACACGAGGTGGCGGTGGTCGGTCTTTGTCAACCTCACACTTCGGTTGGCGTACACCAAATTTTAGTCACTATCGAAAGACGACGACCCAACAGTCGGTGGTAATTAGTCAGCCGTAGCGGTGTGGTGTTGGTGCCCCTTGCGCCATTCATAATTGATTAGCTCCCGGTGAATACCGTCGTGCTGTGTAGAGCCCACGCTGGTGTATGGCTGTTAACGAGGCCAATAACTAAAACACAAAACAAAAACTGAATTATGCAGTGGACATTGTTCCCTGCGATGAACGTGTAGCGTGTCGTAGACATTAAGCAAATGTAATGTAGATATTCTTAGAACAACGAAAATATCACGAATATAGTAGTTTGGATTTGTAGGCGACGTCTGGTGACACAGTACGATTTAGACGGTCTTTCCCACTGTGTCAATCGACTTGACGTCGTCCCAAACGACAACGGGAAAGACCGAGGTGGATTGACGCAGAGGGAATCAAAGAATAACAAATACTTGATATTCTTGAAGGTGTCATAAGACTGGTGCAAGACACGCGCAACGGAAGGCTTCGGTTGACGACGGTTGTCAACGGCTCCAGTAGAAGCGGTAACTAGAATAAGATTGCACCTGCACGGCACGGCAGTCGCACCGACGTGTGACGATGTAAAGATAATACTAAGTTGTCGCCTTAAATGAAGAAAAGCCTCTCTCTTTAAAGGGATAATCTAAACCAAGCAGACCCGTTGTTGAACAATAACACGTCGCTGCGGCCTCATCGACGTGGACGTTGTCGATGTGATGAGTCGACAATTCACTGCCTAAGAGTCAACAGCCTGCAAGGTGTTTCACACTGTGCAGGGTCTTCCGTGACTTCGCTAAAAGTATGCATAAGAAATTGATGTACATTCGCAACAACAACAGAACTCATGACACTCATGATAAACTTAATCGTCTGTCCATATGTGAACCCACAAACTCTCCGGCTGCTGGTAGGATATGTAAAACACAGACCACACAGGAATAGCAATTGACTTCGCCAGTCGCTACTGCATCAGCCGTGGGAACAGCGCAAATACCCGCGTAAATTTGAAGACGGATACACGACTGGTGGGAATCCCAATATAACGACCCATTCACATCCTAAACATTGCGTGTAACATGAGCAGCGTGTGGTTGAAATCACTTCAAATAGTATATCACATGACCGGAGGCCGACCACACTCCTCGTGGGCGATTTCGTTGGCTGACGTTAATAGAGGAGTCTTAGAAAGGCCGGTTGTAGAGTAAAGCTGGTACTGACGTAATGAGCCGCAGCGACCCCTGGTGCACGAAAATGGATTAACGCAAACAACTTTATTCTTTGTCGTTCCAGTTCTCTCCTTCTTAAATGGTATTGACACCTCACAATAGTTCGTTGTTTGCGCCGTATCATCCAAAACAAGTGGTCAATATAAAAATGGATTTGAAGAAAGTGACTTTTTATAATACATTAGGTACGTTTATTCACTGGAAATTTGTATTGACAAATGAATGGTATCAAAATGCAACTTTACTGAGCTTTGTTGGGCACATGCGCCAGAGAGAAATCAGTAATCACGGAACGTCTGACGTCACATGTCTACGATAAACGAGCCACGACGAAACATTGCGGCTACGGCTTACGTAGACAAAATACGTGAAAACGATCACAACAAATTCGCAGCAGATTATCTTGCAATACACAGCAGGTAGGACACATTAATCCGTAGTTTATACAACTAGACGCCGATACGCATGAGACACAATGAGTGACGTTTATGTGTAATATAAGACCAATATTTAAATTACTTACTTTTGTTTAAATAGCTAAATACAGCATAAATAATGGATCGCAATGATGTTTTTTTTTATTAGCAGTAGCAGCAGGTTTAGTCTGGACTATTAGTTGCAGTTGATATTGGAGACATTGTTATGTAATCATCATTAAGTGACGTATTTTATTATTGCTGCTACTAGTTGTGTTCCCATGCTGCCACCAATCGGGAACATTCGCAATTGCTACTAGAGCAAGAACATTAACAGGGCACGCTCGTGATTCTCGTTATGGACGATACTTAACGAGATCACACACAACTGGTCCCCACCTCGTTGTCTGTAAGTGTATTCAAAGTCATAACTGCAATATGCATACAATTTATAAAAAAAAATTCTCTGCATAATAATTCCCATCTTCTAATTAATATTTGGGTTTGTGGAAAGCCATAAAACTTGCAACGAAGGGTTCTACTGAGACAGTTAGGCCCGTGCGCAAAGGATACGTAGCTCGCTCGAGGCGTTAGGGCCGGATCGTGAATGAAAATGGCAAAATAGCAGTAAAAAGCACTGGCAACAGACGAGACTTGCGTACCATATTCATTCAGTTGACACTGAGCAAAGATTTTCTATTGACCAGGCCTCTGATTTAATTCCCAAATAACGTATTTGTGTTTTTAAGTTAATGAAGCCAGCTGACAACGGGTTCGAATGGTCCAGTCACTGCGATATCTTAATATTTTGACATGATCGTGGAGTTGTCATTATTCTCCTAGAGAGGCGCTGTTTACTGCCATCGGGAGTCACCAGTCACTGTAGGACTTTGTTAAGGAGCATGTAAGTAATGCAGATCTATACATGATCTTGTAACTGACACGATACTCGCTGGCTTAGAGACGTGAAACGTGATAAATATTTATGACAATCACTGGCAAGGAAAATGACATGCGCGTTATAAGAAACACCACGGCGAGGCTTGTGCCGCGTCGAACGATTTCTCAAAAGGCGAAATGTGACGATAGACGGTAGAGGTAACAATGGCGTGCAACGGGTATTTTCGTGATTTTTACAATTATTTCCTCGTGAAACGTGAACGCTCTTTTGTATTCTTGTGATTCGTGATCAAATGTTGAAGCGAGGAGCGTGGTTTAAATTGGGAGACGGGTGGGAACGAGGGGGGATGGAGAGGGAGTTAGGTTGCGTTGCGGCGAGTCGGCGAGGCGGGAACTTTAGCGGCGGAGAAGGCGTCAACGCCACACCGCCTCGCCGCGGGGACAACGACAACGACGTAACTACAACATTGTAGCAACATTCAATTCAATTTCAATTTATTTCAAAACACACAACATTGAAAAACAAACAAAACAAGTCAAGTAAATAATGAGTCACGTGGTACGAACGACACACAATGAGTTGTCGTACGTATGTCAATAACGATTGCAAATGGTTAAGCAACACCAACGTTCAATGAATGATGACTAAACGCATAATCGAATATTTAATACACATATCTGCTTGAAGTGGGTCTAAGTCAGCCAACTCGTGTAGTTGAAATGGTTTGCCAAAACAAAACAGGTATCTGAGGTCGCGTGATATTGGACTTGAAAGGTCAGCGAGATCACATAATACATTAAAGTAAGGTGCATGGACAAATAACAGTTATGTGTTCATGTTATCCTACTTTGCAGGGGCTTGGCTCTTTACATCTAATTAACACACACACACACACACACACACACACACACACACACACACACACACACACACACACACACACACACACACACACACACACACACACACACACACACACACACACACAGATATATATATATATATATATATATATATATAGAGAGAGAGAGAGAGAGGGGGAGAGATAGATAGAGACAGAGGGAGAGAGGGGCAGAGAGGGAGAGAGAGAGGGAGAGAGAGAGAGAGAGAGAGAGAGAGAGAGAGACTGGTCATTCTAACATTTAAACATTCAAACATCTGCGATCGTTACAATTCGTATCAACCATTTTGTTTACGGTTGTGTCTGCGCCTTCGCCGTTGTTGACGCAAACAATTCAAAACAACAGTGATTGCAAAACAACAGTGATTGCAAAACAACAGTGATCACAAAGTATCACGGCATCTTTGTTTACCACGTAACAGGCCTTTTGTTGTGCAGCAACTTGAATGACTCAACGACGCAGTTGGTCTCGGGACAATCTAGTGCGCCGATAAAGCGATCATTCTGCATTTCCGTTTTACAATTGTTGTGCTGACGTTTTTAACCCAAGATTACTTGCCGTAGTTCCACTGGTTTCCCGGTGATATCCGTATCACGTGATCATTCGCACGCGTCGCTGGTTGCCCGCCGGTGTAGCGTCATTTATTATTTAGACACCGCCTTCCAACCACGCATGTCACGTGTCAATTGATGACTGTGTCTGTATGCACTAGTCAAGTACCGCGCGGACTGGTTCACCCGCAGCGAATGGCTGGTTCCGCAAAAATATTCAGTGTGTTTAAACACTGTGTTGTACAACATAATTATTTACATCACCATAATCATCGTTATAATAATAATAATAATAATAATTGTAATTGTAACATTTCTATAACGCCTACATCCTTGAAAATTCAAGCTCAGACGCACATCAAACAAAATCATTTGGCGTAATTATTTATCAACTGGACAGGCAATAGGCGCTACATAAGCATGGAACGAAACATTATGGTGAAAAAGCAATTTCAAACAACTATTGTATGATTTGAGTTATGTTGTGCAAAAAAGTGGCTATAGTTTCATAAGATTTTATTTTAACAGGGAGTTGGTTCCATATTGTTGGGGCAGCTACATAGAAAGCATGTTTGTCAATTTTGAGCTTAATTTTAGGAACAAAAAGTTGTATGTATTTAAATTTTTATTTAATTCGATAAACACCAGGAAGCCAATGCAACTGTCCTTTACGTTGATATTTGTGTCGCTTTATGAGTCGTAGCATACCTGGTACTCTTGCACCAGCCTCCCGAGGAAAACTTCGGGAAAGGTTCGGTCTATCTCAGAGAACGTCATGACACGTGCTGGCTGGGGGAGGACGCCTGGCACGTCATATGTCATGACACGTGCTGGCTGGGGGGAGGACGTCAGGTACGTCATGTGTCATGACACGTGCTGGCTGGGGGAGGACGTCAGGTACGTCATACGTCATGACACGTGCTGGCTGGGGGGAGGACGTCAGGTACGTCATACGCCATGACACGTGCTGGCTGGGGGGAGGACGTCAGGTACGTCATACGTCATGACACGTGCTGGCTGGGGGGAGGACGTCAGGTACGTCATGCGTCACGACACGTGCTGGCTGGGGGGAGGACGTCAGGTACGTCATGTGTCATGACACGTGCTGGCTGGGGCGAGGATGCCTGGCACGTCATACGTCATGACACGTGCTGGCTGGGGGAGGACGACTGGCACGTCATGTATCATGACACGTGCTGGCTGGGGGGGGGGGACGTCTGGCACGTCATACGTCATGACACGTGCTGGCTGGGGGGGGGGGACGTCTGGCACGTCATACGTCATGACACGTGCTGGCTGGGGGGAGGACGCCTGGCACGTCATATGTCATGACACGTTCTGGCTGGGGGGAGGACGCCTGACACGTCATATGTCATGACACGTCAAACTATAATGTTATCTGATACTGACATAAACACATGTCTGTACTAATCCCATGAAGAGAACTGTTGACAAATCACGCGTTATCGTCATCACGTTCGTTCAATTGATTCCCATTTGTATTCAAACTCACGATGTAAGGCCTGCTTCACAAAAAGCAAGCCGTTTGTCGACGGTTAATCTACACATCTACCCAGTCTTCCTTCGGGCCTTCTCGATTTCACTCGAGCTACGATCTTTTCACTTCGGCAGTACCTGGTCTGTTGCCGCCGCCCCGCCCCCCCCCCCCCGCCGCCGTCGTCATTATCATAACCATTTTTATTAACGCACCATTGTCGTTGTTGTCATCAGCGTATCGTCTTGTCGTTGTTGTCATCAGCGTATCGTCTTGTCGTTGTTGTCACCAGCGTATCGTCTTGTCGTTGTTGTCATCAGCGTAACATCTTGTCGTTGTTGTCATCAGCGTATCGTCTTGTCGTTGTTGTCATCAGCGTATCGTCTTGTCGTTGTTGTCATCAGCGTATCGTCTTGTCGTTGTTGTCATCAGCGTATCGTCTTGTCGTTGTTGTCATCAGCGCATCGTCTTGTCGTTGTTGTCATCAGCGTATCGTCTTGTCGTTGTTGTCATCGGCGTATCGTCTTGTCGTTGTTGTCATCCTCACACATCGAAGTGGACAAGCGTTCCTATTGTGTTTACTGATCAATTAGTAGTATCAGTCTTTGTCTGTGTAGAGAGCGCATCAGTAGACGAGTGTTGAATGCAACTAATAACGTAGCAACGGTTGAATAATGTATAAGACGATGTATAATGTATAAGACGGATGTATAATGTATAAGACGGATGTATAACGTATAAGACGGATGTATGATGTATAAGACGGATGTATAACGTATAAGAAGATGTATCGATGGTATACCGCAATCACTGATAAGTAGGTCGACTGTTCCCTATGGTGACGTTATCACAACAAACAACTGCATGATCGATCCGGAAGTATATTTAGGGGACGGAGATATAATGTGTTTATGGCTTACTCCTTCATTATTAATGTGTTGTGCACATCTTAGCATTGGTCCAATGTTGTCAATATAATTCCGCAACTCAACCATCAGCAATCGTCAACAATCACAACTTTACAGTACATGAATTCTGACACATAACATTTATAATATCCTGTGTGTAAACACACTTACAACGTCGACACACCTCACACTCAGACCTGTGTGGTTTTAGGTGTACACACATATAGGCCTTCCCTTTAAATGTGCATGTGTGGTGTGAAGTTTCAAACCTACACAACAATCTGTGTTACTCTTGTGTCTAGTTAGTTCATTGGTGTATGTGTTGTATCTTATTCTGCAGAGGCGAACCGGTCAAGTCGCACTATTCACTGACCAAATTGAAGCTGAGTAACGTCCGGCTAAATGACCAACTGTAAGTATTTGACCTTCACTGACCTACATAGAATCTTTGGCGGCCATTATTACGTGTTCCTGTACGGACAGAAGACAGACGTCGGTCCTCAATGTTTTAATCTGTTTGTTGATAGCCAATAACAATCTGGCACAAACGCAATGTGTATTAAGCATATTTATGTACACCCTAGTGTACGTTCACCGGTGTACGTGCTGGTTATAGTACACTTCAGCTGTGTTATAACGAAGGGTGTGAGTCGCTGAAAATCAGAGTTGGTTATAATAACAAAAAAATAAATGCAGTTTTGTTGGTTTGGTAAGGTAGCAAACTTACAATATTTTCCTACAAATATAATAAGTAAATGTAGATTTGTAGATATCAGGCGCTGATATCAAGAAACGACACAAATGACATTCAGAACAAGAAGTGTGTCGGCTGTTACGATGTTTGCATTATGCCCACGGTAAACGATAACTCCAGAGGGTGTATTAGTTTCTATCGATGAGTCGATGACATTGTCTTTCAGCGCCCTTACAATGTTTAAATGATATTAGTAGCTGGTGGTTGTCCCTGTTATTCAGGTTGTATATATATATTATAACAAATATCACCATTTTTCTTCTCCAGATTGACGAATCCAGAACACAGCAATATGAGGTGAGATGTTGACGTGTGACTCACTCATCGTGTGTGTTTGTGTGTGTGTGTGTGTGTGTGTGTGCGTGCGTGCGTGCGTGCGTGCGTGTGGGTGCGTGTGCGTGTGCGTGTGCGTTTGCAGTTACAGACCATGCTTATTTTAAATATATAATGTGTATTGTATACATTTTAGTGTAACATGGATATATTATAATACATTATTTGAAGTTTGATTTGAAGAGGTCAAACAAATAAGTCTTCTTCTTCTTATTATTATTGTTATAATTAAGAGTATGGGTACGCGCATGCGTACGCGTACGAGTATGACAATGAATATGATTATGGTTATTATTATTACTATTATTCTAACGCCTGTGTATGGCCCCCCTGTCACCCCCCCCCCCCCTCTATCCTCCCTCCCAGTGGCATCATGATCAACCAGCGGTTCCCGGCCGAGCATCCGTACTCCTCCCACATGTCGCACTTCGCGGTGCTTCCCAACTTCGACAGCGCCCAGGACCCCAAGTCGGGGGTGAGCGCCCGCGAGTACCAACCCAAGTCGGGAGAGATGCCCTCCAACCCCTGGGATGTCCTTGTGGTCCGCAAGGTCAATGGTCAGTACCACTGCATGGTCAGCACTGGTGTTTATAATCATATATATGATACACGAGTGATTCTCGTTCGCGGGCCGTTGTCCGTTAGTGTAAAGTCAAAATACTACAATACGCAAACAACTTGAAAATAATAACTTATCTGCATTATAGTTCCACCCTTCTAGATGAGTTTTTGTTGGGTGGAAACCTATAAAAACTTACAACGGACGCTTCTGTGGTGGCAGCTACACCCGCATGCGAAAGAAATCATGGCTCGTTCGAGTCGTTGGGACCGGTGTCGCGCTTACATTTTTCCGGTCGTTAAAAACGTTCCGTTTGACGTTTCTGCGCATGCGCAATAAATGTAAAATCATCAATGTCCAGCGAAACAACAAAGCATTTTCGGTATAAATGCCACGAGCTGTTCGTTAACTTTCCTGTGATTATTACTGTGAAGAGTTTCTTAAAATGTCTTTCAATGCAATAAAATATTTCGTGTTTTTTTTAATAAATCACTGTCACGGATTATGGCGCACTACTGTCACGTGATTTACGCTTGCTATCAAAATATGCGTCAAAACTTGTTTGCCTCGTGTTAATTTGCGACAAATAACTTAGCTGAGAGGTTATTTACATCCCAACGAACAACCCGTAGCAATTATACCATAAATGCTTTGTCTTTTCGCTGCACATTGATGATTTTCCATATACCGCGCATGCGCAGAAACGTCAATCGAAACGTTTATTACGCCGGAAAAATGTAAGCGCTACAACGGATCATGAATGAAAGCGGAAAAATAGCATAAAAACGATGGCGACAAACGAGACTTGTGTGGCCTGTTAGAGATGAGACATGCAGGGCCGAGTCGACATAGACATTGACTAGTCTACACCACCACTGTAGACTGGCGATATAAATTAGTACCATCGTCACGTGACATGGACATATCCAACTCTCCTCTCCACCAAAGTCGCTTTGTGTGAAAGAGAGGTAGAAACTAGCAAAATTGGTAGATCCTTAACAGTGACCTTGAATAACTGAACACTGTCGACACCACAAAGCCGCAGTGCGCCACTGGTGTGTTGTCGAAATAGTTTCCTCTGTAATACGGCAGTGAATATTTATGTTTTGAAAAAAAAAATTAATTTAACAACGTATTTTGTTTAAAGATGAGTTTTCCTTAAGAGCTCTTTATCTTTGTGAAACGGTCCCCGGGCTCTGACGTTCAGTGAGCGATAATAAGGTGGTCTCACCTACTATTGGGCACGTCGTTTGCAGGTCACCCGTACCGCCACGAGATCCAGGCGCTACTGCCGGAGTCGCTCAAGAAGCCGCTCGTGTGGAAGCAAGGAGACGACAACGACCAGGTACGTCACGTAGGACAGGCAGCGACTTAGTCACGTAAAGCCAACGGCGTCACCAAGTACTATCAACAGAGCCAACCACATCGTCACGTATGGCTTATAAAAAAAAACGTCGCTAATGCACGTATAGGACAGACAGCGTCAACAATGTGGTAGCGTCACGTAGGACAGTTAGAACCAACGGCGGTGTCACGTAGAATAATATCAGGTGGTTGTGGAGTCGTGGAGGGGTTACCGAGTATTCGTATTTCTCTACATCTAATCGCATCTTCTGCCTCCTGTTTCGACCATCCAACCTTCACCCAGCCGTAACTCTCTCGTCAGACTCTCTCCTGTCGTCATAGCAACAATACACCTGTCTCCTCTCTCTCACTCTTCTGTAGAGCGTCAAGTCGCCGTGGTCGTTGCGAAAGTCCTGCTACCCGACGCCGACGAAGATGTTTCACGCGAGCATGCCGGAAAGGGACGACTCCCAGTGCATTGTGGGTAACATGACCGTTAGTCCGCAGACTGCAAACGCAATGAAGAACGTGGAGAGGGACCAGAAAGACACAACGTACAACCGCACGTACGTAGCCTAGGCCAGCCGTGGAGTAGAGTACGATTCTGAAAGCAGCGTTTAATTGTCGTCGTCATTAATCGTCATCATTATAAACCTGTTCATGGCAGATGACTTACTTGTCTAATGTACCCAATTGCTTCTCAATGTGTTGGTGTAGTTTTTCTCATCTCTTATAAACATTAATCACATAACGCGATATGCGCGCGTACAGTTCCACCACGAACCTTACTTTGTGTATGCGATTAACCGTCATGTTCTCTTTCGAATGAATCACAAAATACCTATATCTAACAGACTTGCGAGCGTGGATAGTTGAAAGTAATCGCTCCTTCTTCCCTGCGGTGTATGGGGGTGAGGTTGACGTCACGCGCAGTTCGTTCCTTCCTTGTTTCCAGTCATCCGCCACTATCGAATCCGACCTCGAACCACCGCCAAATAATTGCGTGTCACGTGACCTATGTGCTATGAGCCGTGACGGTGCCGATGTTTGTAACTCCTGTTGTATGTCTGTCCAAGGTATACGGGAATGGGTCAGGCCAACCCAATGGCTCTGGACAACTTGGACGAGAAGATGAACAAGAAGGTGATGACGGGATACTTGGACGACAACCTGGTACATGCTCACATTCACGTCCTCAAACTGTCATCAAAGCGTAAAGTTAAAGTCAGGAGGGCAGCTGCTAGGTTTTATTTGTTTAATTTAATATGACGTGCTCATGACTATAACATGCATGTTGACAATTTACTGCCTGCCAATTTGTGTTTAGTTACTTTATTAAACTCAGAAGTATGTTCGCAATTTTAAAGATTCCGCCTACAACAGGTTCAAATGGTAAACAAAACATCCAGTTTCAAAACAAAGTTGATTGGTAATAATGCCAGAATTAACTGCGATACCTTTTGGCGTTTAACTTTCCCACGTTCTAGACAGCAGCCTTCTCGTTACAATTTTCTGCTCGGCCAATTCTGGGCAGAGGAGCTGGCACCCTCCCTTTATCAGGCTCTGGACTATATATGAATTATAACATGTCTTCAAATTGTTATCAAAGATGCAAAGTTAACAGTTTATAAATACATCAGTCGTAACATAGCAGCATGACTATCGCCACAGCTGCTTGGTCCTCTCGTGAAACATGTGACAAATAACTAAAACTGTGATTAAACATTCAGAACGTTATTAAGTTAAGAAGATTACCTCGTCGTGCCTTCGTATTCAGTAGGTTTGGTCAGGAAGACTTGGAGTCCGTCAGTAGATATACGTCCAGCACGTGTGATTTCAGGGTGTTATTTCATTGGATAAAAGACATCACGTGTTCGAAAATGGATGCAATGGCGTTATTTGGTTTATCTGAAGTTGTTGTGCAACGCCACTGTCTCTGTCACCTTTCACACATAGAATCAAGTCCAACTGTAGCACGAGATGAAGACTAATTCTAATATGTTATTTTGATTTATTTTCCAGTACCAGCGGTCCATAAACACCTTTGACCCTGCAATCAAGGTGGACGGTCGGGTGTCGGCGACGATCACGCCACTTCCACCCCTAGCGGGTGATATTCACAACCACCCAGAACCGGAGAAAACGCTTGGCAGGTGCGTGTGCATTTTTGCAGAGAGAGAGAGAGAGAGAGAGTGAAAGGGACAAATATATACAATAATAAAAAGACATATGAAAATCTTCCTGAATTTCTTTCACTGCACTTTTACCGGGCTGTTTAAATGACATTTGACTATAGACATTGGTGGACATGTATGAAGAAATGGCTTAAAGTAATACGGAGATTTATCTTTCCAATGTTTCCAGCGTGGCTGTCATTGAACTTGAGATGTGGGTTTTTATTTGGGAGTTAAACTGTCCGTTTACCATGCTCTTGGTCTGAACACAGCCGCCGCCTGTCCCTGCAGGTGCCGCCATGACGGCGCCATACAGGCAGCGTGGTGTACTGTAATCACAATTGCACCGTGGCCGAATGTAGTAATTTCAGCGTGTCTGGATACTCACCAGCGTAATGTACTATGTCGTGGAGTAATTTCAGCGTGTCTGAATACTCACCAGCGTAATGTACTATGTCGTGTAGTACTTTCAGCGTGTCTGGATACTCACCAGCGTAATGTACAATGTCGTGTAGTAACTGCACCGTGGCCTTAAATGTTCAGCAGCGTAATGTACTATTTCGCGTGGTAATTGCCGCGTGGCTTAATGCTTTCCGTCGTCATGTGCAGGGCGATGACGCCGAAGGAGACGGCTGAGCACCGCCTGTGGTTCGGCAAGAAGTACGCGAGTCTGCCCGACGGCTACGGCGAGCACTGCGAACACGAGGCGGCCGGCGCCCCGCTCTCCAAGACCCCCGTCACACGGCAGGAGCTGGAGGCAGACGCCAACAGACAGACCTACCCCTACGCCGGTGAGGACGCGCCCTCCACGGGGACCCTATTAGGGCGTGGCACGGGTCTCATTAAACCTCTCGTCGGTTTTTTTTGGGGAAATGTGTCACATCTAACACTTTGAGAGGGCCGTGTCGTCACTCCAAATTCTAGTCTCCTATCGACAGGCCCCATCTTGTTTGTGGCCCATCGTCTACTTCCGGTCAGGCATACACGCCTAAACACGCACGCACGCACTCACGCACGCACGCACGCACGCACGCACGCACGCACACACGCACTAGCACACATACACACAAACGCAAACACACATACATAAACACGCACATGCACACATACACACGCACGCACACACACACACACACACACACACAAACACGCACGCACGCACGCACGCACGCACTAATAACACACACACATCAACACACACACACACGCACACACACACAAACACGCACGCACGCACGCACTCACACACACACACAAACACGCACGCACGCACGCACGCATGCACTCACACACACACACACGCACGCGCACACACACACACACACACACACACACACAAACACGCACGCACGCACGCACGCACGCACGCACTCACACACACACACAAACACGCACGCACGCACGCACTCACACACACACACACACACACACACACACACACAATATATATATAGCACGAGACAACTGGCCGAGTGTTCGTGTTAACCTGACGTCACGTGATCTCCTTCTGCAGCCAATCCGGTGCAGGAGCCGGCGTCCATCATGGAGACGCTCGTTCCCCAGAACAAGGCCCGGATACAACAGATGGATGCTGAGAACAGATGGCTCCTGCTTGACCTGCAGGTGAGTCGGTCACGTCTTAGTCACTAGACAGTGTGTGTGAGTCTCGCTTCGCTGACAACCAAGGAAGAACTCTCAGTGGTATCAGTAATGCGACAGACCGGGTCCTACGGAATTGAAAAGATCGAGAAGGCCCGAATGAAGACTGGGTAGATGTGTAGATTAACCGTCGACAAGCGGTTTGTTTGTGGAGCCTGCGTTATATCGTGCGTATAAATACAAATGGGGAATCATATGGAATATATTGTTCATGGCGCCAAGATTGGGTTATTTTGTAAGTTATGTGTCTTGGTCACATACAGACTCATAGCTGATGGGTCGAAGCGTCGTGACGTTTCACAAATTATGCTCCAAAGTAACTGAATTTCAAAATAAATGTGTATGAACATGATAGAGCTAATTCTTCAACTGTCGACAATTCTCTTCCTTGCATTAGTATAGAAGAATGTTTATGTCTATATCAGAAGCCATTACATGTTGTGGTATCACTGCGTAAGTCTTGCCACTAGTGCAGTAATAAGATCGAAACGTTTCCAGGCACCATTTCCCGAAGCTGTCGGAGATAGACCGAGTTTTTCGAGAGATTCTGGTGCCCGAGTACCAGGTTTATTATCGAGCGAGGGTTCAACTTCTATAAGTGAAGCGTTGTAGCTGCAGTGTCGACTTTTGAACAGTTTTGTTCGCTGCACGTTGCCTCAGCTCATTCACCTGTGTTGATGAGCGTCTGGCTATGGAGCACTGCAATGTGTGTACGACTAGTTTTCGCGCTATCGTCGCAGCTTGGCAGACTACTTCCCAAAGGAAACTGTCTTGCTCCGGGCAACATTTCACAGATCCACCCGTTGACTTATCGCTTTGCTAAATGTTGCTATGTTAACCACATATTTTGTTTTAATAAAAAGCTCACATTTCTTGACCAATGACCCATGACCTTTTGACCCTCAGACGGCCAGTCACGACATGGCGGCCCTACGACGTAAGATGGACCTGACCTGTAGCACGAAGGAGCAGCCTAGACTCTTCCACGAACACGAAGGCAAATATCAGGTTCGTCAAATAGCAACATTTTATTTCCGTGTTTTCTTTGGATACATTGATTTGGTTTTACTAGTCTTCAGCACTTTACCTTCAATCGTCTTGCTTAGATTACTGTATTTAACAAATATCTTAAAGACTGTCCTATTGTATGTATTTGTTTAAACAATTTGCGTCTGATTTTCTCCATTTTAATTGCTTTAGTAACTACATTTTATCTATATCTATTTTACACGTTTATTTCTTGGTTGGTTAATTGGTTAGTGTGTCTCTTTATGTGTATGTGTGTATGTTTGTAATGCGCCCAAAAGCTATGTTCAATAACACAGATCGGGCGTTATATAAGTATTATTATTATTTGATTTCCCGGGGACCCTTTCAGTAACATTGTTACGAGCTCGCAAGCCCGAGTTGTTCTCTTTAACGTAATTTATTCTGCTTAAGAGTGATCGTGTATACTGCCAACTGGACGTGTCACCGAGAAAGTTTCTTTGCTGGGCTTGTGCGGCGGCAAACGTTCTCTCGCATTTAACAGTGGAGTATGTTTAATGATTCAATTTCTTACGAGCTCACAATGTTAGTGAAACGGTATGAGATTTATTTTGCACAGAGCTTCGTTTGTCCTATTAAGATATAATATCACGTCACGTATGGTTTAAGTGTGTTATGTCTGGCAGTCACGCAGACGACATGACTGTCACTTAACCGCGGTTGCGTTTGTCCCGACAGCGCGAGCGCGCCGGCTTGTATATGACGTCATACGACCCGGACAAGCTTCGCGGAATGATGAACCACGAGCGGCGGCGGGGGTCGGAACTAATGTATACGGCCGACTCGCACGAGGGCGCTCTCAACCTGAAGACGGAACTCAACCGGTCGATGGCTGAGGCAACGCGCTACAATCGGACGCTCGGAGGCCCGCCAGGGAGCGTGCCGCAGCTGAACCAGCAGGTGGCGCCACACGAGCTCGTCATGCCCTGGAACGAGACGGTGAGTCACGTGACCGGAAGGCTGCACGACAGCGATATCACTAGTGTCTTTTGTTTTGCTGTTATATAATTATATATATATAATATATATATATATATATATATATATATATATATATATATATATATATATATATATATATATATATATATATATATATATATGTCAGTGTATGAAATGGAACGCTAAAATTTGTCAAAGGAATAATGTTTTGAGTAAATACTTCTAATTTTTAATTGACAAGCAAAATCAACAAGCAACAATTAATGGGCTTACGGCTATTAGATTACAAAAATTATCTAACCAAAAACGTTTAATTTTGATAGATTATCTATGAAATTTAGAGAGATAATAAGGTTTTATGTGTAACGTGCGTAGTCAGTCCTGAAATGAGTGAGGTTTCAAATGCTATTTAAATTCGATGCACTCCAGCGTCTCATGTTTGTCCATCCTACCTAACCGTCCACAGCAACTGTCCACAAAGACATCAAGTTTTGAAATACATTACGAAATAGTCAGCAAGAATAAGCAACATTCATTTTGCTGGCGAGCGATCAGTTGTTGGCAGATTAATTTCCCTAGAGTATGATGTCATAAATGATCAGTCAGGTACCAGCAGCGCCAATTAATTAGGTATAATTTAGGATGAGTGTTATGATTGCCACCGTTGCTTTCGTCGGAATTATCATTAGTGGTATTCAACAAGCCTTATGTAACAGACCTGTAGCAATCAATTAGGCAGTTGTAGCCTACTTCATGCGTTATTAATGGTAGGTGTGTTGTTGTTGTTATTGCTGTTTTTCTGTGTTGTGTTTCTTCTGTTGCTGCTGTTGTAGTTGTCAATATGTGATGCTGCTGTTACGGTTGTCGCTACTATTGCCAGTTGCTTTCTTGTTATCGGTGGCATTGTCGTTGACGCTGACATGGGTGTTGTTGTTGTTGTTGTTGTTGTTATTATTATTGTCGTCTTACTCTTCTGCACGAACTGTATTTGTTGTTGTATTGATTTCAATCGATAGTTTGATTATTTTTATTGTCCACTATCATGTTTGTGGTTGGTGTCCTGTAGGTTGTTTTGAACATTGTTGTTGCAGTCCTGTGTTGTTGTTGCATTGCAATGCGTTGCGTTGCATTGCATTGCACGGCATTGTTTTGTCCTGAATGTTGTTGCTGTCCTCTATGTTCATTTGTTTGTTGTCCTGCATGTTGTTGCTGTCCTCTATGTTCGTTCGTGTCTTGTCCTGCATGCTGTTGCTGTCCTTTATGTTCGTTTGTTTGTTGTCCTGCATGTTGTTGCTGTCCTCTATGTTCGTTTGTTTGTTGTCCTGCATGTTGTTGCTGTCCTCTATGTTCGTTCGTGTGTTGTCCTGCATGTTGTTGCTGTCCTTTATGTTCCTTTGTTTGTTGTCCTGCATGTTGTTGCTGTCCTCTATGTTCGTTTGTTTGTTGTCCTGCATGTTGTTGCTGTCCTCTATGTTCGCTTGTTTGTTGTCCCGCGTGTTGTCGCAACGTACTTCATCTGACAATCCGCCCCGCCCCGCCAGGTGGAGTGGCAGAAGGTGGAGCTGCAGCCGGACGTGATGACGTCAGACGTGCGCACGCAGGAGGGCGGTGTCATGCACAACGACACGGAGTACGCGGACACGTACAACACGAAGACGTTCCTGCAGGAGCAGCAGTTGGCGTCGAAGGCGCGGGTCGAGCCGCTAGTGCTCATGTCGATGGAGAACCAGGCGCTGAGCGGCGTCAAGCCGACCTCCTACTCCCGGCAGTGTTGCCCGACGGCCGTGCCCGTGCCCGAGCCGTCGCCCGGCGAGCCATACTACGTGAACCGTCTCGTCGCTCGCCCCTTCACCGCCCCCGACAAGATGCTCATCTACCTGGACGGAGTCCCCGGCCAGCACTCGGCGCCGGCGACGGAGCGGGAAGGGTGGGGAGGGGGGGCTGGAGGAGGAGGGGTCGCGTCGCGGGTCTACACGACGCGCGGAGCTCCGGCCGAGCCACCGATGCAGCTGCCGGTGCCCTTGATGCCGGAGCGAGCTTCGCTGCCAGAGCCGACGCTTTCGGACTTGCCGCGACAGTTCGTGCTGAAGCGTCACCGGGACAGTGTCCTGACGCCCGGCGCCTCGTCGCAGTACGCCAACTGGCGCTACGGCATCTACGACTTCGACTATGGCCGTAAGAACGACGCGCGCTTCGACTGGCGCGCCGGCTCCGGCGTGCCCCAGCCGCAGTCCGACATACAGAGCATCGTCGACAGCTTCTCAAAGACCGAGACTCATCACCAATTCCACGAGCGCTTCCCCGAGTCCAACCCAGACCTGCGCGAGAACAAAATCACCGGCAAGAAGCACTTGTTCAACGGCGTACACCAGATGGTGCTCAGGTGATCGGTGACGTCACCACATTCGCTTCCCGCGCGCGAGTACATGGATGAGCCGGTTGATTGGTTGGTTGAGATAACAGTATTTACAGTTAGTTGATTACGAGTTTCTTAAAGATATGGGGAGATCTGTTCAACTCAGAATTTTGCGAAAGACACTGTTGACTATTTTTGTTATGTGTTTAATGTGTGATCATTGCTATGCCGTCAATGTGTGTCTTCTTAGTAATGTTATCGCTGCCGTCGTTTGCCACATATAATATATGTGGCGCCCTCTGCAGGATATGTCCTTAACTACACATTCAGTTGTAGATTTGCATGGTTAAATCTGGAATCAAATAGAATTGGCTGAAATCGATTTATGGATATCAATAGCAGTCCACATCAATCCATCCAAGGAGAGGTACTTTCAGGCCACTTATGTAGAATTCGGAACCACCTCATTTGGGCCATTATAACTGTATATTCGCCTATATTTTATAGCTCAAACAAACTCTAACCATAAACACGATCAATCAGCATTCCCTGGTATATTTATGACAGGATGTTTCACAAATATTGCATATTGAGCCCCAAATAGCGCTCCGATTTGTGGCAGTCGCAAGCGCAGCGGTGCATGTGTTACTGCGCCGTGCATAAATTTGTTCAGCTTTTCGCATCAGCCTTTGCAGTATTATAATATCGCCACTGTAGTTGGATACGGCATTCAATCTTATTGGACATGCTTACTACTTCTTTGTTTTCTAGACGAGAATATATATTTCTGGTGTGATCAATAGTATAGTTGAGTTCATTGTATAAAGAAGTACTGATCACTGTAGTTATTATAAACATGCGCACGAAGATTATTTTAATCGCACACATGGCTCGTTGCGTATGTCGATGATGTAAATATATACAGATAGGTTTACTAATAATAACATTAGAACTACTAATACTTTGAAATATTTCATTTATGACGCTGTATTCCTAACCTGAAGTATTCAAGCACGGACTGTGATAGAAGACTCGCATTGTTTGTGATTCTGCCATAATTTGTTTGTATACAAACGGATATGATGCACTTGCGTAATTAATGATGTTGTGTCTCGAATGTTAACGACCGTCTGTGAATACTTGTCCTACGAGACAGGTCAAACGGTCACCATCAAAGGTCCCGGTTTGGTAGTGTTGTCTATACTCTGCGCTGATGCGCATTAAGGTTAATTGACGTCATAATATGTCAATTACGTTTATGATATCACTGCGCAGTTATGATGTTTATATCAATGTGTACATTTGTCATCTGAAAGAACAGACGGATTCTTATATCATCAAGACGGGGAGGTATCCACTATTCACATCGAGTGATCTATAATTATATATATATATATATATATATATATATATATATATATATATATATATATATATATATATATATATATATACGGAGTATATAAATTATCAGAGATTGTTGAAGCGGACATCAAAAGACGTGATTGGAGTGGTGTGTGCTGTTTGAGCTGGGAAGTAGAGACTAGACGGGAGAGAAAATTGAACTGCATCGGGTAAATCGAGCGATCTGGCTGTTACAAGATGTGGACGCATGTGGGCACGTTTTATTATAGATACACGAAACACGCGATCGTCGCATGCGGCGGGTAGGTGTAGCACGGTTGAAACAATATGTCAGTCATATGTAACAATGGGGAAATCAATATGGCGACCGTGCCTCACGACGAGTAGACCTAGCATTGCACTTTCTATTCATATAATTATAATATATATATATATATATATATATATATATATATATATATATATATATATATATATATATATATATATATCAATGTTCACATTATCCATCTATCGGACTTTCCAAGCGAATCATTCAAACTTAATTTTAAACAATGACAACCAGTTCGTTCCTATACTGATCGTGCTGTGATGACACATTGTCAAATTGTTACACACAAAGGTAGATCCAGATAGTTGTTTTGCAAGCTTCTATCTCTCGAGTCAACAGGTGTTATCGCTGTACGTTTCTAAACGCACAGGAGGACCACACACATCTGTAGACTAAACCGTGGATCTGTGATGTACTGTCGAACTAAACCCTTACGTTGATCCAACACCTTTCGATGGTCCGTGTGCAACGACTGTTTGAGGGTGATCCGTCTTGCACAAGACAGTACCACATCTGTGCGGTGTCTGAGTTAGTTGGAAAACTAAAAATGTACGTTACACCGATATATGTTTCAGTTATTATATGCACCGCGCATTCGAAGTATTTGTTTACACCAAGTATTATTACAAATGACGTTTGATGTCTACGTTAGATGTCTGTAGAGCCGAACTATTGTCGCAAGCGTCAGAGCAGTATTGTGTTGTTATTTTTGTACACTGTTTTCGCAAAATAAACTAATACGCCATTGTTTTGGCATGTTCGTTTTGTTTTTGGTTGGCAGTCTGGAAATGTTCCCCATTGTTTATGTTAGAATATGCAACGGTGTGTGACATAATGCTACGAGGTATCACAACTCAAACCTGGCACAACTACCCAACTTCGGACGGGATAACACGGCACATACACACCACACACGCACGCACGCACGCACGCACGCACGCACGCACGCACGCACGCACACGCGCGCGCGCACACACACACACACACACACACACACATACACACACACAAATATGTCTAACGTTGCATAGTAAAAAGGCCAAACTTGGTTTCAATTTTAGCCATCTGCTTCGAACACTTAATTCGCATTAAACAAAGGAGAATTGTTTATGTAAAACGGCTTTTGGGTATTTCTGTCACAAACAGTCTAGTAGTATAACAAGCATTCACACATGATGCGTGGACCTATGTACACAAACGCGTAGGCCCCGACAATCCTTTGCACTCATCTATAATATAATTACAGGCCGGATAGGAAATGCATGCGATTATGCGAAGCCATTGTCCGCCATCTTACTGATTAGGGGAGACCGGGGCTAGTTGTAACAAAAACAACATATTTCAGGATTGCGGGAGGGTTTCGTAACTTTTTTTATGCCAAAAGGTCCTCACATATCTCCCGCAGTTAAATGGAGATAATTAATTGTCTGGGATGTTTCACATTTACTTTATGATGTATTATATGAGGTGTCCTAAAGTGTTATAACTTACCCCGATATGGGGCAAGTTGTAACAGAGTACGGGGTAAGTTGTAACACGTATGTTTTACCATTGGGGTAAGTTGTAACACAACATAAAATTACACTTTGATGCTACTGCTTTCTGTAAGCTATATACATTATTTGAGACTTAATAATAACGATGTATCATTGCATATATAGTATATTCCGTATTGGAGTTCAGCTTTTAAACACAGTATCTGACCAAACAAAACATAGTTTTTTTTAACCAGAAATTGCAATAACAATCATTTCGATTACAAACATGTGCTGGTTATTTATAATTGCCAAAACACAGTAGGCCCAGTAACTAGTCGCATGTTTTAACTAAGTATCTGATGTAACGTATATTGTGAATGCAATGGGCAATTATGCACACTCGTTAGGTTTCCACGTTTCCACAATAAAATTAAAAATTAAAATCGAAATTAAAAAGAAGACTAGTATGACATATATCATCAGATCGGCAACGACAGGAACCTGACGAATATGGCCTACTCGCTGTCAGAGTCGCACAAGTGACACAGATATGTGTCGTCGCCTCTGGTGCATTCATTGTGTGCCCATCTGAGGCACATCTGACACTGGATCCACTGTTCATGCGACCTGCTGTCGGCGTAATTCTCGTCACGTACTAAGCAGAACCATTCCACTGATTTTGTTTTCTTGACGAGAGCTTTACCTTTGCCTTTCGTGAGTGGCTGTTTTCGCTTACTACTGCATCCTGTAGCTCGCGCTGCTCTAGCGGCCTGTCTGTTTTCGAGCATTTTCTCCCTTGGCATGCACAGTCAAAAGGTGACGTTGACTCGCTTCATAATTACTGGTGATACCGCTGATTCCAGCAGAATATGTACCAGAACCTGATATAGACTTGAGCCACTTCATAGCTGTCTCTTCTATTGTTTTATCAGTGTGTCAGCGGATAGTGCGATATGGCAACACTGATAGCCCCAGCACGCAGCAGTTTCTCTGAACCAGGGTGCGTTTTCTCAATGTATTCTAGAAAGTGGCCGTAATATGTGAGAAATCAAGCATAATTCTGCTGATTTGCACAGGCATGTGGCTTATGCAGACTTGTACCTGTCGTAGTCATTCGTTTTGATTGCGTTGTTCAATGACAAGACGAGCCAGATGCAATCCAAGTATTCGAGCCAGGAGCGCCCAGTTTCTCCCAGTTCTCCATTTCTCACTGAACGGACCATGCTACATACACATCTGAAACCAACTGATCGAAATTGTCCCAATCACTATGGAAAACTGCTCCTTCGGGTTGCCTCTTCACCACATCAGAATTGCTAATCACTGTAGCACTTTAACTATTTAGCGTAATTCCGTGGTCGCTAACTTGGCAGGTCTAGGGGGGGGGCAGTATTACATATAGGGGCCTTTACGGGCAGGGTATCCTGCTTGATTGTATGACGAGACAAAGTCTAGAATCGACATCTAGATATGCAGGGCTTCAGAACGAGGTACTACATGCCACATGGTTAAGCATGGCTTGATTTCTGCGCCCACACAGTCCATGCGTGGGGGTAAAATCAATTGACCTTGAACGTTTATCGTTGACTTTGACCTTATATAGAATTCAGATATGCACAGTAAACTTGAACAACACTGATAAACATGAAATCAACTTAAAGATCAAGGTTATTGTCCAAAAATTAAAGATGGTAGCACATTAGAAGACCCGAAATCCGATAACTGAAATTTCAGTCATTTAGGGGGTACGTTAGGCTTTTTACCCACAGCGGGCACAATTATCAAGATAGAGATGTCATTGTGGTACCAAATAAAAGCTTATGGCCTTGGGAAGTTTTCTAGTTGGAAAAGTGTCCATGTTGTTCATTTCGAAAGGCTTGTAAATATTAATTTCTGACATGAACGTGTCAGGCGGGGGACGATTTTTCATCATTTTTTGGACGCAATGGCTCAAATTATGGAATTGCTTTGTGGAAAGCCTCTAAATCATATATGGTAGCCTTTCCTACTATCTAGTGATGCTTTCTGCGAAATATGTTTTTTCTATGTCTATTTCTGACGTCACACTGACACAATATTTGAATATACCTAATTTTAGGCCCGAAAAGGGGGTTTGGGCCCCCTGAGGGCAAAAGGCCCCGATTTGGGAGTGGTCATTACAAACTTGTGATGGCCCATGGTATAGGTTAACAGGAAGTGGCAGTGAAAAAAACTTAGCAGAAAACATCCTGAGACCTGGACCTGGCTCCCGGCCTAAACGGTGTTACAACTTGCCCCGAGATGAATGTTACAACTTGCCCCGACCCGTCTTTTTCATAAAACACAATATTGCATAAAATATTCTTCAAATCCTGTTTAAAGGTTTATGTCAGAGTTACAATAATATACTCGTAAATACATCCATCAATGAAAAAGCAGAAAATATGAATTATGGATACACATACACTTAACTTGAAAATATTGAAAAAAATCAGAATAGTACGTGTTTTCTTTTAAAACGGCATAAATTAATGGCGTATCTACAGATTCGTGTGATATTACATATGACATGCTCAAATCTATTGATGAACATGCTGTCTTCTTGCAGAATAATTTGCATTAGTAGTTTTGTCTGCAAGCCCTCTGTTACAACTTACCCCTGTTACAACTAGCCCCGGTCTCCCCTACGCGTTACATTTGGAACCGAAATGCCTACGCCATATCTAAATTCAAATGATAATGTTGTTATAAGTACACGAGAAAGCGCGATCGATGCATGCGGACGCTACGCCTAACGTGGTTAAGATAATATGGCGGCACAATCAGCTTACGTAACAATAGGGACAGCCACACGGCGGCCGTACTTCACGTGAAACAAACCTTTTAGCATTGGGCTTCCTGTGAATCCTGTCCATGTGTTCATCAGTTAACCCTTCCTCCAGTTGTGACCCTTGCGCATCCCGTTCAGGATTTTGCCGAAAGATTCTCTTATTGGGCTCATGTTGCTGGGTTTATTGAGGCTACAGCGCGATTAGTATTACATAAACACAGTAGCTCGGCTTAAATTAGACGCAGTCATGAAACGCAATATGTTTTAACACAACACGCAATCTCAGGTTTTCGAACATTTTATTATAATAGAAATGTACAAAACTCTAAATGCGGGTGTGTAAAAGTAGTCGGGGGTCGCTGAATACCCCACGCCGTCAGGTCAGATCTCTTAGACATCTATGCAACGAACCATCACCCGAGAGCTGAACTGCGTCGCGTCCAACGAACCGTGTCTAGAAGCGACCAACCGTGTCCAGAAGATTCCGACGTGCATGTGTTTGCAAAATATATGCATAGTCACAACAATAATTATATACGTCTGGTCAAATATAGGTATAAATATCATATGTACAACATATAAAACCTCTTAAAACGCTGACCCGCCGGTCGGCAATGCGTCAGCACTACGAATAATTACATTCGGCGAAACCAACAAACTGAAATCCGGCGAACACGTGACGTGGCTAGTAATCGCAAATCGTCCATGATTGTAATCGCAAATAGTTCGTGATCGATAATTACATCGTTTAAAAACACGGCGACGCCAGATGCATGATTTTTCGGTCTAACTAACGACCGACACAAATGTGCATTAACTCCGTTCACATTATACACACAAACATCATCGTAACTTAATTTGGCGGCGATCATGCCTAATTATATCCTGAGGCGAAAATCCGTGGTAGTAGTCATTTGCCGCGACTTAACGGATTCAATTTATACAATACCTAATCCACAATTTCCAACAAATGGTGCTCTCCGGCAGGTAGTTTTGTGAACAGAATGTATTTGGAATACATAATACGCTGCGGCGCTATAGACAGCGATAATCGACATTATGTCAACTGCTACAGCGCGGTGACACGTGCCGGTTATTAGTGATGGCACTATCCGGTAGAGGGCGCCGCTGCGAGCGACAATGAACCAGCGTAGCGTTGGACGCCACGACGAAAGACGCGAAGTATAAGGCACAACCGGAACAAACCTATGCACCGGCTCAGTGCGACCGAGTTGCATAGATCTGTAGATATATTACTATGAACAACAATCCTGGGACGCAGTGTGTGACGTAGAACACAAATCTATTCGCTGAAAATAAGTTACCTCCTATGTACATTCAGCTTAGAACGGTAAATAGACAACGAGCGAACTGGACGTCAGAGACAGAGACCACACGGTAAACACTGCACCAATGCAACGACCAGTGAATGTCCAGCTATATAACAACAGCGACAGCCTGTTTAAACAACTTGTTTGAGAAACGTACACATATTTCTAACATGACTAGACTCTAATTTATCAATTATATTGTTGGCAGCAACTGCGCTTTTTATAATAACCGAATCATCACGTGTCAGACACAAGAATTCGCCATTACCGGTACAAAACGCCACAACTTTGCATATCTTATTCTTACAGCACCATAGTTGTGGCAAATACAAAGATAAACGAGACCTTAAATAGTATCTGATACTACTAGGATCAAATCTGTTGAAAAATATTTATTATAGTATGGCTTTTCTAGACCAGCTTCTTCATGAATACAAAAATACTTTTATATAGCCATGTCTTGTTTATGGCGTCTTCAATAATCCTGTTGTTTCAATCAATACGTTTTATGTGGGAACCACCTCGACACCATGTATAATAAGGTGTCACGCTAATCCGCACATTTCCGTATCCAACCAAAAGCCATGGGAACCAAAGTGGGCCATTAAGAGATATGACTGTAGGTAATCATCAATGTTACAATACAAACCCACAGGCTTCAACATGTGGATAGCCAGCCTGAAGAGAAGTGTTTACTTTCATTTAATTACATCCCCTGTGTTAATTAGAAAGAATGAAACTGCAACGCCAGGTGCAGTTGCATGGTTAGAACATTCTGGTAAAGCAATTTGTATAAAAAATATATTGATATAATTCCACGATTGTAACAAATGACAGGTGCTGATTAAAGAACACTGTCCTGCTCATTTTTATAGTCTGTAAATAAATATTTATCAGTGTTTAAACTATAGTGTAGTTCAATTGCAGCTATGATCATACTGAAGCAGCAGGCATAACCAAACACCGTGTGAACACCCACTCACATGTAGTGCAAACACACACCATTTTGTGCGGCAAGTTTAAAATATATAAACAAGTCCCTTCCATCAGTGTCTTTCTTGCAACGTCAACTGTCTGATGTGCACAAGTTGTCGGCTGGCGTGGGCAGGTACCTCAGTGAGGCTGGTGTGAACAGGTACCTCAGTGAGGCTGGTGTGAACAGATACCTCAGTGAGGCTGGTGTGAACAGGTACCTCAGTGAGGCTGAGGTGTGTTCATATATGTGTGTGTCTCTGTAAATGTCAGGTTTGAAGATACCTTGGTCAACAGCATGTTGGAAGAAACGTGGGCAAGGCACGGAGAGGGAAGGTCGGTGAGTCTACATGGAGGAGTCTATCGTCTGTGGGCAGCCAGTGTTGACACTGACATATTACAGGGAAGTATTTATGACAGTACCTTCCGGACTGTCACAGTCGGTCGCTAGATCCACTTCACATGTACAACAATATCGTAAACACCAACATCGCAAAGAAGACAACAACTACGTCATTATCGCATTCGCTGCATCACACGATCCCACGGCTATTTCTCTTCCCAGAATTCTCCCGTGGCATTCAAAGCAACCACAGCCGCTGATTGCACAAACAATTCCTGTCCACGCGGCCGTGTCCTGCTACCGGACCCCATTTGTCGCTGGCGCACCGGGCGGCCCGAGGATGTGCGGGGCTGCCCCCAGGTGGCACTGCTGTTTGTCCTGCTGCTCCATGTAGCGCTGCAGTGCCCACTTAGGCAGGATGCGGCGGCGGGCGTTCGTGAACCAATAGTTGATCTGGTTGATGGTCAGCTTCGTCTGACCAATCAGCATCTCCTTCTCGTCGTCATTCGGATACGGATTGTCCTGGTGCTGCCGTAACCATGCCAACATGACGGCCACCGACTGCAATGGAGAGAATCGTTCGTCATGACAGCTGAGTGATTGTGAAGGACAACAATGATAGGAGACAGTGCCGAGTGACACTACAATATGAACACTTCTATTGTGGCTAATTGCTTGCAATCCCATCATCAGTGGCCCATCAGATCACAGGGTTAGACAAATTTGTTTACTGACAACTTAACATTTCAAGATTTTTATGCAGTAAAAGATAAGAATGTTAACTGAAAAATATCACAATGCTTAATTCAGAGACAGAATCAGATAAGCATCCACAGAAAGGTGACATGGTGTTGTAATGGACAAACAGTTATCAAGGAGATGGAAGGTAACATGCTTTTTCCTGTTTCTAAACAAAGTATGTAGAGATTTTTCTTTGTTCACTATATTGTGCTTTGCAAAAATAGTAAAATATCTCCAATATGGGCACCATTGGAAAATATGGCTAGACAAGCAGTGGACAATGGTCACTAGTTGTCCGACATATCCAAGGGTCCAATGTCAACAGGCCAGACTTCACCACAGAAACCTCGTCACACATCAACCACTGATCAGATGATGGAATAAACACAAACCTCCTTTGGGAGAACTTTGTTCTTCCCCGTTCCCGTCGACTCCCCGCTACCCCCGCTACACTTGCTGCCGCTGCCGTAGCTGTACTCGCCCATCGTCTCGGCCGCACTCACGTGGTGGTCATGGGGCGTCAGGGGCCGAGCCTTACGTGGACTCTGTGCCGCGCCACCGACCTGAACGTTCTGCGGTCGGTTAGCCATTGGCGGTCGCAGCATGGCCTTCTGGGATTGCTGATCGGAGACCTTCTGTTGGAAGCTGCAGCTGCTGCTGACACCATTTGGAAGCACTGCGCCATTCGGCTGAAAGCACAAGGTTCGATGTGGTCAAAAATTACATCAGTGGAGAAACATTTCTTGGGTAGACACATGGCAAATAAAACTTTATTATTATTATTATTATTGGACTGGCAAAGATAAGACAAGTAAGTCTATGAAGTAAGTTCAACAAGCGAGGCTGTGACGTGACGTGTTGTACTCACCGTGGTTGAGCTGTTCTTTACAGCCTTGTCAAACCGCTCACAGAAGGCTTCAATGGCACTGAGTGGCTTCACGTGATCCTTGTATCCAACCTCCTCTTTACGCACACGGATCTTTTCTACATGCACAGAGACGGATAATTCAAAGCACATCAAATTAAAACACATTTACCATCTGTGATCCAATAATGAACACCCGAAACTTACTAAGATTACAAACTCTTGGAAACCATTTTCATAACTTGACCTCTGAGCGCAATGATTAGCATTTAAAAATTTATTGCATTTTTAATGGATAAATTCAACAACAGAAACAAATCACCGAACATAAAGAATCAATTCGTGCAACAAGTAACATCACATTGCAACAGCAGCTAGTTTTATAGAAATAAAATTTCTATGTTTTTGTTATCTGTAATCTAGCACCAAATACTTGCATTGTTTACAAACTAACACGTTACAAAACCTTATTACTGTGGACAGTTTGTTACATGTTTATGAATTATACCTGTACCACCAGTTTTTATGTGGCTGAGGATTTAATTATTGTGTTGTTGTTCGTCTACATAGTCATCATGGTACACAGTCACTCATCATGGTACACAGTCACTCATCATGGTACACAGTCACTCATCATGGTACACAGTCACTCATCATGGTACACAGTCACTCATCATGGTACACAGTCACTCATCATGGTACACAGTCACTCATCATGGTACACAGTCCTCATGGTACACAGTCCTCATGGTACACAAGACATCATGGTACACAGTCATCATGGCACACAGTCATCATGGTACACAGTCACTCATCATGGTACACAGACATCATGGTACACAGTAATCATGGTACACAGATATCATGGTACACAGTCATCATGGTACACAGTCATCATGGTACACAGTCATCATGGTACACAGACATCATGGTACACAGTCATCATGGTACACAGACATCATGGTACACAGTCATCATGGTACACAGTCATCATGGTACACAGTCATCATGGTACACATTACACAGTCATCATGGTACACAGTCATCATGGTACACACTATACATTCATCATGGTACACAGACATCATGGTACACAGTCATCATGGTACACAGACATCATGGTACACAGTCATCATGGTACACAGTCATCATGGTAAACAGACATCATGGTACACACTACACAGTCATCATGGTGCACAGACATCATGGTACACAGTCATCATGGTACACAGTCATCATGGTACACAGTCATCATGATACACATTACACAGTCATCATTGTACACAGTCATCATGGTACACAGACATCATTGTAACAGACATCATGGTACATCAGCTAACATAGCCATTCCTACCAATCAGTGCCTTGTGCGCAAACCGCAGAGCATCCTCGATCACCTTGCCGACAGCCTGGTTGCCGTGCCGACCGTCACCGGCGGCAGGGTTGCGGTGAAGGTAGTTCTGCAGGAGTTTGTCGAAGTCCGTGGGGAGGTTGGCGATGAGTTGGAAGGGGAAGGTGGGGGAGTGGAAGTTCATATCGGCAATGATGAGGTCACGTAGGAGTGGGAAGAGGGGGTGCGAGCGAAACGCGTTTGTCTGATCTGATATAATCCGCTGGATCAACCCGTGCTGGCTCGGGACCGACGCCGCCGATGTCCCGCTTGTCGCATGCGGTGGCGCCATCTGTTGGTGCATGGGCGGCTTCGGTGAGTGTTGCTGCTGCTGCGGCTGTCGGAAATCGTTCATGATACAGTTGAGCGCCGGGTTGCTCCCACCCGACGGGTTCGCCAGAAACCCGGAAACATTTCCCCCCGCCAAGTTGGGCATACTCGAAGCTGCGTGCATGCCCGTGAACGCCGGGTTGCCCGTCCGCAAGCACGGGTTCCGGGGCGGCTGACTGGGCGCCATCATTGGCGACATGCTCGAGAACTGATTGACTGAATTCGCGTAGCGCAACGTGTTAGGTCCCGACGTGTTTTGATAGCCGAAAAATTGACACTCACTCGACGCATTTCGGCTGCCGAAATTTGTATTTGGCACTTGCTGGCAGGGGGCAGCAGTGTGGTAGTTCTCCTTTTCCAGGTGGCCGTTCTGATAACCAGCGCCATAGACTGATGATGGCGGCTGTGCTCCATATGAGCACATCGTCCGGTCACTAGGTGGCACTGGTGTGAAGTTACACGACGGGGTTGAGTTAGCTGGGTATGACGACACAGGCTGCGCAGTGAACGAGTTGTTTGGGACAAAACTGTTGTTAGTCCTCACCGGGGCGGACATGTTGGGGTGGCCAAACTGGACCTGGTGCTGGGGGTAGCCTGGACCCAGCGTCCGCGGGGTGCAGGGCGCGGCAAAGCGTGCCATCTGTTGTTGCTGCTGCATCATCTGTGGATGGCGGCAAGTCGACGGCATTGTCATCGGGGGCACGTTCATCGGGGTGGGATTCACCTGACCATTCACCAGTGGGACGCCTCCGTTCACGAGTCGCCCACCACTGCTACAGTTGCTGTTAGTCCGTACGAGGGCGGGGTGCATGGGCTGCATCCTGGCCTGGGCGAACATGTCGGCGCCCTTCACGTAGGAGTAGCACTCTCGCACCTCCTCCAGCAGCTCGTTGCCGGACGAGATCACCCGCGCCCGCTTCGCTACGTGCCCCGCTGACTGGGGGCTCTCCGGCTGCGAGTGCACGAGCTTGATCGGTGACGACATCATGCCAGCGCTGCCACTGCATGGCGCCACTGCAGACAGCTGCTTCTCGGCACCGGTCTGAGGGTAGTTCTGCTGCGTGGAACAGTCGTCAAGGTAACGCGCGACTTTGTCTCGCGTAACGGCCTCCTCCGCTGCCTTCGCCGTCATAATCGACGAGCCACTGCACACGCTCGGTGAACCAACCGAATAGTAACCGGGGTCAAAGGTCGACTCGAGCTTACACTTGAACCCGCCACGTTTCTGACTAGTACTCACACTGGACGCGCGGCACTGCAAGCCGCCGGGCGCCTCGCCAAACTGTGACCTACTACCGCCACCTGGTGACTGCGACATGGAGGAGCCAGACCTCACCAGATTCTGGATGTTCGTGTATTGCATGTGCGACGAGCCGTTCGCAAAACCAATCTGAGTTCCATTCGCTGAAACCATACACACGTTGCCGAAACGGTCGCGCCTGCACGGCGACGAGCATTTCATGTCGGTTGCCATGACAACGTTCGAACAGCTGTTTTGTCGCTGCGGAATTGTCCTGCCGAGTTTGCAGTCCTTGTAGTCTGTGCGTGGTGAGCCGGGCAGGCTGGAGATTGACCCATGCTGGCTACCGACACTCGGGGGGTCGTGACTCGCCATCCTCACACCAGGTGGCACTGCATCTCCGCAGCCGCCGAGGTAGTCGACGCCGATCGACTCGAGCGAACTGTCCAACAGGTTGTTCCGCGAGCTGCTGCTGCCGCCGCCGCCGCCGGGCTGGTTGCTATGGCAACTGCTGTGTGACATCGGTGACATCACACTGCTGTAGGTGTCGGCCGAGCAGCTGCGCGGCTGCTGCAGAAACTCGGGACATCCCACGGACGACCTCGGCTGACCCACAGTGGTCACGTGACCAGGCCGGGGGTCACACGCCTCCTCACGCTGCAGCTGACCGAACGGTATCGTCTGGTCAAGGTCGCCGAGATCGTCAGCCAGGAACATGGGGTCGTTGGTGGCGGCGACGTACTCGGCCCCACACGCGGCTGTGGCGCCGTCGAAGTCGAGGAACTCGAGGTCGATGGCGTCCTTGATGCCGATGTCGGAGCAGATCTCGTCCAGCAGGTCGTTCTGAATCCGGTCGTCCTTGTAGCCAAACACGTTCGTCGAATCGATGTCATCAAAGTCGAGCAGCAGTAGGCCCTGTGGACTTCTGGGACGGGACGCCGTCGATGGCTTCGCACTGCGGTAGCACATGGCCTGCAAGGCAACACCAAACTGTCAGTCGCAGCAACAGAAACTTGCAAGTGACACTGTAACATTTACCTAAAACTGGCAAATATTGTTAATGGGATGAAGCAAGACAGTTCCAGTAGTCACTCACATGACACATGACACACGGATGCTGGTGTCATTAGCTGTCAGTCTACATGTGTCTGCCTATAGTAAGAGTTGTGACCACCACTAAATCAATCTGGTACATTTAGATCAGCCTCAAGCCTGCTTTTCCATCTGCAGGCCCAGTCTGGAAATACTGCTGTACCCACATGCACATGTAACTTGGATTTTCAATATGAATAATATAAACTCAATATTTAGGGGTAAAACTGATTGTCACTATTGTCAGAGGTTAAATAAATATTTATACACCAATGACTGTGCCACATATCCTAAACCAGGCCAGTAGGGATAGAGTTGTCATAGCAACAGACTAGTGCAGCCATAAAAACAAAACAATAACAACAACAGTTGTGTTGTTTGTTTCCCTCCCCAGACGGACTGCTCCAGTTGTTATTAATGCTACGGCTCCAGCTCTTACACAAACACATGTCTATACTAGAGCCTGCTCACACAAACATATGTATGTACCATGGCCTTCTCACATACACACGTCTGTATCAGTCTTCTCAGACAAATGCATGTGACTGTCTATATCATAGCCTGCTCACACAAACACATGTCTGTACCACAGCATTCTCACACAATCACATGTTTGTACCAAAGCCTCCTCAAACAAACACATATCTGTACCATAGCCTTCTCACACAAACACACGGTGTTCTCAAACAACTCTGTGGAGAAAGAACACACTGACAGTGCAGTACGTACAAACATGTCAGAGTTTCCCCATAAATCACCTGTCTCCAGCACCACAGGACCACTGTGTCAGTGCTAAGTGAGGTGGCAGGCTCATCCAGGCTGTTGATTTACACACTGTTTGCTGACTCAAAGGAAGAGCCCATGCTTGAACAGGTTGGCCAAGTACCATATGGTACAGCTGTGACAGCACGCCAGCACTGGGCCATAGTGTCATGTTTGAGACAAAGACTGCTGAATGACAAACAGCACGGATGAGATGTAAGCTACCAAGAACTAGCAGTGGCTGCTGTTGTGACCTGGCAGACAGTTATCAGGGATCAAAAAGTGCAAACACCAGGACAAATAAAAAGACCAGCATCTGGACAGTTTCTCCACTGAATACCTCGGTAATGACACTCAAGTGCTTACACACACGCGCATGCGCGTGCGCGCTTGCGTGCATGCGTGTGTGCATATGTTCATGAAAGCAACCACTAGGTGTACCGTGGACTACAGCTGTGATAACCTTTCACCTCTTGCAGGGCCCCGCGTCTACCCTTCTCAGGTTACGAGTCTTGGGTTTCACAAGTCTGATCTTTGTCCATGGACCCCCTTTCTGATGCACAGCCGGGACAGACAGACAGACCTGGCACTTCAAAATCAGCAGGGTCACGGGGTCGGGTCTTGACTATATAAATTCATAACACAGAGGCGCCATCAGTTATCTCGCATACATTCCAAACGGGATCCACGACAAGTTGTGGTGTCTCCAGTTACCCTGAACCACTGGTGAACCCTGGTTGGTGAAATTGTGACATCCAGCACGGAGACACAGTTCGACATATAGCATGGCAATCGGAAATCGTTCTAGTTCGGAGAATATGTGACGGCGAACCTGACAACTAACATGACATTTCCTGATGAGTCCTATCATTGAGTGTTAAATAGACGTCATCAAACCAGACACACGTTTGATATATAACTATCCCGTACTGTAGTCTCTAATAACTATACCATACTGTAGTCTCTAATCCCGCCAGGCCACATACAGTGTGCAGTGTTCAACATGGCCTACAGCGTTCTCGTGCCATGCAGTAGAGCACAAGGGTTAAACCAAGGGTTAAACTAGTTGCCACAGGTTAAATGAATCGAGATGATAAGGACAGCAAGACTTGTTAGCAGTCAGTCAGTTCACACAACTCAGTGGGGGGACCAACTCAGGCAAACTAACAGGCAGAAATTAAGCATTACTGTATGAAAAACTAATGTCTGCTGCTCTAAGGTTTTGATAGTTTCAGAACAACAGTTCTGTTTGCAGAAGTGTTCCTCTCTCAGTTCTATAATATTATTATATAACATTGTTTGATTGTTTGTCTGCATACCTACATCTCTATCAGTTTTGCCTGTATCAGGCTGAAATGTTGCATGTTAACTAGCGGGCCGTGTTAACTAGCGGGCTGGTGTTAACTAGCGGCCCGGTGTTAACTAGCGGGCCGGTGTTAACTAACGGGCCGGTGTTAACTAGCGGGCACGTGTTAACTAGCGGGCACGTGTTAACTAGCGGGCACGTGTTAACTAGCGGGCCGTGTTAACTCGCGGGCACATGTTAACTAGCGGGCACGTGTGAACTAGCGGGCCGTGTTAACTAGCGGGCCGTGTTAACTAGCGGGCACATGTTAACTAGCGGGCACGTGTTAACTAGCGGGCACGTGTTAACTAGCGGGCACATGTTAACTAGCGGGCACGTGTTAACTAGCGGGCCATGTTAACTAGTGGGCACGTGTTAACTAGCGGGAACGTGTTAACTAGCAGGCACTTGTTAACTAGCGGGCACATGTTAACTAGCGGGCACCTGTTAACTAGCGGGCTCGTGTTAACTATCGGGCTCGTGTTAACTATCGGGCACCTGTTAACTAGCGGGCCGTGTTAACTAGCAGGCACGTGTTAACTAGCGGGCCCGTGTTAACTAGCGGGCACATGTTAACTAGATGTCACACTGATGCCAGTGAAAGTGTCACAAACACAAGACCCTTGCAACAATTTCAGTTGACACACCTAGATGTCACACTGATGCCAGTGAGAGTGTCACAAACACAAGACCCTTGCAACAATATCAGTTGACACTCCTAGATGTCACACTGATGCCAGTGAGAGTGTCACAAACACAAGACCCTTGCAACAATTTCAGTTGACACTCCTAGATGTCACACTGATGCCAGTGAGAGTGTCACAAACACAAGACCCTTGCAACAATTTCAGTTGACACTCCTAGATGTCACACTGATGCCAGTGAGAGTGTCACAAACACAAGACCCTTGCAACAATTTCAGTTGACACTCCTAGATGTCACACTGATGCCAGTGAGAGTGTCACAAACACAAGACCCTTGCAACAATTTCAGTTGACACTCCTAGATGTCACACTGATGCCAGTGAGAGTGTCACAAACACAAGACCCTTGCAACAATTTCAGTTGACACTCCTAGATGTCACACTGATGCCAGTGAGAGTGTCACAAACACAAGACCCTTGCAACAATTTCAGTTGACACTCCTAGATGTCACACTGCACGTGCGACTGGGTGCGGTGAACTTGGCCAGTGAGACGCCACAAGACAGACGTGATAGGAGACAATGGAGGGGGGATAACTGGCCATATCTCACCCCCAGGGCAGACAGCAGCAATAAACTGGGCACTCTAGGCTGAGTGGAGTGTGAATGAGTTCACAGAGAATCTGTTAAGGTTCATTCACAGAGCCCACATAGGATACGACAACAAAAACAACGACAAGTGAGAACCTTAAGTTCATATTTGTTCATTTAACAGAAAATAACTTGATATTACTTCAATATGAAGCTACATTTTTTCTTGACACTATAAACTAACTACCAATGTACATTTGATTTACAATTAAAACAGCGTCCAGCTACATTGAAAATAATCACATGTCGTAATAAGATCAACGATTCTATTAAATAAACATTGCCAGGCTCAACGCAGAGAAGGAATTACTAATAAGTTACCAAATATTCCAGACATGCAGAATAGTTAGATACGTTTGAACCTAGAGAGGCAATGAGACATATGCTTACGTTGGAGACCATGTTGGTGGCTTTGGTGGCGTCTGTCTGTCGAGATCGGTTCGTGTCTCCACCTCCTGACGATGGCAGACACTCATCGTCCAGCGCGGACGCCATGTCGTGATGTCACCGTGCTCAGTGGCGCCACCTGCTCAGCCATACAACTACAACAAACCAACGTGATCGGTGAGAGACGGCTGTGTTACCACGACACATGCACGCACGCACCACAACACACACCACACACACACCACACACACACACACACACGCACAATGGCATTTCCAGCACACCAGCATGTGTCCTGTAAACGAAAAAGGTTTAACATTATACCCACACATTCACTGACCGAGTTTTCTCGTAACGGGGAGTGTTGGTAACACTTGTCAGCATTTCTCAACACTTTGTTGTAACACAACCACCAACATGACATCTTGTAAATGGGGAATACCGAGAACACATGAAGGCAATACATCCAACACACAGCTATACATCCAACACACAGCTATCAAACTACACACCCTTGGGAAACCATCCCAACAATACCCCGTTTTCCAAGTAGCGCTCCACCTCTCAGTCTCCACCTCTCAGTCTCCACCTCTCAGTCTCCACCTCTCAGTCTCCACCTCTCAGTCTCCACCTCTCAGTCTCCACCTCTCAGTCTCCACCTCTCAGTCTCCACCTCTCAGTCTCCACCTCTCAGTCTCCACCTCTCAGTCTCAGCAGAACAGCGGGACCACAGCAAGCCAAACTGACCTCTCGCACTTACAACAAAATACCTGCTGCCCTGGACAGCGGGGCGGCCACCCTATCTCCATTCCACCCTTCACTCCACATTATTCACCCCACTCCAACAAAAACCACAGATACCAGAACCTTGGGGCAGTTATTAAGTTTCATGACCCGCAGTCTCTGCGTCTCTCTCCGTGTGCCTTTCAGGGAACTACTGCCGAGGCAATTCACTCAAAATAGCTTCCGCCTGAGGGCACGAGGCACAGGCACTAGCAGGCACTCATTGTATTCGCCTCACAGCACTGCAAGTGTAGGTGGCAGCACTGCAAGTGTAGGTGGCAGCACTGCAAGTGTAGGTGGCAGCACTGCAAGTGTAGGTGGAAAATAGAATCTCAGTGAGTCATCACCACCAGCAAAGAAATGTTCAGCTTTGGCAAAGTGAGAATCTGGGTAGCTGCGGGGGAGGTGGGCATGAGGGGGAAAAGTCACAGAAACTGTATCACTTAGTATTACTTAGATATCAGTTGCAACAAAGGGTGATATCGCCATATTTGTTGTATTTATAACTGTACGAGTTTGTGTAAGTCCTGTTTTTTACTTCAGCTATTTCCTTGAGTAACAACTGTAGATATAAATAAAACACACTACAACTATACAGGAATGATTCATGACCTAACTCTAATTACTCTATGGTAACAACTCAACAGGCACAGCTCAGTGTAGTCAGAATCAATGGCTGTTCTGTTGGTTCATGGCACAAGCCAGTGAAAATCGACCAAACCTCTGTGGTTATCGTTATCAGACTAACCATTTACCATCCCAATTTATTACTCAATATTGTCATAAAGTACATATAGTCTTGAAGCTTTATTAACTCAATCTTTTCTCAACATATGGTGCTGCTATCTCTAGTTGTCATAGAACCTGATTTGGCTAATGTACACTTCCAATATATTTGCCTTGCAGACTTGTAAGCTGGGTGTCAGACATGTGTCTCAAGGTTAGCCTTTTAATGTTTTCTTGCAAAACTCCAGAGCAACCATCATTATGTTGCCAGTGTACTCAATACACATCTACATATCCATGTAAAAATCGTAATGACTTTGCATGCAATTTTTGTAACTAAACAATCTAAAATCATTCATGTTTGCCCCCAGGGAGCAGGGAACAACTACAGATGGAGGAGGGCAATGTGTGGACTGGACTGACCACAGAAGACAGAACGAAGGTGAACTTTCAGAAGGAATGAAGATGAAAGAGACTGATTTGGCAAATGATGAGTAAGACCAGAGGTGAGATGGAATGACAGCATGACGTGTTTGAGAGGGCAGGTGTGTGTGGAAGATGACTGTGGGCGGCAGAAAGACTTGGAGACAGTTAACATGACAAGTGGCAGCAACAAATTAAAGGGGGTTGAAATGTTTAACTACCATTTAGACCATGATTTGATGAGCACGCTGCCATATTATATTCAAGTTGCATTTGGTTTGACTAGCTCCTATTAACTAAATCTGCTCAATGTAAAATTTCAATTTTTTCTTATATTTATTTCATCAATAGACATTCCTGCATGAAAACAAGAATATAGTGCTATATTAGAATACAGTAAGCGTTATATAGTTCAACAGATAAGTTGTATGTCTCTTAAATAAAACATTTAATTAAATTATGATGATTTATATCAAAGAAAAACCTTTTAAACGGCATGGTGCGATACATGTGGAGTTCTCGAGTTTGAGTTTCCTACCAATTCCTGCGCACATGTTTCCGATACTGTGTGGATACATTGAAAAACCTACATTGAGCAGATGGGATCTAGTCAAACCAAATGCAACTTGAGCGTAACATGACGGTGCCCCATGGTCAAAGATATCCACATGTGAAATATTATTTAAAATACCCTGTGGGTCTGTGCTCATCAAATCAGTCACACATCCTTCAAATGCTATGTTCTTCTGTCATGGCAATGTGCTCAAGCAGTTCAGCTTCCAGTTAAGAGATGTACCCCCCCTCCTATGAGGGAACAAGAGGGAAAAGATATTAGCACCCGCAAAAATACTAATTAGAATACGCAAAAAGACTTCCCAGAATCACAATAACCCTACAATTTGGTTTATCATTATAATTTTTCCCATGCTCTAATTATTGTCTCAGTAAGTGTCAGTAACACATAATGAACACAACAATCTCAGTGCTGTCAGTAACACATATTGAACACCAGGTATATTAGAGTCAATGACTGCGTGACTCATTTGTCAAATAATGAAGACACACCACACCAAGTCACGGTGAGTGCGTAACAAACGTTCTACTTCAATGTGACCACTGTATCTCATCTACAAGTCATCACAAACAATCTCAGAGTTACACCAACGTAAGTTGTACCAAATAAACCTATTTAAACATCAATGAAATCTAATTTCCCATCAATTTACCACCACAACGAGGTGCTATATATACATTCTTGTAGACCCTAATTTATTTGGGATCTGTGCGGGCACAGTCACTGCAATAGAGTCACTATGACAATATCCTCAGACACATATACCAGTACATTACAATAGACCATTCATGCTCATCTGTGTTGTTTACACATATACCATTTCATTACAATACACCATTTTTGCTCAATTGTGCTGTTTACTATTCTCATATTGCTACGAATCTACCTGAAAATTTGTTTTTGTGTTAATATAGTTACATTTTAACATAGTTGCTGTGTATACTATAAAAAAAAATTATTACCCATACAACTATATTACATGTACAGTCTGAGTCGCTGCAAACAGTGTAACACAATTGAAAAATTCTGTAATTGTAATATGATTACAACAGAACCATGTGATATGAAACTACAGACAAACCGTACCAAATTTGTACTGTTACTTATATTGCATATTGAGATCTGCACTAAATACAAAATAGCCAACTTACTGTTCTTAATTTTTAAATTACATTAGATAACCAATTTACCATGTACACATTCGTAACTACCAGGACGCAACTAGACACCTACCCCAGAGAGACCACCCCCAGTCAGTTGACACACACTACCAGAAGCAAACTTTAACCTAATCCAGACACAGTTCCGAAACCAACAGTTTTCCCACACTGAACACAACGAAACCAGGTAAAAACATAAAAACAGGAATCGGCTAACACCAACCTGCATCTTTTTGGAGGATGCTGAATAAAGGCGACTACTGTCACACTTACAAACACTTTCAAGCAGCACCACACTGTAAGCCTAGCAGCCTACCGGTGAAACTTTCACAGGAGTGCAATATTTTGTGAGCAACGACGTGAGTACAACGGACGAAGAGGTGAAAACAATCACAGTGACACCCACGCACACTGAGTGCCAAGAACTCAACCACCACAGCAATGACGTCACAGCCAGGGTGAGAGACGTTTGAACTCTCCAGGACACAAGGTCAACATAAAAACTACACACAAACACACACACAAAATACTGTTTGATGCTTAAATGACTAATACAACATCGTTGAAAACAAAAATAGCATTACGCTAGTGCCTTCAGAATGGAAGAGGTCTGTGCTAAATAAATTGTTAACGTGATCACCATTCAGAGAACGTGCCCCTGCCACTCCCTGGGACACAGTTAGCGTTGCTGGCACCAGCAACATTCAATGTGCACTTGGAATAGACTTAAGTAAAAAGAACTATTTGCAACTGGAATTCGCTCCATTCAAGTTCAGGAAACAACAATTCAACACCATTCTGTGGATGAAGATAGCCACTTTTGGTGAACAGGGTTATGCCGGGGCAAGCGCTGTAGTCTGTCTCACATTATTTTGTCTGATCATCCCTAGTTAGATTTGTATCAATTTACAACGGTAGTTCATTACCCAAGTTGTAATTCTACACTGTTGTTTCTACCCCTTGTACAGTTACTTCCACTGACTTGTCTCAACTATTTGAACATACATTGACATAAACCAACAATGTTTACTAACACAGTACTTTTTTAGTTAACATGGATTGTAATAGATCACACAAAGAAAGTAACACATTACAAAACATTACGTTGCTACAAGATGATTTCATGACAATAACACTCAAATTAAATTTGAATAAATCATACTGACTCTTTATTGAACAAACTTTAAAATGTGTGACTTTACATTACATAAACCTAACATATACGACATGACTTATTTGACTATATACACACCGATTGCACCATGTGACTTGACATGACCCAATCATTAAGCAGACACACAAAAGAAGATATTGCTTGCACTGGACACTTCAGACTTTACCAATATGTCATTGAGTTGAGTCAACTGTAGGCAGCTTCTTGCTCTCTGCCAGAAACTAAGGTTACTGAACTAACACCTCCTCCCAAGTCAGCGATGGCTAGCACGTGCTGTGCCTACAGTACCCAACTGATCACCTCCGCAAACTGTGGAGGTGAGTAGAGTCTAACTATAACACTATAGCAACTGACTTCGCCAGTCGCAACTGGGTCAGCCGTGGGAACAGCGAAAATACTCACCCAAAGACATTTACGTGATTTGTGGGAATCCCAATATCCTAGACACTGCATGTAACATAAGCAGAGCAGTGTGTGGCTGAAATCACCCAAAATTATGTCATATGACCGGAGACCAATCGCACTCATTGTGAGTGAGCTGTTTTGCAAAGGCATGTACAGTACCAGGGACACAGGGAAGACTGGTGCTGGCAGAATCAGCAACAGCACCCTCTGGTGCTTGAGCATGAACCAACAGTGATGACAACAAATGTTGTCAACTTTGGACAGGCATATTTTCAAATCTGCATCACACTGACACCTGGCAAAGATATTATCGGTGACATTCCACACAAGCAAAACGTCCCACCAAGGCAAGAAAAATAAAACGTCAAAGCAAAAAAACATACGCAGACATAAACTGACGAGAATCGAAAAATAACTGCAATGAAATACTATCCCTGCGTGTGCCTGAGTTGTGGTATCGATAAAACAGCAATTACCCTGGCTGAACATTCTACATGAAAGAGTTTTCGAGTTTGCACCAATTATCACAGTGCACTAGACGTAATAGTGCCGGTTGTTCACAGCCAATTAGAGATGTCAAACGTGAACTGCACGGCGCACTGCCAAGTCCTATCCCTACCAGGTCAGCCACACACGTCTGCCGAATGCGGCAGTCCCAGATGTCAGCCAGCCACTGGGCTGTGCACCGTCAAATGTCTCAACCACTTCGGTCGACAACTTCACAGACGAGTGTCAATGAAACTGGGTAAATTGTCCCTCACATGGTCACTGATGACACAGATACGGGGTACATCTCGTGTCGTACTCTTGATTTAACTACAGTTTAAAAATTAACGCAATGAAATTGTAGTTTCAATTTCAACAAACTGACAGAAGCCTAATGTTTCCCACTGCTGGCTCAGTCTGTCGACAGTGTACCATTGACACAGTGTACCATTGACACAGTGTACCATTGACACAGTGTACCATTGACACAGTGTACCATTGACACAGTGTACCATTGACACAGTGTACCATTGACACAGTGTACCATTGACACAGTGTACCATTGACACAGTGTACCATTGACACAGTGTACCATTGACACAGTGTACCATTGACACAGTGTACCACAGCAGACAGGGCTCTGAAGACTGATCAGCTATTTTTATGAAAACAAAATGACACCACTAAACCAGACATGAAACATTAGGAGGAGAAGAAGAAGATCGACCAAAAGCTACACCTGGACAACTGTGTATGTGAAATTGTGTGTGAGAAGTGTTCCTGATGTCCCTGCCGACTGATAGAAGTGGATATCTGGTTTCAGCCATGTACAGTGAGTATTGTGTAGGCATGTCAGCAACCATGAAGCACATTCACGCCCATCGTGTCATCAATTCAAACCTGTGTTCTCCGTCAAACTCGACAAGCGAGACGACAGTGTGGCTGCGAATTGCTGTGCCCTGGTCTCCCAGAGAGCCCAGCCAGTGGCTGTGGCATGTGCCCTCCTACACCATTCTGGCACAGGCTGATGGCCACACCGCAGGAAGTGGTCCCTAGGAGAGCACCACAAGAGCTCCCAGTGGGGAGGGCGTTGAACTCACACTCACAACCACACAGACAGCGACTCAAAGCCTGGCTAGTTCTCTTTACTCCAGGCTACTTCAGTCTACTCACACACATAAATGGTCACGGCAGTGTGGCTGAATACTTCCCATCACCTACACATCAAATTGGTGAAGGAATAAACATAAATTAAGCAGCATCCCGAGCAGTCCTAAGGACTGTATTCAGCACAGTATCAATCGTTGTTGTTCCAATAAATGGAGGTAATCCAATTACCAATAATATGTAATATTCCGTAGTCACTTTTTATCCCCGAAGTTGAATGATAGGATGGTAATTTTCAAATAATTTGAATTCTAAGTGTCTTTTTCACAACAAGTTATTTATGCAGTCAGTGTGTAAATACGTGGATTGTATGCTGTATAACAAGATGCCACAAAAATGATTGGATTGTCTTACTTTAGCATCCTTAGGCCTAGATGATTAATTTATTTCATTTCACATGATGAATCACATCCGGGCCACCTGTCCACACTAACATCAACCCAACTGCTCTAGAGGACAGTCCAGGGTCACAACTATCAGTCAGTGGTTGGAGGCTACTCATGCAAGCTGCCACTGATGCAGTTTCTTCCTGCAATCAGGGGTAGTAAGGCTAACCTTGCTACTCTCTTAAATCTTTTACTTTTTCTCCTTCTCCCGTCAGACTTCCACACTGCTGCCTTCAGCACCCGTGTCCAGACTGTCCTCTCCCTAACCTGTGTCCAGACTGTCCTCTCCCTAACCTGTGTCCAGACTGTCCTCTCCCTAACCTGTGTCCAGACTGTCCTCTCCCTAACCCGTGTCCAGACTGTCCTCTCCCTAACCTGTGTCCAGACTGTCCTCTCCCTAACCTGTGTCCAGACTGTCCTCTCCCTAACCTGTGTCCAGACTGTCCTCTCCCTAACCTGTGTCCAGACTGTCCTCTCCCTAACCCGTGTCCAGACTGTCCTCTCCCCAACCCGTGTCCAGACTGTCCTCTCCCCAACCCATGTCCAGACTGTCCTCTCCCCAACCCGTGTCCAGACTGTCCTCTCCCCACCCTGTGTCCAGACTGTCCTGTCCCTAACCTGTGTCAAGACTGTCCTCTCCCCAACCTGTGTCCAGACTGTCCTCTCCCTAACCTGTGTCCAGACTGTTCTCTCCCTAACCTGTGTCCAGACTGTCCTCTCCCTAACCTGTGTCCAGACTGTCCTCTCCCTAACCTGTGTCCAGACTATCCTCTCCCTAACCTGTGTCCAGACTGTCCTCTCCCCATCTCTCACTCATAACAAGAACACAATATCAAATACATGACTCGGTCAGTGTACTGAATCTGACAGCTTTGAAGTGTGGTATTTACTGGTATTCCTGTACTAGGAGGGTCTCACTTGTTACATTGTGCCACTGTTCTCCACAGGTCTCTTCTGACCTACTAGCACAATGACCCTTCACCTCTGTGTTTGTTACAAGGAAGTGGCCACAACAGATATTGCAAATATTTACAAATCCTGACCCAATGCAGGGATCCATGTGAGGGGACATACAGCGCCATCCCTTGGGCACCATACTTGACTCTCTGCCTTCGTCAGGCACGTACTTAACAAGACTGAAATGTTGATATGCTTAACCACAACTTAGTAAGTAAGTCTCACACATTGTATTTACACCCAAGTGATACATAATTGAAGTAGCTGTTTCTATTGCGGGGCACTCAGCACACTGTCGGATCATCCTGGCATATATACATCAATGCGACAATCTTAACCCAACCAGTACGAGATAAAGACAACTGCACAGCCTGGCATGGGCTGCAGCCGATCTGACCAGTCCAAAGAATACTGCATACACTGAACTGGTCACTCAAGAGTTGTCCTCAAAAGGTCACACAGGTGTACCTTATCACCAACCACCAGGGCTCGTGTCAACTACCAGGTACAACTCTAGACACCCCCTGCCTGTATCTAACTGACACAACTTGCTGGCCTACCCAGTGAGTACCTACCTCTGCTGTAGCCTCCATCCAGCCCTGGTCACAGCCTGTTATCGAGTCTATCCAACCGCTTCCTTCCGCTCGCTGCAGCGAGAACCCACTGAAGCGTGACCAACAATCGGCCGCCCGTCACAAACCCCACATTCCGGCGCTCACATACACATGTCTAGACCACATGACAGCCCTGGTAACATCTGCACGCTTGCCGCTGCCAGGAGAAAGCGGAAACCAACATAATACCTGAGTGGAGTGATTATGATCTCAACAGGGTAGATACTAGATAGTGACCACTGACAACCCACACCGAAGGCAAGGTGAAGGCCACGCAGGGCAATCGACACTCCACGGTGACGACCACGATAGACAGAGCTTCAGGTGTAGGATGCACCCTCCATGTAGCGGGTTATTACCCCGCAACAACCACCCCTTTCTTCTGTCTGTGTGTCAGCAGGCCGCCCCGGGCAGGTCTGTACAACTTCTTGTGTGCCCAGGCTACAGAAGACAGATCCAGGGTGGATCCTTCATAAGATCATCTTAAGAATGATCTACAGATCACTCCACTCATCGTACATCATCTCAAATCTTAGTAGGAAACGCAACTATAATATACAGGATATATACAGCATCACTTCAACTTTTTCAATACAATGCTGTACGACTAGGAAACTAAAGTGTAATCGATTCCCAGTCAAACTCGGCAAACGAGATGTATTCGTCTTGCTACTAATCTCATGTAACGCCTCCACCAGTAAACGTGTAATCAGGTGCGTCTGCCTGTCTACATTAACACATTAACAGCCCCCCCCTGTGCCGATGACAATGAGCGATCCTGAAATGCGATCAATCAACGAAACAAAAAACAAGTGCAAGGAAACGGGATCTGTGGGTGCTGAGAGGTCGCGTTCTGGGAATAACCTCGCAGGACGTCAAGAAGCTGCAGGCTGCCTTGGCACTGGTACAAAGTGCGACCAGGGCACACATGTGAACAAGGCCGTTTCCTTGTGGCACGGCCTCAAGCACAGGCCCATCCAAACAGGGAGAAACACAGACAGCAGCTTCAGAACAAATCACTTTCTAGTCTTAACGCAAACATTTAGAAATACTGTATCGAAAGACTATGTATTTAGGCAACTATAACAATTGTAAGGTTAAATTCTCCTCTCCAGAAGCAGTTCAGGTTCAGAAACGTTTGCTGTTACGTTTCAGTCGAGTGCCCACACTGTCTACAAGATTATGTAATGTGGATCAATGAGAAGTTACAATTTATTAACACTTTATTAATAAATTATTTTTACCGATGGCATAACACATAAAAATACAGAAATATGCCGCAGACTCTCAATCGACAGAATCTGGGTTGAAATCTTCTTTCATTTTTTATTTGCAGCTTTGACAAATGTATTCACTGCAATTAATAGATATTTTTACAATGTAAATTTTTGTTGTGCATTTTTCATTGCAGCATGGCTGAATGCTTCCTTGGGTCAAGAACTCAAGACGATATTTGGATTAACAAATCAGCCATTGTGTGTACATAGTGTAAAGCATTGTGCTCACTGCGCTATAAGAACGCATCCTTTGGTAAGGACAAGTATGTGGAACACCAAAACAATGAGGAAGAATCCACCGATGAACCAGCAATGACAGCGTGCACACACTGTCACGCACTGTCACGCACTGTCACAGGTCAACATGACTCATGCAAATACTCTACAGTTAGCAGACAAGACAAGTGAGAACTGAGAAGGCGCCTATAGATCTACAAGGGAAAACAACCGCAGATTCCATGAAACACCAACAACTGCTTAAGTTTCAACCACAAGATCACATGGCAACCTCTTTAATGACAACGTGCCATAAAACTGCACATTTCCCTCTCAAACTAACCCAGTTATAACTGATACATCTCTCACCATAAGATATCATGTCCGAGGCGACCAACGTAGTTTCCAGAATGACAAGTTCACACTCGCGGTCAACCATGTTATATGATGTAGGTAAAATGAGCTAAAACATCTACGTGAAAACCAATATCTATAAATTACGCCTACTGTGCAATAAAAGCGTACCACAGCAATAGCGCTTGGAGTGAAGAATGCTGGTGAAGAGAAGGAATGTCTGACATGTGTGCCACAGCACTCGCACAAAAAAAAAAAAAAGTATATAATGACCACAGTGTTCACTAAAGACTGTTTGTTGGGGGCAGGTGTTGCCTATCTGTAGTACGCACAAATGAGTCAAAGGTCGCTGACTGCTACAGAACGGTTCCACCAGCTCTCACAAACAGATGGTTCAGCCCAAGGCTGACATTGTCATCGTGGTTGTCTGGTTTGTCCACGAAAATGGAAACCTGTAAAATGTTACTAGTTTAACTCTTTTTACATTGACCATGTTTCATATACCAGTATTACACTGGGTAATTAGTGTAACTAAGCACTGAAATCAAATGACATCAAAAGTACGTGCACATATTCTGGTGACATCACAAGGTGCGTGTATGTGTACTTACTAGTTACTACATAGATGGTACATTTCTAGTTTTAATTAGAAGATATGTGGGACAGATCTCTGGAATAGAGTTAAAAAGAAAATCTAGGCTTAGCCTGCTTCCTATCACTGAGTATGACTACTATGAGTGGTGAGCCGGGTGAGTTTGGGCTGTTACTGGCCCAGCCTTGAAGGTGCCTACTTGTTATCACCGCACTCATACTAACACAACTCATTGCGACAGTTTCGCGGCCTTCATTCCAGTGAAATGTAGGGCCTAATAACTCCTCTTGCCCCAAACTCAGTGATCTAATCCAGTGGAAAACACACGTATCCAAGCTGTTAGCTGCACGGGCTTGATACGAGTCATGTGACCAATGGGCACCGACAATGACAATCACATGACGTGCAGCTGCAACCTACATAGCAATATCAAAATTGATGATGCATATTTTATATAGGGCGGAAGTACTGTCTTGAAGCTCAATACTGCTCACACCAAAGTTTTGTTTCATAGTGGCATCGGTTTCGTGCAACATTTGCAGTGAAGATCAACACATTTTCTAATTGACTGATAAGAAATCACAAGTTTTCAAATATGTTTACTTATGCAATATTTTCGATGCCCATTTTTGCTAAATCACTGGTGTCACTGCAAACTATTTATTATAAAATAACGGATACTGGTGTGTTATTTTTAGTATATTTATAAAATACATAGCCATGTTTTGCTATCTAGCTTGGCATGCATGTCACACTTTTAACACATAGTTCGAGTGCACAATGCTTAATTGTCAGTGCTAGCAGACAGCGGACAAGTTCGGCCTAATGGTAGGCATCTAATGTATTTGTACGGAATAATAATCAGTTTAATAATTATCACTGGTCTTCGTACATGACAGATTCCACTGTTTGCATTTGCGGAAAAGCGCAACAGGAACATTTCTGAACAATTAAAAATATGCAAAATGTAATTCCGTTACCATGATTCCCACAAGATAAGAAAAGACAGACATAAATTGTGTAATCTCACCTATTCGTGGGTGACGGGGTGTATCTAATAAGAGACTTTCAAGTAACTGTAAGTTGTTATTACATGTTAGCTCTCTAGAACAGAATTACAAAATCAATTTATGAAAATGTGTGACTGCATCAATATCAAAATATGGCTTCTGCAATACGTATTGCATTCTTAATTTTTGATACATATAATATGAATGTTAAAAATCTGCAAAACAAAAGTAAATTAGTTAAGAGTTAATGGTAAGATGGGAGGTGTTTCTGCTAAAAATTCCCTCCATTAGAAACACAATTTAAAATGACAGCACACTTTTTTTACTTGGGCCCAAATTGTACATGTTTTACTTCAGTGGTACAACTTTTACATGGGTTCAACAAGATTGATTTTTTAGCAGTCTGGGCTCTCCTATATGGTATTGCTCTTAACTGAATAAATCATCGTTTTTACAAATGCAGGAAACATTTACCGACGGGAAACCTAAGCGTGGTCTACGCCCGGCCAACGTCTGAACCACTCAATTGCACTAGTGGCGTGGTCCAATGCATCAGCGAACAGGAAATACCTGGCAGCATTTACACCGGACGGACGGGCAAGAACGATTTACACACCGATCAGTAACTGAAGCCAGAGGCAGGTCGACAGCTCCACGGCCAAATGCAAGACACATTTCCCTCTCCCTTATACTTCCCTCTTATATTTCCACCAGTGCAGGGCATGTTTTACATAACCATCTAAATACCTTACTAATGTCGACCGAAAGAAATATTTATATGGGCCTCACTGTTGAATCGCACACTAAATAAAAAGGTCACAAGCTAAGATTGAGTTAAACAATTCCAAATACATTTTATTTTACTTCAAACTGTTTACTTGATTACATTATTTTACATATATTTAGAATATTAAATGATACCCTGTTTGTAAAGTTCCTTATAACGAAAGGCTTGTGTACACAAACTACACATATTAAAAGTAAACTTGTACCAGGGATAGGTGTTTGTTTACAGACACCATGAATGGACAGTTTCTTCACTGACACGGGCATCAAAGTTGGCAGTTTGTGCCCAGCGTGACAGTCTCCAGACAGAGGAACCAGCACAGTTCCACAACAACAATTTCAGATGTAATTACTTCTCAAAGCACACAACTGGCCACCAATTAATGCCACAACAACAGGTAGACATCAGTGGGCACACCTTACCTAACAGTCTCCACTTCCCACTCAGTGAGACACTAACAGTCTCTACCTTCTCATGTAGTGAGGCACTCATACTGATGTACTGCATCATTTTACTGTTGTGATCTTTCTGTGTGTGTGTGTGTGTGTGTGTGTGTGTGTGTGTGTGTGTGTGTGCACGCGCGCATGTGCGCGCATGTGCGTGACATATGTAGATGACTCAAGTGCATGCACATTAATATTGTGTCTGCATATATATTATATGGCTTGATATTATCCTGGTTTGATCTTCGAGGATCTTGGCGGCTTGGTGCAAAAGAAGCCATTATATATATATATATATAATGTATCTGATCGTACCTGTGTATTTTGTGCATGCGTGAATGTGGTCTGAATATACTGTATGTGGGTGTGAATGTGTCATGTGAATGAATGAATGAATGAATGAATGAATGAATGAATGAATGAATGAATGAATGAATGAATGAATGAGAGAATGAATGTAGTGTGTATCTACACGTCAACAGGCAGCACTATTACATGATGCTGTTTATGTTCTCCTACATGTGACCAGGAAGCCTGTTACAGCCGTTCCCACAAAATGCTTAAGCTGTTCTACATTTGTTTCTCTTCCTTAATGAGCAGAGTGCCTGTGTCCCAGCTACAAGCTCTCATCAGCCGACTGATTCCTCCCTCCACTCCATCACTCTACCTGGCACAGTCCCTCACTCTACCTGGCACAGTCCCTCACTCTACATGGCACAGTCCCTCACTCTACCTGGCACAGTCCCTCACTCTACTTGGCACAGTCCCTCACTCTACATGGCACAGTCCCTCACTCTACATGGCACAGTCCCTCACTCTACCTGGCACAGTCCCTCACTCTACCTGGCACAGTCCCTCACTCTACATGGCACAGTCCCTCACTCTACATGGCACAGTCCCTCACTCTACCTGGCACAGTCCCTCACTCTACATGGCACAGTCCCTCACTCTACCTGGCACAGTCCCTCACTCTACCTGGCACAGTCCCTCACTCTACATGACACAGTCCCTCACTCTACATGGCATACCAAGTTACCAAACCCAGCAGCAGTCTAACAAGGTTAAGACAAACTCAGCACGGTTGTAGAAACAAAATATTCTATGTAAACAGTTAAAACTGAACTTTGCTAGTCACAATTTTCACATTTATAACTATATTATAATAGCTTGTGAATGTTTAGCACATATTATAGTTGCCTGAAGCAAGCATGCTTCAAATGATGTTCAAAGAAATGGGCTAATGGCCGACAGACGGACAGGGATGTATCCGTCCAAATGGTGGGCGAGCAGGACTTTATATACAGCTACATTCACCACAATGCGATGTAAGACAGCACAGCTGTCTCACACGCCAATGACGCCATACAACAATTCTTTAATACTGCATCATGCCATTGGAACCACCGAACCTAACACTGCTCACAAAGCCTATGACAGAACATAATGTAAACAGTGTCCAACATGGCAATGCCTACAGCCAGTGAGCACTTCTACACTGACAGCCACATGTACTGGCACTTGAAGAAAACATTCCTCCCCCAGATCTCATGCCAGTGGCACTCAGGAGATACCCAGTAGCCCAAAGCAGGTTGTCATCCCAGTGGAAATGGAATGCAACAAGTTTGGATAAGATAACTGGGATTCTGTCCCTGTAGGATACTGATACATTGGCTTCTTGGGAAGGGTGTGGCCTTTTGCTATGACTAGTTAACAAGACTATATAGACAGTTGCTGCCAGTGGTTGTGCTTCAAGATACACCGTCCTGTCACTACCAGGAGCACATATCTTGTAGGGGGCGGCTCCACACACCAACAACTTACACAAGTACTGGACTTGATTCTTATCACACCTGAGAACTGACCACAGGAAGGTTAGGATAAAAGTTTTACAATACACTTCCGGGACATGTATAATTTGGCATTGCAAAGATATAACCAGAATTGATAACTCTTCCCACACATGACAGTGTTGACACAAGATGTAACCAGAATTGATAACTCTTCCTATACATGACAGTGATGACACAAGATGTAACCAGAATTGATAACTCTTCTCATACATGACAGTGATGACACAATATGTAATAAGAATTGATAACTCTTCACACACATGACAGTGATGACACAAGATGTAATAAGAATTGATAACTCTTCACACACATGACAGTGATGACACAAGATGTAATAAGAATTGATAACTCTTCACACACATGACAGTGATGACACAAGATGTAACCAGAATTGATAACTCTTCTGGGTCATTCCATGTCAAATCAATCACTCAAAACATCACCCGACAATTTAGATGAAATTTAGTACAGTTGTTGGCTCATGCGAGAATATCAAAATAAAAAATTTAATAAAAATCTAGGTCAAGTATCATGGAAGATATAGGTCGTTGAACTTTGACCTAAATCGCATACTGACCGCTACATTAATGCCTGTAACTCTGCTATTAATTAAGCTAGAGAAACAGTCAATATATCATTGGAAAGCCAATAAACATGCACACATAACTATTATAAAATTAAAACATTAGTGTAAATAAGAATGTTGTAATTTTTGAAATTTGACCTTTGACCTCAGATACCCAAAAAATGTATCCTCTGATTTTGCAAATATTTTTTACACAATATCCTATACTATTATAGAAGGGTCCCTGAAAATATTAGAGTGGGCAAATAATAATGTTCAGAGATACATTAAATTAAGTACACTCGTGGATGAAAAACTGCACCAAGATAGCACTGTATAATCCAATACGAACATACAGCAGTCTCTGATGTGTATATCATATATGTATATGTGCTCACTAATTATAAATTTCATTACTTCATCTTTTTCAGATCATTTCACATATTATCTCTCAGTCTAATGAAACTGCAATCATCACACATGAAGCTGATCAACTGTCAATACAATTTAATCTGTAATGCTTACCATATGTATTATGCAATACAAGTTGGTAATTTGTATGCTTTAACATTGCTCTGTGTGCCACAAATCACTTAACATTACAGACAAAATTTACATGTGCATGATCTTGTGCCCCTGATGGATAATTGGATAATAATAACCCCTGGTATATTGAATAGCAATGATATAATTAGTGAACATATATACATATATGGATGTATACATCAAAGATGGTGCTGTATGTTTGTATTGCACAGGTTATACAGTGCTATCCTGGTGCAATTTTTCATCCACAAGTATACTTAATTTAATGTATCTCTGAACATTATTATTTGACCACTCCAATATTTTTAGGGACTTTTCTGCAATAGTCTAGGATGCTCTATTCAAAATATTAGCAAATTCAGAGATTGTGCTGTACGTTTGTATTGGGTTAAACAATGCTATCCTGGTGAATTTTTTCATCCACAGGTGTACTTAATTTAATGAATCTCTGAAACTTCTTATTTGCCCACTCTAATATTTTCAGGGACTCTTAGAACTGCAATAGTATTGGATCCTGTGTATACAATATTAACAAAATCAAAGATTGTGCTGTATGGTTGAATTGGATTAAACTGCTATCCTGGTGCAATTTTCCATCCACGGGTGACGTCGGGTGTACTTAATTTAATGTATCTCTGAACATTATTATTTGCCCACACTAATATTTTCAGGGACTCTTCTGCAATAGTATAGGATACTGCCTACAAAATATTAGCAAACTCAGAGGATACATTTAATGAGCATATTACATATATGGATTTATACATCAGAGATTATGCTGAATGTTTGTATTTCACATGTTATACAGTGCTATCCTGATGCAATTTTTCATCCACAGGTGTACTTAATTTAATGTATCTCTGAACATTATTATTTGTCCACACCAATATTTTCAGAGACTTTTCTGCAATAGATGCTCTATTCAAAATATTAGCAAATTCAGAGATTGTGCTGTATGTTTATATTGGGTTAAACAGTGCTGTCCTGTTGATATTTTTCATTCACAGGTGTACTTAATTTAATGTATCTCTGAAACTTATTATTTCCCCACTCTAATAGTTTCAAGGACTCTTCTGCTATAATATTGGATCCTGTGTACACAATGCTAGCAAAATCAGAGATTGTGCTGTATGTTTGTATTGGGTTAAACAGTGCTATCCTGGTACAATTTTCCATCCACGGGTGGCGTTGGGTGTACTTAATTTAATGTATCTCTGAACATTATTGTTTGCCCACTCTAATATTTTCAGGGACTCTTCTGCAATAGTATAATATACTGTATACAAAATATTAGCAAAATCAGAGGATACATTTTTTGGGTATCTGAGGTCAAAGGTCAAATTTCAAAAATTACAACATTCTTATTTACACTAATGTTTTAATTTTATAATAGTTATGTGTGCATGTTTATTGGCTTTCCAATGATATATTGATTGTTTCTCTAGCTTCATTCATAGCAAAGTTACAGGCATTAATGTAGCGGTCAGTATGCGATTTAGGTCGAAGTTCAGTGACCTATATCTTCCATGATACTTGACCTAGATTTTTATTTTATTTTTTATTTTGATGTTCTCGCATGAGCCAACAACTGTACTAAATTTCATCAAAATTGGAGTCGGGTGATGCAAAAATGGCCAAAAAGTGATTGATTTGACATGGAATGACCCTTCTCACACATACATGACAGTGATGACATTACCAAAGACAGCATGTCCAATTTCAGTAAATCCATCCAACTTCAGTAAATCCTGTTAACACTTAGCACAAGTGGTTCTGGCCAATGGTCAACTAGTCCCACTTTGCCTACTCGCGGGTACTCCACACATCACAGGCTCTAGACTGCCAGTACTTGTGGTCAGTGCTCCACACATCACAGGCTCTAGACTGCCAGTACTTGTGGTCAGTACCCCACACATCACAGGCTCTAGACAGCCAGTACTTGTGGTCAGTGCTCCACACATCACAGGCTCTAGACAGCCAGTACTTGTGGTCAGTGCTCCACACATCACAGGCTCTAGACAGCCAGTACTTGTGGTCAGTGCTCCACACATCACAGGCTCTAGACAGCCAGTACTTGTGGTCAGTGCTCCACACATCACAGGCTCTAGACTGCCAGTACTTGTGGTCAGTGCTCCACACATCACAGGCTCTAGACAGCCAGTACTTGTGGTCAGTGCTCCACACATCACAGGCTCTAGACAGCCAGTACTTGTGGTCAGTGCTCAACAACTTGTACAGTTCCTAAACAGTCTGTGTGCAATTTTTGGGTAGCTCCAACAATCCACCCCATTCTTAGGGGTGGACCTTCTTAGGTGGTTAAACAATGTCTTGTATCAGTTTCATTTCCCTGTGTTTCAAAGGATACCTGGCACCTTATGGCCTGATATGGCCTGTGGCTGTGTCATTATGGCTTGTACTGGAAACTAAGACAGCTGTAGAGTTCAGACCAACAAAACACTTCATTGAATAACCTATATTACAACGATGTGGAATATGACCGACTACAGAGTAGTATTAACTGAGAGTGATAAGATATTGATAGTGCCAGAGAACATCTTCAGTCACATATTGTTATAATTATACTGTTTTACTTCAAAATTTACCTTATCTATTTATATTTATGCAATTGTCTTAATATCTTAGAAACAATATCCAATCTCTTAATTACCCCCTGGTACTTGGTATACACATGTAAACTTTTATATTATAAAATTTACCACGACACACATAAATTTTTCTTTTTTCTTTTAAACTGTTGTATGATTCCATGTATGTTTTATTGTGATGTGTGTATGCGCCTATAAAGATACGGCACCCTACAAATGCTTGTAATAATAATAATTGTTAGTTGGCGAAAAATGTTCTGAAAAAGGCCGACTACCCAGGTAGATCCATGAGACCCCATAACTACCAGTCACAAGATGATAACATAACCACAATACAGCTGTATATACATACAGATAGTGAGTTAATTAACAGCAACAAACAGATTTATTTTGTTATACCAACCAAAACTAATAAACTGGTAGTGGTTGAAGAAAATTTTATCTACAAAATTATTTTACATACAGAAATGGCAATTAATTTTACAATCTGTAACTGTTGTTACGGTTTTCTCTCAGACTCTGATTAACATATTTTAATGGCATTTAAATTACGAAACCTTTAAATTAATCATGTAAACAACAGACAGCAGCCCTTCTGGGATCCAGACATGTCCTTCTACAGCAGTTTGTTAACAGTAGCAACTGGGAGGTGGTGGGTAGAGGTGGTGGGTAGAGGTGGTGGGTAGAGGTGGTGGGTAGAGGTGGTGGGTAGAGGTGGTGGGTAGAGGTGGTGGTGGGGGGGAGGACAAGTACCCAACAACCTCCAACTACCCCATGGGCAGTTTTGGGCACTGATAAACACCCAACTCCCTCTGGTGGTCGTCAGTACAGTTGTAGACCACCCACCTTTGTGGAGTGGACACCCTGGGGAATGTGTTAGGACCACATACAGTCACCCTCTATTGTGGACATTACATCCTCACCACAGTGCCAGTGTCCTGGTGAAGACCTCACACCATCCTGTGTGCTGGCTTCAATGCCACACAAAGTGAACCTGTATGTTGCAACAAAAGCAGTGTCCCCCATCTCTGGTGTCTAACAGGCCACACAGGGCCACACAGCGTTGTTACAACCAGATGAGGCAGTTAATGCAGGCCTCATTTCCGGGTGGGTTTACAAAGCAGCCCACACAAAACATAGTCACCTGATAAAAAGTTACATTCAATCCACTCATGGTGGTCACGGCCCTCATGGGTAAACAACCCTTAGCTGCCAACGTTTACTAATTTGTTTAAGATTCTGTAATTGGCTGACAAGACAATTTGTTACCATAAATCATCGTCGTAGGTACTTTACAATATTAGTGGATCTGATTTCGATCTACATAGATACATGACAATAAAGCTTTCTGAAATTTACAGGATTATGCGCAGCTAAGACTGGCACTGGTTTGATCCTAGTGAGAACACATACACACGCACGCACGCACGCACACACGCACGCACACACAGTCTGACAGACTGTGTAGCAAGCACTTATCTCACTGCTAATATGCACCGGAAATTACTCAAAGATCATAATCACACAGGCATGCACATGTTTGATTATAATATATACTATCATTATGAACAATTACTTCATAATTCTCATTAAATGAACCAATGAAGGCAATGCAACTCTACTTATCCTCTAGCTAACGAAACTAGCTTTTTGCATGTTTATTGTTAAAAACAGTACGTAGTAACATTGTTTTTTTTAAGTAACGAACTACTTCATTTTTCAAGATCGTTTATTGAGTACTAACATATACACCACTTACCATAACTCTAAACAGCTGTGCTGACTTGAAAATTAAAACAATGATTACAAAGTAATCATTATGACTGACAACCAAATTAGTTTCAAAAACACCTCCCTGCAATGACTGACTGCTAGTGTTGACAGCCACGTAAACGTGTCACCTGTGAGACGTCTTCATTTACAGCTGCACCTTCTGATACGGTCCTCAAAGTTCAAGAACTACACATATGCTTGCTGATACAACCCCTAGTGAGGGAGTAGAACACTTTGTAGGAGCAGTCTTGGGAGAGCAGTGACAGGTGTCATCATACAGACACAGTCAGAAGTCACAGGGAGTCACTGTTCGCCTGGCACCCCACTTATGATAGGGACTCAGGGCACCTGTACCCACTGGGGTACCCACTGGTGCCACTGGGGTCCCCACTGGTACCTTCAAACTTCTGCAGCTGCAGGGTGAATACTGAAAGAGGTAGATGTTAGCAAACACCCATGGATAGACATTCATTCAAAACAAACTGGGACAAGGAATAAACTATGACAAGGAATAAAGTGCAAGTAACGTTTTATCAGTGTGTCATCCCATAAACGCTGCAGGGGTCCACCGGGTCTAAACTAGTTCAGTCCAAAGCTTAGACGGTAGCACCTTTTTAGAACAGGCAGTGCACAACGAGCTTGACATCACGATAGCCCACCATCCCACTTTGGATGATTATTACACAAATCAGTTTGAAACTTGAAATTAATGACAAGTTAACAAGTCAACCAACTTCCAACAAGTCTAATAATAATAATAATATTATTGTTGTATATGTTGATCAAATGAACTACCCTTCCCATTGAGGGGTTGAAATAGTGGTAGTCAGAGGACTACCAGAAATTCGATCGGACTATCAAAGATAATGACAGCTCAGTAGTCCGATGGACTATAACAAAATCTGGCAATATTTTTCAAATGTTGTGTTTGTCATGTTATTTTGCTTAAATCTGAGCCATATGACTACCAGATATATCTGAGGACTACCAGATTTCCCAACTAAGTAGTCATCCCGACTCACAGAAATGTTGGAGTTATTTCTACCCCTGGCATTGCAGCCATTCAATATGATTCACAGTTATTTTTTTTTACACTATGTTATATATGCACCCATATGAAATACCAGTACAATTTCATATTGTAGTATACTGTTAAAATTTTACGCTAAGTAATGACAAGACTTATTAAAAATGCTGGTCTTAACACAACGTCTGATATCCCCTTTACAAAAGCGGACAAGTTATAATCTTACCATCACTTGCTACTAATGTTACCAATCACTACATGTTATACTTCGCAAATAAAACATAATTATCGACAAAACTACTCCCTAGCCAGACATCAACATAATTACGACGTTGACACAATGAAAGTTGCACTGATTCCGCCTTTTGTTTGCAACAACACAAACACAGTGCTTGCAACAACACAAACACAGTGCGGGCAGGTCATGTTTCAAGTTTAGCCAGCAGGATCATTACAAATCTGTTCAGTTGTGCTGCTTTATCTAACAAAGTGATTTGTTTGGGAAGAAGAGAGCTGAACTGGTTCCATTAGTGGTTTCAACACCAGCCTCGTGTATCAGTGCAGAGTGTATCCAGGCATTATTCAGCAGATTATGGCGCGTGTATCAACTAACACTATTGCCTGCACATGGACACGTTTCCACTGATACGTGAATAAAAATGTGATGTGTTTTCCAACGAACTGATGCCCAGTGGCCACGGAGACACCAGACCAAAGTTTGGCCAGTGAGAAACAGACTAAACCATCGCGCAAAAATAAAACCGGTGTGTCCAGTCCAACGACTTAATACTTAATCCATTCCTTGTGCCACAGGATATATATATATTATTTATATATATATATATATATATTATAATATATATTATAATATAATATATTAAAAGCATTTATAGAGCACCATAAATCCAAGTTACCTTGTTCGAAGGCACTGTTACAACATATCATAGAAAGAAACTAAAAGTAAAAAATCATAAAACATGGCATCAAATATCGGAATAAATTATCATAAAAATACACATACTAATAATAATAATAAAACTTATAATATATATCTTCTTCTTCGCCTTTTCCCATTAGGGAAATATATATCATGGCAGTGTTTCCCCTGCTATATGATGAGTGAGGGGGGCCACCTCGCTGTTTTTCTATGCCACCTCACATAAAATAGTCAAAACTGTCACCTCATAGCTATTTCTTGCAATAAACATGTTTACATGCTGTTACCTTGTAGTTATGCATTTGTTTCCTCTCTATGTGCCCAGAGGAGAGGATAGGATAAAACAGAATGTACAATTTTGAAGGTAACAGTTTAAAAAAAAAAAAAATCCGGGACCATGCCTCGGGACCCACAGTGTCTCATCACATGTTGAACACTCTTTCAGTCCCTGCTCGCCTCACCCAGCTATAGACTGAGGGAACACCACAGTCTCATGGCTGCAACTGTCAGTGCACAACTCCTTCTACAGTCAAATGTCTTTCCAAGTAGATAGGTCTATTTGGCCCAGGTGTGAACTACTAGAACTTTGAATACAAGCCTTTCTTTTTAATATTTTAGTTAAACTGTAGCAAAGAATTTGTTAAAAAATAAAATGGTTTACAATATTTAATGACTAATATTAATATAGTCTATGTGAATCGGTGAAAGCACTTCAAGCAAACTGCAACACATTGATCCAGCATCATAGATATGCCCAGCATCGACACAGTAGCCACCCATGGATAAAAACATTCATTATAAGACATGATGAAAACACAGAAATCCCAACCAGTCATAATCTCCTTGCTGATCCACGTGTCCCGTACAACGCCCGCTGGCTGTGAACTAGCCTCCTACAGCCATTACCAGGAACTACTACAGGTAGCTGTCAGTGCAATTACCCGACTCTCACCCGGACAAGATCAATGTCCAGCGATCTCGTTCCTGTGCCCACATTCCATCCGACTACCGTGGGATACTGTCAACGGATTCTCCTATAATCTCTCCTGACATTGGTCACAGTGGGCACCGAGAGAAATTATCCGCAGGGCAGGTAGGGTTCACAAATATTGCAGTTGTGAGTTTGTGAAAATTGCAGGTGTCGGAGGCAATATCACGAATAAGGCGTGAATAAAAGCACATGGTATCGGAGTCGGACACATTCTTGGGTCAAAATAATCTAGAAATTCAGAAAACATGGCAAGGTATGCAAAAAACAACCAGCAGTGAAAAGGTACTGTTGGACCTCATTCAAATGTTGTGATGGCTGCATGCTATTTTCAGCAGCAGTGTCTTAGAAGTCAAACATTTGGTCACGGTCAAATTGGCAATTGAGCTCTCTAGGACAAATTAGCAGATGTTCCCAATTTAACTTTCCCTCAAGTTTGCCAAATTCAGCGACTTACATAAAGGTTCTTAGACAGAAATAACTGTTCGTCAGTCTTGAGTTTCAGCAGGCAAAAGGCTTGGAAGTCATGCACATCATCCATGGCCAGTTTACAGTAGTTTACAATGACAAAGCCACGTCATTTGAGTTAATTAATTCTTTAAATACTGATCCATTTTGTCGTGAGTTATTACTGTGAGTACCAATTGGGTCCATGACAGTCATGTAATCTGGCTCTTAGACTTGGAACTGTTATTTAATCTAGTAGCTCACTGGCCCTCTCTAAATGCCACGCAGGATTATCAGTTATAACTACCTGGTCTCTCTACTGACCGGTCATCTGTCCACCTTCAAGAAGGGCGGGCACACAGCGGAAACCAATGACATTTCATTTAAATTGACAATGACACCATGAAATCCGCTGCATAATATCCGACAAATCATGGATACAACCACTGACTCACTGTGACAACAACAACAAGGCTCCAGCCTCACAACTACAGGCAAATAGAAACACAAGATAAGACTTGTCAAGCTCAGATTACAAGACAACAAGTTGGCCCAACGTGATAGTGGCCCTTGAAAAAGTACCAGGATTCTTCTCAGACTGCTGAGTTTGGATACTTGCCATTAATTCTCATCAATCTCACATCTACACATCTACACATCTAGTACAAAACTGTTTCATTTCACTAGTACAACCAGTAAAATAAATCCCTTGGCAATCAGACCTACACAGTGACAGTATATACAACATACCTTTAAAACTTCAATATTTGGAGCAGTGGTCAGTCTAGTCTATCTTTAAGTAGTTCAACTAAACTGTCACACCTTTAACGAAATAATGGCAAAATTCAAACTCTAATAAAGCCATAGGAAGATTAAATCTGGGTGATGGTTGACCTGCTTCACCTGAACTACTTCATATCAGCGGAACAAATTTATGCTGTATGTTTTCAATGTTATCACAATATGATCATATGTCACAATAACTGCCTGCCTGCCCGGCCAACACAGGCTGTCAGAAATACACGATCGGATCGATCGGACAACTTGCTTCTACAACACAACATCCAGCTCAAACACAACAACAAATACTATGCCTACCGGGTTATGCAACTTACACAAACCACACCATCATTTGTGGCCAAATTCTAAGCTATCAGTTACATAATCCTTGAAAATCATAACATATGGTAAACTGGAAACCAGTTAGGGATCTGATAACCTTTCCTGATTATGCTAAATACAAATTTAACTGTACATAACCAAGCGAGGGACCAAGCTTGTTTCAAATGCCTCGAGCTGCTCAGCAGACGTATGTAGGTTATTACCGTGTAAATGTAAATAAACTTATATAACTCTTTCAACTTGAACTGTGTCTTACGAGTGCCCTGATACTATTACACATACACACTTCTCTCAGTTTGCCTGACTGGGTGATAATTTTAATGATTATGTTTGATTATTTTAATTATTCTGCCCAAATCCACTGGTAGCCAGACACTAAGACAGAAATGTTATACAAATCATTAAGTATATCGCCATGGACAATAACAAAAAATTATGATTGTTTATCGTGTAAAATATTTGATTTTGTTTATCACTTGTCTTAATTATACAAGTTGTAATTATACTAATTAAACTACATGTATAGCGCAACCGGTATAGGCGGTATTACTATTAAGTGTACTCATTAGTGTGGGTTGGTTCGGTTACTTAAGTGTGCCCTGTATTAAATAATCTCAATTACTTTATGAATAGCTCGGGTGCCTATCATAAAATATTAATGAGTAGATGATTAATAAATAACCACTGGTCACCAAATATGATATAACAGTAAAGATATTGATCTGTGATGTTTCTACATCTCTGTCTGTCCCCAGATACTGTACTTGATGTTTTCAGTGATTATCACTCATCAGATTGATTTGACATGGAATGACCCGTAAAGCACTTTGAGCAATCCTGAGGATTGGATATTGTGCTATATATATATATATGTATATATGTATAAAAGAACTTACCATTAGAACATTTTTGTGTACAAACATGCCATTGTCATACACAGAGAACATAAGACAGACGACTAGTAGTCGACTACCTGTCTGGAACTACGCAAATTTATTTAAAGAAAAATGCCTGTAATTTTAGGAGAGGGGTCATTTCGCTAATCCATAGCACAATAGGGCCCGTAAGTGTGTCACGATAAATGGCGTGACTCCGCGCGATTGGAGCTCATTGGGGTCTAAGCGAGACAATTGGGGACTGGCCACAAGAATAATACACAATAAAATAGTTTACGGGATTTGCATTTTACATTGCTGTACGTTGTGGTTTCGATAAGCACTTATATCTGACAAGTTGTCTAAATTCGCATAATCATAACACATGTGTACGTTTGCCCCAAACAGGTTGTAATACGCGAAAAATGGCACTTTTCATTATTAGTCAAAATCGCCAAATGCAAATACTTGCCGCTATTGCCATGGCAACCACCATTATAATCGATTAAAAATTCATGATTTCTGTGATCATTGTCACCGGCAAAGTGTTCCACTGCTTCTGCTTGTAATAATCCGTCGGACAGTACAACTGAAATAGTTAGACTGGAACCGTTCGATTATTACAACCAAAAACAAAACGAAGTCCTATACGTTAACATGGAGAATATGGACCTCCTGCCCCCAACCTCGTTTTCGCGCGCGAGACTTACACGCCCTATTTATAGCTCACTGCTCTCACTGCACGTGACGTCCCTAATGGTTATTGTCGGATCACGGTTTTTCAATCTGCTATTATTTGGCAACTTGCAACCATATACATTTTTGGGGCAATACAAAAAACAGGGAAGAATTTTTTTTTTAACCCTTTAAAAGCGAATCTCCCACTTGCTATGTTGTCACGCCTGGTCAGCTGCCTGGGGCTGTGCGCTCTTGGCCAGACCGCCTCAGATGTACCACGACATCTGTCTGAGACAGAAACAGTCCCCTACAACCTATACCCCACACCACTCCAGAGCCTGCTCCACACCCCATAGTCCCAACTACATGCTCCCCAGGGGAGATACTGCCCCACAAGAAGGGATACTGCTAATTCAACAGTGATGTGTTCTATTTCTTCCCAGTGGGAGGTAGGTTATGCACCACTGCCAGACATAAAGTACTGGCACTGACAGTCCATGCGAAATACTCTTGAAATAGTGTGAAGTTGACAAGGAGCTTTGTAAAAAAGGTTTAATAAACCCAAAAACATTATGCATATGGAGCGAAACTCTCTCATCACTTGAATACACAGATATACACGTCAACACATCACTGCAAGTTGGTTGGCCTATCCAGATTTACAATTTATCATGAAAGTGAGCGTGATAAAAACTACACTTTAAATACCAGTTTCCGACAATGTTAGTGAAACACACCCACAATAGTTTATACAGACGGGTCAACAATTTTTGATATTACACTGTATTCGTTGACAAAATACGGAAAAACAAATTGTCCTTGTACATATAATTACACGGTTTCTAAAACAAAAAATGTCCTAACATTGTAAATGAAAAAGATAAACACACTGTTCTATCTGATAATCCCATTTCCTGACACTGTCTTTACATTCATGCAAACACTGATGACAACTAAATACCCACCAATAAACCGCACTAATCCGACAACAACTGTAACAACAATCAAGAAACACGCAGTCGGCATGTGTATAAATACCACTCTCACTGGGAACTGAGGCGGCCATATTGGAGTTGACAGGGTCAGACTAACTGCCCATATTAGTGATAACGGGCCCAGATCGCACCAGTCAATGCAATTGTGTCTGACAGTCACAGATACAGTGGCCGACCAACCGGGCAACCAACCTGCGCGAGTGGTGGAAGTGGCTACCACAGTCCCAGTCAGTGGACTGAGATAATGGGCGCCTAACCAAGAGGTATGTGGAGGAAACCACGGGCCACCGGATGCTTCTTCCTCCATCCCCTCATCGCCGCTGGCATCAACCACATAGAAATTTCCCGGCAGACATGGGAAAAACAAAAACACCTGCGGCATGCACCACACAATGTATGATGCAAAAGGGGCGTTTGTGGAGTAGTCACCTGGTGGCTCTGCAGTAGTTCATAATTATATTCACTATTAAAAGACATCTCAGCGATAGTGTGGGTTAATGACGTTGTCAGTTGCTTTAACCGGGTAGATAAATCAAACATTGTTTTACTGAAAGAAAAATACAGTCCATCGCGTAATTTTGTGTGTCGTTGTGACGTTTTTGTGTGCATGGAAGTGTGTGTTTACTTGTTATATGTACATGTGTACATGTTCATACAATTGTCATTTCTCATACTGGAGATTGTCTGCAGGACTTTTAGCTACCATGACCATTGCGTGCCAGAACCACATAATTCCAAGAGGATATATTTGGCACGCAAGTACAAGTGCATAACTCAAATACATAATATGGATAAACACACAGCAATCTCTGTGCCCGATGTAATTTAAGCCAAACAGGAAAACCGCACATAGGACACTACAGCGAATGCAGAGCGAGGGAACGGCTCAAAACCAAGCTACACAAAAGACATGTCAACAGCTGATTATGATCAACTGAGCACCCCTGTAGCATGCAATCCGAACGGTACATATTCTGTATTATGAACGCACAGCCGTGTAAGTGGAATTGGTCACGGACACCAAAATTGGCACAACATGTGACCGCTGACAATAACGGAAACCTTGTTAGAATTGACAGGTTAATATGGCATAACCGGGGAGGGAGTGTAACTCTAGCACCAATCAAGCTTTGCAGAGGCAACCAGCAATATCAGCTTATCAACCACCAATAGATAATAATCATATGGTCAGTGTAGTTTACTTACAGCAGGAATATCCCAAAAGATGTGAGAAACTAGGGAAAAAACATAAAGATATCAGAACTGGGGAAATATGTTTCTAACTGAATGCCGTGGTTTAAACCCACAAGTGGGGACTGGGCAGTAAAGTAAGTAAACTAAGTATACTGGGACAGCAGAACTGGGAGGGTCCCTAAAGCCATCTATGGGGAGTAAAGTACAGAACAAAATGACAACCGCTGAAACATCAACTGTAAACATAACAAACACAGGGCTTCCAACACTACTACTTGGTCAATATTCTTGATAATGAACTGCCAGCTTTACCCTCACCTTGACAGTATTGCCACCTTGCAATTACATTAAGACAGTGTAAAGTATTAGAAACTAATTCACCTCACTATTCAAATAATTTTAGTAATTTAATATGATGCTTTTGCACCTGTTTAACTAAAACACATCAGTTACTTTTTTCCCAATCACACTATTTCTATGAAACAAGATGTAATAAACAATATAATTTATGTTTGTAAACAAGACCAGACTTTGAATAAACTAATGGCAGCAATCCATTTAACGTTTGAACATCTTTTCAGGGCAAATTGAGATCGGACAGGTATATACATACAGTGATACAGCACATTGAAACAGAGTAACCTGGATTTATGATGCTCTACAAATGCTGTATTATTATTACACAGTACATGTAGTCTTACTCACATGAGCACTCAATCGTACACGTGGTCTGAGGATACTACCGCATTTTTAAGGAGAGTACTCAGAGTAGCCACACTTCTGAGTGTTATTTATAGTGAGGCTAAGATCCACGGTACTTGGATATTTCACATTGCCAGTCAACTACCAGCTAAGTAACATAATAGGATACGGAGTCTGTGTTCTGCATCATCTTTTGCCAGTCCACCAGCGGGATGGGAAACAGCGCATGTTAATTGAGCGAGCAGATGGAAGCGATTCGGCAGCAGGTTTCACTGGCAGTCTCCCAGACTGAGGTCACAGGCCCACGGTCTACTCAACCACGCTCACCATTCTCACAAATGTCACTGACCTCCGACCAGTTAACACAAGTGTAAACACGGTCACAGCTCAACCAATCAATGCAACGCTCATTCACTCCACACAATAAAGAAATAAGTGTCAATGGTGTTTGAAAATGTGAAACAAGCACATGTATTATATCAGTGAGCTGACAAAATATTGAAAATGTCTTCAAATTGGCATGTGGTACCTTAAACCCCTTGTTACAACCAAGCCATAGAGAACACATAAGTTTAAATATTGAACTACTATAAACTTTAACCAGGTCATCACATCACATCACATCACATCACATCACATCACATCACATCACATCACATCACATCACATCACATCACATCACATCACATCACATCACATCACATCACATCACATCACATCACCACTGTCGCCAGTGTCGTGTAAAGTGGGGATACTGGGTAACACCAAAACATGGCCATATTTATAACTTAACAACAAGTACTATCTATTCCATTCTACAGTAAGTTCAGAACAGACATTCTGGGGCAACTACAGTCTACATACAGGTGAAATGTTCAGTCTAAATACTACAGTTCTACAACTCCACCAGGGGTTTATGCAGGATAACAAATTTGCCAGCCACACTTTTTGGTGAGCACATGCATGCTAACTGATGTATGTATACAAGCCAGTTAGATGTGTTTTATGACCACAAAATAAACCACAAACACAAATGTCCTCAAAATTTGGAATATGAATCGAATTGAATACGAATATCCAGTGACTTTGAATGATATTACAATATTGAACGGTGTCGAGATGTCTTGCCGGGATGTGGCATCATCCTGTCACCATACGCATTCCCGCCATCGTTCCTTTTGTTAATTTCTGACCAAACCATGAAAACAACTTCTTACAGCCACCAAACTTCTTCTCACATATCTTCTGTATATATATACACACACACACTACAAAATAAAATAGTGTAAATTCCGGTAAAGAATACAATTAACAAACCAAACTCACGCAAAACTTGACATGATCTTGGTAATTTGTCGCAGGCATCGCTACATAAATGACCTTCAAAAATTCCAGTTTTATGCTAACTGTAAAGTAACAATAACCCTAAGTCCCTAACCAACACAAAGCTAACTTTAACTAATCCCAAACCCTAATCTTAACCCAACACTGCAACAAAAGACCCCTCGACACAATACCAATGTTACAGTAAGCTATGTGTAGCCGTCACCGTGTTGTAGGCGAGTTTTACGCAAGTTTGTTTTGTGAAGTTTATTTGTTTCAGTAATGTTAGTGATTTTGTTTTTGTAACCTAGTGTGTGTATGTATAAGATATGCGGAGTAGTTTGGCGGTTATGTGTGCCAGCATAGCTTTATGCAGAGATCGGTCCACCCGTCATTTGGACAGGTAAAAACGAATATGGACGGGTAAAAAATTGAAGGAGCAAAAAAGGGTCTTCAAAAACATTAGATAGTGCTAGTTATGCCTTGAAAGTGAGTGAGTGTAAATGGTGTCACATGTGTGTTTGTAGTCCATTTCAGGTCATCAGGCACATTTGAAAGTTTGTAAACTGGCTTAATAGTTAACATTCATGTGTCCACCAAAACATGTGACAGTACCAGTATATACTCATTTGAAATAGGAGGGTAGATCAGTCTGAATACTTCATCTCATTCATGTTTTTGTTGTTGGCTCAATTTTAGGATACGTTGTCCCAGTTCTTTTGTTTTTATACACCAGTAGCTCCACCACCCCCAGGACTTTGAGTATGTCATGTTACTAACCCAAACACAAAGTGGGGCGCACAAATGTGAAAAACTGCCCAGAAATGTCAATAGGCTAGCGATTGCGCCCTAATTACAACTACAAACAGACCGTGCAGCTTTATGTAGAGACCCGCCCACCCATCGTTTGGACGGGTAAAAACTAATATGGACGGGTAGAAATATGGTGGACGGGTAAACAAATGAAGGAGCAAAAAAGAAAAGGTCTCCCAAAACCATATATACTGTTAGCTATGCCTTGAAAGTGAGTGTAAATTCTGCATTTGTAGCTCATTTCAGGTCATCATGCACAATTTTTAAGTTTGTAAATTACCTTAACAGTTAACATCCATATGTCCACCAAAACATGTGACTGGCAATACTGTTATCCTGCATAAAGCCCCGAAACAGACTCAAGTGTTTAGGCAATTTGAAATACATTATAGACATGATGTTGTGGTTTAATGTCAAGGCATAGTCTGACAAATGACACATCAAGTGCTAAATATACTTTCAAAAAATACCTTCTTTTGTATGTTAACATGCATTGCAAAAAGGATCACTAGTTGTAAACATTTCAGATTAATTCCCAAACCATGGCTATAATGCGGGCTATGTATGCGGGCTATGTATGCTATGTATGCGGGCCTTATATTCCAGGTGCAAAACTGCATTGTACATTCAGACTAGTTATGCTGAATAACAAACAATTCAAACAGTAAAGAAGATTTATTTTATGGTATAATTCTGAATCGTGGCAACATGAAGCGATTAAAGAACCCAATTTTAACACCCGCTGTCATTTTCACGAGCCTTGGCTTTGCTTTGTTCCTGGTTTACGTTCGATTCGACCCAAAATGCTGACGAGTACATACCAATCCGCCAACCATGTGAGTAGGCAGCAGAAAGTTACCTAAAACTGCCATCAGCACGGTCCCGATACTGATAGTAGCTACTGTGCAGACGAGAGAGACCTAGTTTCGACAGGCCCGTGTTGGTAACGTAACCCGTGAAACTGCTGTGACCCGATGTTTTTGCGTCGACCCCTTTGAACGAAGCCCACAATGCCCGTACTGGCCGTAGCCCGCAAGCACACCGACAGAAATGAAATGCGCGCAATGTCTAAAATGCGTACATGTCCGCAATCGACCAATAACTCACCACAAAGTACTGTGTTGACACGATTTTTAACATTGACTTGTATCTGAACATGATTTGCAGTACCGTATCTTTGGAACAAGAATCACTGCACAAACGATATCGCCGAAGTTTGTAAACATTCGCAATCAGAACGTGTGTCATACACTAAATATATCCACGTTATAACTAATGCAACTTAGCCGAAGAAGCGACAGGACACCTACCGCTGTAAGTGAGATCGATGTAGTATGAGTCTGGTTGTCCGTGAAATTCGGTCTGCTTGCTGGGCATTTAAAAACGGCACAGTCGCTCTTAGCAAGTTTTGAACATGGCCGCCGTTGAGTGCAGTTAATGACGTCATGTCGTCCCAGGGTGCACCGCGACTAGCCCACTTTTGTGTAGTTGGCTTGTCAATCAAATGGAAACCCGCGAAAGACGACCTCAAATCCACATGCGCGTTATAAAATTATTATTATTTAGCGCGCTACTCGAAATACAGAAATGATAGCAACGCATTGGTACGACAAACGTCAGTCTTGCATTTTTTAAGTCAACAGAATAGTAACTTATAATTATAAATTAATATAGGTTATAATCCTATCCTCGCGTCATTACTTTTAGTATGGAAAATTAATGTATAATTGTCAATTTAATGCATTATGCATATAACAATATGTAGGCAAAAAACGTGGACACTTTTTAACGTTAGTTTTAGTACTTATGGAAAATTAATGTATATAATCAATGCATATAACTAACTATATGTAGACCAAAATGTGGGCACATTTAACGCTATTATTTAAAAATAATTTTTTAAAGGAACGTCACTATACAATTTTATAAATATTTGTATATACCGTTTAGATATGAAGCGCTATGAAAACGTTTAACGTGAGTTTATACTTGAAAATGTGTTTTAAGACTTCGATACAATCATATGAATGTTGCTGCTTACTGGGGTTATCTCGCTGCACGCCTTTCCCCTAAGTTCACCCCCACCCCCACCCCCACCCCCACCGCCGCCACTAGACATCTGTTTATCTTGGAGCCATGAACAATATATTTACTATCTGTTTATCTGTTTATAATGATTATAAAATTATATGTGTTATACAAATCTGGCAACTTGGATATTCTTTTGTATCAGGGACAAATCTGTGATAACGTAAATACGAGGGCTTTGAAATCAGCCGGTATCAATGATTAAGCTTAGATATACATACGGCAGGCCCTGTATATCTACCGGTCAATACTTTCAACAAACAAATAATGTCATTAAATTACTATTTAAATGTGTACAAGTACGTCTACTTTATTTGTAAAAACATCCTTGATGCACATTTGGGGCGGGCGGGCGCGCGGGCGGGCGGGCGCGCGGGCGCACGGGCGCACGGACGCACGGACGCACGGACGCACGGACGCACGGACGCACGGTCAAAGACAGAGAATGAGGGAGGATAAGAGAAAACGATATATATACAGACAGACGGACAGACAGATACAGAGAGATAGAGAGACAGACAGACAGACAAACAAGTGGGCAGAGAGAGACGCAGACGCAAACGCAGATGCAGATGCAGACTTCCGTCGAAGGAGTTCATGAAAGGTCTTTCCAGTTGCTCGAAGTGTTGTCCACGTCTCGAAGTGGTCGTGCCCGCTGGACGGAACGGTAAAAGCCGTCATACACTTTCTTTCCGCCTCACCAGAGACGACCAGTCGGTGGTGGTTTAGAAAATGTTGTCGGATCTGGTCATGTCTGCCGGTAACTGTAATCACACTTTTCAAGTTTTACGCTGACTTCAGTTCTTTTGCCGCCGGTGTCAGTAGGGATAAGTCGCATTCTCTTTTTCCCTCTCCCCCTCCCTCCCTCTCCCCCCTCTCTCATATCTGTTCCCTCTCTCCGTCTCTCTCTCCGCTGTTATTTTCTCTCTCCCCCACCCCTCCCCATTCCCGTCTTCTTCCCAACCCCTTTCTCCCTGCGTTCACTCTCATGCTTCTCCCTCTCCGCTCTCCGTGTCACCCCTCCACCGTCACCTCTTGCTCATTCTCTCCTCTACTCCCTCCGTGTCCTGTCCTTCCTCGCATTCAAAATGTGCTATAAGAAGACGAAGAAGGTTACCCCAAACAAATGTTTCTTTGTAGTGGTGGTATATCCCCAGTGATTCATGCGTGGCTTGTGGTAGACGTGGCGCCATCTGTCGACTACCAAGGTGGACTGAAACTGTAAACACATTAGAGCGGCTGTTAGCGCGTATTTATGATAACATAAACAGCGTTCTTGATCACTGCGAAAGTGATGCACTTTCACAGTGAGCGAATTGGGCATGTTACTCCTTCTACGCAAAACAAAATTAATAATATCCGGCAGTGCACGCGAAACAATGGTTCGTATTTGTTCACGAGGTGGCGCCACAAAATACTGCACGCACTCGCGTAGCGTTGTAGCGTTTACATTTTTCCGGCGTTATAAACGTTCCGATTGACATTTCTGCGCATGCGCGATATATGTAAAATCATCAACGTGCAGCGAAAAGACAAAGCATTTATGGTAAAAATACTATGGGTTGTTCTTGAGGATGTATATACCCTCTCAGCAAAGTTATTTGTCGCAAATTAACACGAGGCAAACAAGTTTTGAGGCATAATTGATAGCAAGAGTAAATCACGTGACTGTAGTGCGCCATAATCCGTGACAGTGATTTATAAAAAAACGAAATATTTTATTGCATCGAACGACATTTTAAGAAACTCTTTACAGTAATCATCACAGGAGAGTTAACGAACAGCTCGTGGCATTTATACCGAAAATGCTTTGTTGTTTCGCTGGACATTGATGAATTTACATAAACGTCAATCGGAACGTTTTTAACGACCGGGAAAATGTAAGCACGACACTTGTAGTGTATCCTACCATAAAATATTTTCCTGCTTCATAAACAACTACAAATTTGTATTTCTGTTTAGTTTATTATGTATATATGTTTAATGTTGAATCATTTCAATAGGATAGTATTATCTTATAAAAGGATATCCTTATTTTTATTTAATAGGTGGCCTGAGAGCCTATCTAGTGTCTAGTTTACTGTCTACCCTATATAATTCTGGGGTAAGGCCGCCATAGTGGTAACATCGGCTGAGCATAGAACCAGAGTTAGAAGATCACAGAGCTGAATCTCTTTGGACCTTGTAGGACCTTGTAGGCCTACATTGATGACGCCTTCACACGGACGCATGGGACCGATCTGTATGCTCATTATTATTGCGAACCAGTAAAATAAATGTTTAACACAGTACTACTTTCGATGAGTTTTGCGAATAAAATAGCTTATGATCACTGCAAAAACGAATGTCAGTAGGAGATAAAAAAAAGTCTGCCACCGATAGGCTGATAAGTGATGACATTGCGTTTTGTTTACGTCACAATCAAATTATGCGCAAGGCCTACGATAAGTTTTGCCTTTTTCTAAGAAATGTTGATAACGGTTAAATACAAATGTATGTGACTATTTTACATTATATTACTGTGACATAGCATGTCATAAAACACATTTTGTATAATACGTTACTCTTGTCATATTTGTAAGATTGTTCATGCTGTAGTTGTTCGTGAAGAAAATGGCGCTATGTCAACAAGACGTCCGAGACTGAACGAGATAGAACGTAATTGGTTCCATCGGGAGATTTTCAAAATGGGTCTTCCATGTTTAAATTCCATTGTACATCAGCTCCCCATCTAGACTTAGACTATCGCCAGAGCTGCTCAGGCAATACGATTTGTTCGCCCTTATTGCCATAGCAGCTCTGGCAATAACTTAGTCAGGGCGCCCTGTCTAATAGCTCCGATATGAAGTTCTACCAGTCGGGTTTGCGGGGCTTGGAACACAGCAACCCACCGCATAGCCTCAATTAACTCCGTGAGGTGACGGCACTTTTCAGCCTCCCCCACGGCACTTTTCAGCACCTCCGCTTAGGAATTGGGTATATGCCACCAATGATTAATTTTCCATAAGCGGCCATTGTAACGTTTCTTTGATTTCTCACTAGGTTTTTTAATCCATGGCATTGAACGTTTCAGACATTAATTAGCCTCCATTCACACATGTCATGTATAACATTCGTGAAAATTACATAACTCTTTCTCCTACAATCCAATCTCTAACCTGGCAGTCACTGACACACCTTCATTTTTGCTTCAATCACCCTCCGATTGCCAACGTAACACCTCTAGGCCGAATTACACCTGGATGCATACGCACCTGGTCACTGTCTGACAAATATCTTTATTTCGCAACTGTGATACCATGGTACGCTGTCATATAATTTCCAGTCAACCAGTCCTACATTTACTGCTTCCAGAAATGTACCCCCAAAATGCACAACCCAATTCTTTTAAGCTGGACTACAGGCAATGCCGTAGGAATCCATCTGGTGGTATGTCCACAATTAATAAGCTGCCGATGTAACCGCCAGGGCGGCTTTAGCCTAGACTAAGGTAGAGATGCTGGAGACATACCATCAAATGGATTCCTACGCCATTATCACAGTAGTCCTGCTTAAAAGAACTGCATTATGCACTTTTTGTAAATTTATGGAAGCACTAAATGTAGGACTGGTTGAATGGAAATTATATTTCTGCATAGCGTGATATAACAGCTGCGAAATAATGATATTTGTTAGACAGTGAAAATATGCTTATGCATACAGGTGTAATTTGGCATAGAGGTGTCAACATTGGCAATCGGCCGCTGATTGAAGCATAAATGAAGGGGTGTCAGGTTAGAGACTGGATTGTAAGAGAAAGAGATATGTCATTTTTACGAATTGTATACATGACATGTGTGAATGGAGGCTAATTAATGTCTTAAATTTTCAATACCATGGATACCTACTGGGAAATCAAAGAAATGTTACAATGGCCGCCTACAGGAAATCAATTGGTGGTATCTACCCTGCTGTTTGGCTCTCAGGTCAACTATTAAATAAAAATTAAAATAACGATATACTTTTACAAGTTAACGATATTCTGGGCTATGAAAAATATTCAACATTGAACTGATATTAACACAAAATAAATAAAAATGTACAATTGTTTATAAAATAGGAATTACGGCTGGAGTAACCAACGAGGTGGCACCATTGTTTAGCGACGCGACGCGACGCGACGCGACGCGACGCGACGCGACGCGACGCGACGCGACGCGACGCGACGCGACGCGACGCGACGCGACGCGACGCGACGCGACGCGACGCGACGCGACGCGACGCGACGCGACGCGACGCGACGCGACGCGACGCGACGCGACGCGACGCGACGCGACGCGACGCGACGCGACGCGATCCCCTCCGAAGGCATCGGACAGCATGGCCGTGAGCATCGTGCTAAATAGAGTAGGTCATATAGCGTACATCTTTGTCATGCTAACTGGGAAAGAAACGGAAGCATCGCAGTTGTCCTAAGCCTGAGTAAGTACGTGCACTTGAAACCGTCTGACCATGCTGATGACCTTCTCTGGACAACCCAACTGTGTCACTATTTTCCAGAGGCTATCGCGGTTCATCTAGTCTGACTTTGGTCCGACCGACACAGTTGGTGAGCGGTTCTGCTTCTTTACCGGAGTTAGCGCGCTGCAAGCATCGTGTCAACTGGGGCTTGCTCTGAGGCTACGCTGGCTCTTTGCAGGAATGTGACGTTGGTCCAAATGGAGGATCAGACGATTCAAATGTACGCGAGAAGGGTCTTTTGAGCGATAGACAACCCTTCTCTTGACAGAGGTGTTGTAGCGCTTACATTATCCGGCGTTATAAACGATTTACGTTTCTGCGCATGCGCGATAAATGTCTAATCATCAATGTGCAGCGAAATGACAAAGCATGTATGGTATACATACTACGGGCTATTCGTTAGGATGTATATGACATCTCAGCAAATCTATTTGTCGCAAATTAACACGAGGCAAGCAAGTTTCGAGGCATGTTTTGATAGCAAGCATAAATCACGTGACTGTAGAGCGCCATAATCCGTGACAATGATTTAAACAAACATAATATTTTATTGTATTGAACGAATTTTTAAGCAACTGTTCACGGTAAAAAATCGCAGGACGGTTAACGAATAGCTCGCGGCATTTATACCAAAAACACTTTGATTTTACATTTATCGCGCATGCGCAGAAACGTCAATCGGAAAGTTTTTAACAACCGTAAAAAATATAAGCGCTACAGCGTTACAGCGTCTTTGTTCTCGCGGTGGACCACGTGGCATGGAATGGAGCAGTGAACTGCAACAAGGCATGCACCAACAGCTGTATTTCCGATTTCATACAGGACGTTACATAATTATAAAACCTGACTGTACGGGTGGTTAGCTGTTTGACAGAGCGGGCACCCAGTTCCAAACAGTTTGAAAATTTATGACGTGCTGAGCTTGCGGCTAAGTGCTCAAAGTTGTCGCAATCGCTTGGAGATGACAAACAACGTTTCTTTGGCTTTGCGGGAGAAACTCGAAAACTGCATAATTATAATGCCATGGTTTTAAAGAAGAACGTTTCAACATGAAGGACAACCTCGTGTAGTTTTAACAGAGAATTCTGATTCTGAATGCCAATGGTTGTAGTGCAAAACCCATATTGGGGCATCACGCACTAGTGAGGGTGGTCGCTTTCAGGCTGGCTGGCTTCATGTTATCTGGAAGTGGAATAAGAGTATTTGTGCATGGGAATGTGGAATTAGGATGGAGTGGGTGGGGAAAAGTACAATTCAATGTTGGGGGACGGTGGTGTGGGTGTGGTAGGGATGGGATGTGGAGGGGGGCTGGGGTGGTGGGATTTATTGTCTATTAATTATAGGTGCCTCAAGGGTGCAGTTGTCAGGTTAATATCCTGCAATGCACCCTTGAATGCGTCGAGACTGTTGTGGGTAAATACATTAGCTGGAAGTATGTTCCACTGGGCTATTGTTCGGGGGAAAAAGTTGTATTTATAATAGTTGTTGGAGGTGGATATTAGAACATTAAGAAATAACGATAGGTCCCTTCGAGACGCAGGACTCTGGCGAGTACTGGGACGATACGTCACTATGCATATGGCGACCGCATATTCAGCGTATCTGTATATTGTCATGCTTATCAATATAATCATTAAAGTATATAAGTATTGAACAAATGGAAGTCATTCTTATTTATATACAGATACGCTTAATGCACCATACAACTGCCAACGAAGGGGTATCACAGGACCAAGGAAACCAACAATGCGGAGCGCAAGTTGACGTTTCGCAGTGACCAGGTGACAGTAACAATTATTTAACTTCGGCGTTAAAACAGTGCCAACCTGCCACCCATACAGTATGGTCAAGGTTAAGTGCCCTTTCCCGGACTGTGCGTTCGAAGCTGATCATAGCGAGGCCGTCGTCACGGCCGCCCTCCTTAACATACATGCTACCACACACACAGTCACGTCGACCGCCCCAGCGATAAACCCGAAGGCGGATAAGCTAAAGCGGCCATCCGTATCGCTGGCGGGGACGAGCGAAGAGTGGTCATATTTCGTTACTCGCTGGAATGAATACAAAGCAGGAACGAATTTAACTGGACACCTCGCAATAGTACTGTCGTCAGTGCTTGTGGACAAGAAGCAGCGACGCTGGATGAATTGTGCAACGTCAGGGACATTCACCACTGGAATACGACACGACCCATAACTCTTGACCACCATCTGTACAACAACATGAGTGACAGATGAACAAGGCGAGCCTCGAGACCACAACCGTACATTCGTCTGACCCTCTCAGCCAATGCTGAGGACTACACGGACTTGGGGTTCAAACTACGGGCAAGCACAAAATCACTGACTTCTTCAGTAATGGCTGACACAGGCTGCCAAAGCTGCCTTGCCGGTATTGGGGTAATTGGACGCCTTGGTCTGACACGAGCCGACCTCATCCCCGTCACCATGAAGATGAATGCTGCTGATGAGAAGGGTATCAACATCCTCGGCGCAGCCATCTTGAGATTCTCGGGAATTGGTAAACCGGGCCACAGCCTGGAAACTAGACAGATTACGTATATCACAGACTGTTCCGACAGAATATTCCTATCACGCGATGCGTGCATCCAGCTCGGCATGATATCCGAAGCATTCCCGACTGTGGGGGAAATCCTTCAGAATTGCGCAATCCAGCCACAAAAAGACCCTGGAGCCTACAGCAACGGCACCACTGCCCCGTGCGGCTGCCCCACAAGAGCACCACCACCACCCCTGCCACTGAAGCTGCCATTCCCTGCGACCGAGGCAAACAGAGGGAAACTGCAAACATATCTGGTTGAATACTACAAGAGTAGCACATTTAACACATGTGAACACCAGACCCTACCCATGATGTCAGGCCCCCCAATGAGACTGATGATCGATCCGAATGCTGATCCGGTGGCCTTCCACACACCCATCCCTATACCGCTCCACTGGCAAGACGAAGTGAAAGCCAGTCTTGATCAAGATGTGAGACTGGGCGTACTTGAGCCAGTCCCTGCAGGAACACCAGTGACTTGGTGCCACAGGATGGTCATATGCGCAAAGAAAACAGGAAAGCCGAGATGCCACCCGCGAGACACACCACACCCAGTCACCTTTCCATCAAGCTCGCTCTGTTCCACACGGAAAGCTAAAGTCAGTGTTCGATGCCTGGAACGGATACCACAGCGTGCCATTAAATGCAGACGATGGGCATTTCACTACCTTCATCACCCCGTGGGGTCGCTACAGGTACTGCTCTGCACCACAAGGCTACATCGCCTCCGGAGACGGATATTCGCGACGCTATGACGAGATTGTTGCTGACGTCCCTCAGAAAACCAAATGTATCGATGATACCCTACTATGGGCGGGCTCCGTGGAGAAGAGCTTCTTCCAGGCTGCTAACTGGTTAGACGTCTGCGGCAGGAACGGCATAAAACTGAACCCTGACAAATTTGTATTCTGCTAAGAGGAAGTAGAATTTGCCGGTTTCACAATCACCATGGACAATGTACGCCCTTGCAGCAAGTATCTACAGGCCATACGGGAATTCCCTACACCCCGCAACATCACGGACCTCCGCTCATGGTTCGGTCTCGTGAACCAGGTGTCTTATGCTTTTAGCATGGCAAAACGGATGCTCCCATTCCGGCAACTTCTGAAACCTGGGAACGCATTTACTTGGAACGACGACTTGGATAACATCTTCGCCGAATCCAAGGAGGTCATTGCAAATGAGATTGAGGAAGGAGTACGGATCTTCGACAAGGCCAAGCCCACCTGCCTTGCCACCGATTGGTCAAAGGACGGGATCGGCTTCTGAATGTTCCAGAAACATTGCACCTGCCCAGGCGCTAAGCCATTTTGCTGCCATGACGGATGGAAAGTATCTCTAGTGGGAAGCCGATTCACTCATGCAGCTGAATCCCGGTATGCCCCTGTTGAAGGCGAGCCTCTAGCTGTAGCGGACGCCCTTGACAAGGCCAGATTATTTTACTCGGATGTAGTGACCTTATCGTGGCGGTTGACCACAAACCGCTGTTGAAGATACTGGGTGACCGCTCCCTTGACGTCATCACGAACACACGCCTGAGGAACCTCAAGGAGAAACCCTGAGGTACAGGTTCAGGATGGTACACATATCTGGCATTCACAACAAGGCGGCGGACGCTATTTCCCGGCACCCGTCTGGCGACACCAACCCAGAAATACTCTGCCTGCCCGACGACATCGCACACACTCAGAACGCCATGGCCGTCCAACGCATGTTCTTAGCAGGAATCCGGGACAGCAGCACTACTGAGATATCGACATACTTGCTCGAATCGCTCCACTCCGTAACTTGGGATCGTGTGAGAGAGGCCACAGCTAGTGATGAAGACATGCACCTTCTCTTATCCCTTATAGAGAATGGCATGCCACAATTTCGCCATGAGCTACCTCATGCCGTGCGCGCCTTTCACCGGTTTCGTGAGCATCTTCACACATCGGACGGAGTAATCATCTACAAGGACAGAGTTGTCATCCCGCCGAGCCTGCAGCAAGACATACTCTCGGCACTCCACTCCGCTCATCAGGGGACAACATCCATGATGGCTCGTGCCGAGTCGTCCATCTTCTGGCCTGGAATAACCTCGGCGATCAATGCTACCCGAGCCAACTGTGAGCACTATAACCGCATGGCACCTTCTCAGCCAAGCGCCCCACCGACACCCCCAATCCTGCCGGTATACCCCTTTCAGTGCGTTTGCTCTGATTTATTCGGCTACAAAGGGATGACCTACCTCATTGTTGTCGACCGATACTCCAACTGGCCAATCGTTGAGAGAACCACGGGTGGAGCGGATGGCCTTATCAATTGCCTGAGACGTTCGTTTGCGACTTACGGCATCCCCGATGAAATCTCAACTGACGGCGGACCGGAATACATTGCAACGGCCACCCGCCTCTTCCTGTCTGCATGGGGTGTAGACCACCGACTCTCATCAGTTGCCTTCCCCCACAGCAACTGTAGGGCAGAGATCGGTGTGAAGACCATCAAGCGTCTCATCACAGACAACACGGGCAACAAGGGCGACCTGGACACGGATGCCTTTCAGCGTGCGATCCTCCAATACCGTAACACCCCCGACCCGGACACCAAATTATCTCCGGCTGCATGCGTATTTGGACGACCTGTGAAAGACTTCATCCCCATATTGCGTGGTCGATACAGACCTCTGGCGAGAGACCCTCTCCGCTAGAGAAGAAGCCCTGAGGAACAGACACATGCGTGCTGCCGAATACTGGTCTGAGCACACGAAACGTCTACCAGCCTTGATCGTTGGCGACTACGTGAGAATTCAGAACCAGGCCGGTCCTCAACCCAACAAATGGGACAAGACGGGCCGTGTCGTCGAGGTTCGGCAGTTTGACCAATACGTTCTCAGAGTTGATGGCTCAGGACGGATGACACTCCGGAACAGGAAATTCCTCAGGAAGTATATCCCGGTGATCTCCCGAGCACCACACCGTACAATTGACGAAGACCTTCACAGGCTCATCCTCCGATACGAGACTCGACCCACGCATACCAAGACATCGCCGCCGATCGGTCCGCCCCAACCATGGCCAGCTACCCCGAAGGGCAATATGACCCAGGCCGACAGTCCTATGCAGACAACACCACTCATGCCACCATCGCCCACGACGGACGACGGGTCAACGCCAGGTGTCACAGCCACCCCGGCTACACCAAGCACCCAGCCGAACTCCTCCACACCTATGCCGATGTTGGTGCCGCGACATCCAAAGAATCTTGCGCCTGCTATGGCTCATTCACCGCCCACGTTCAACACACCGCTACCGGCTAATACATCACGTTATGGACGCAACCTCAAACAACCCAAATGGCACATCGACTACCAAATGGATTAATTAGTGTGAGTGTGTTCGGATTATGGTCAGAATACTACCATAATTCCAGACTAACAAATAAATAGTGAACACAACTCATGGGACTAAGGCAGTCTACCCTGAATCCCAAGCTTGTTCATCAATATTATTATTTTAATACTTAAGATAACATGGACACCCGCTTATATTATGTTGTGTCTTACATTGTTATTATACTTTCGGACTTTAATCAGCCTTCTTCGCCATCTTATTGCGATGCACTTCAGGCTTGGGGGGTGATAGAACATTACGAAATAACGATAGGTCCCTTCGAGACGCAGGACTCTGGCGAGTACTGGGACGATACGTCACTATGCAAATGGCGACCGCATATTCAGCGTATCTGTATATTGTCATGCTTATCAATATAATCATTAAAGTATATAAGTATTGAACAAATGGAAGTCATTCTTATTTAGATATTTGTCTGTATTTGTGTGGGTGGTTGGATCTTGTTTGGCTGTGTCCGGGTATGAGGTATTGGTTGGGATTGATGTCTAAAAGATTGTTGGTTATTTTGTACATGGTGCAAAGTCTGGCCTCAGCCCTCCTCTGTTCTAGGGTTGGCCAGGAGAGGGCAGAGGCCAAGGTGGATCCAGACGTCTCCCAACTGTAATTATGGGCCACGAATCTTGCTGCCCGGTGCTGGACCCCCTCTAGATGGTTGATGTTTCGGATGGTATATGGGTCCCACACCGGGTAGCAGTACTCGAGGTGTGGGCGGACCAGACTCCTACAGGCATATCTCTTGATGGATTGTGAGATAGATTTTAGGTTTCTTTTAATAAATCCAAGTTTGCTATTTGCCTTATTTACTATTTTGTTGATGTGTGGGTTCCAGGAGAGGTTGCTTGATATATCTATGCCAAGGGCAAGGTGGGTTGCTACTGGTACGGCTCTGAGTGGTTCGTCATGTATTGTGTATGGATTGTGTATGGGTGATTTAGTCTAGATCTGGTGATGTGCATAATTTCGCATTTGGATGGGTTAAAAGTCACTTGCCATGTTTTTTCCCAGTCAGTTAGTCTGTCAAGGTCATTCTGTTGGTTGTGTTGGTCGGTGTGGTTATTGATCTGTCGGTAAAGCATTGCGTCGTCGGCGAAAAGTTTAGGGAGGTTCCTGGTGAAATATGGGAGGGCATGTCGTTTATGTAAAGAATGAAGAGGAGGGGGCCAAGAACAGTGCCCTGTGGGACTCCAGAGCTCACGTATGTTCTCTGGTTTTAACAAACAAGTTACGTTTTTAGATAGCAGAGAATTAAATGGTTAATTGTTGCTTCAGTTCAGTTTTAGGAATCTCCGTCTACAAGACTACAATCACACACAGAATGATAATAATAAATTATTACCTGCTTCCAGGTTATTGTGACCTCTGCGCACTCCAGCCAACAGTAGGCCTGGGTGAAGTTGATAAAAGTGAAAAGCAGTCAACGACAACGTCACCATTTTGTTTAGCTTAGCCTCAGCCTTAGGCGCTGTTTACAAGCAAGGGGTTTAAATAAAGTGATTCATTCAGTGTTTAGATGAACTTCGGAACATCACAAAACACATTTTGATTTGAGCAATGATGACAGAAATGAAGAGTGTTACCTAAATAAGCTTTGAGATAAACGGAGAACACTCATTTTGGACTACACCTATAGTATAAAACAGTTTCCGGAACCAGATGTAAACTTTAGTCTAGAGACTAGACTTTAGTGTGTGTGCGCGTGTGTGGGTACGTGCGTGCGTGTCTTATAGAGATCAGTTATCATCTTTCAAGTGATAGAAATAAAATGTTGTATTCCGCGAAACACCAACCTGCATTAAACGGCTGGCGACGCTCAGCGAGATTGACTGCGGTGACTTGCAAATGTCCACGTTTGAGTGAGTTTCGTGACATGAGTTCACATTTGGCACATTACTTGACAAGAATGTTATTTAGTAAACTATTTACCTCTCAATAATTTTTTTAGTATTCATGATAACATGGTAAACAGCAATTTCCTCTTTAATACACCAGATTAGAAATGTTTAGATAAAAAAAATAGCTGTCTTGGCACATTCATAAATACCAACTCTATTTGTTGGAGTGGGTCCAAAATAAATACTCCTGACAATGTATGAATGACACTGTTCAAAGTGCAAGACATACTGTCTGTACGAATGCACTCTCCTCCGAATGCACTCTCCTCCGAATGCACTCTCCTCCGTTTAAGATGTGTTTATGCCAACCTTGACCAATATACTTTCTTGCCAAATGAGAGAAAATTGAACAGGCAAGATGAAACCAATAAAATTATATAATTAATTGGTAGATCATATTATCATGATATTTTTCTTTTGCCAGAATTATTCATATCCGTCTAGATAAGGAATACATACAATTTGTTGGGTTTTGTTTCTTTTGTTCCATAATGTAGTTTTATTGTAGTGAACAGACTAAGATTAGTATTAATACCTGCCAAGAAAAAATATGTTTACACATTGGAAAGCTATTAACACTGTCGTAGATCTCAGAGGCACATTGGGAAGATTAACTCTCAGTTGTTTCCATAGTACAGTGTATATGTACTGGTATATTACATATTGCAGGGAAAATACAAAAATGTTGCCACTGCTTCCATGTCCATGTGCCTTGGTCAACTATATCTAAGCAGAACATTAATATTTGTGTAAATAAACAGATTTATTGCATTATTACTACATCGTTAAGTTGCGTCTGTGTCCAGTATGCACAACTATCACCATTCCTACAACGTGGAGGAGATTGTGCACCCAATATAACCGGTGTTTCATTTTTTGTATATAAACAAGTTTCAGACTTTGTATTGCGAGCCTGAGCCTAATCAAACCATCATTTCGCTAAATCTTTGGAATTTTACACTTTTAGAAGGTATTTTATGTTTTATTTGTATTACAAAATGAATTACATTTTCGTTTGAGCACAGTTTAATACCAATATTTGCTGCTTATTTGTTCACACAAACGGTTGACATGTCATTGTCCATTGGTGTATGTTATGTAACAGTCACCTATGTGTCTATTGCTTATAGTGTGTATAAATATTTATTGCGCAGCCAGACAGCCGGCTGAGACAGTCCAGCATGAAGAAATAACAGTTACTTGTGTATCTTTTCAGATACAATCATCACTACTAATCATTTAGATTATTCAAAGAACCTTGCTTCAAGAACATTTCTTTAAGACTCCACATGCTAATGGTAATTTTTTTAGGGAACATGTTTAAAAATAAGACACTGGATGTTTTTTACAAGTCGATGAATATGAAAGTGATACTAGGCAGGACCTCAGAAACATCCAACCAAATGAAAATGTCTTGTGTATTACCAAAGATATGACTATGCAAAATTAGAGAAAAAGTTAGTTCAGATTTTGAAAAATGTAGGCAAACTGAAAATGCTCCGGTTTATGGGCCCTTGAAGGCCCAAGGATACCTTTAAAACTACCTAATCACATTCATTTCTCATGCATAGTGGCAGTGCCCTAACATGTCTATGCACAATGACACAAAATAGATCCCAAACAGTTTCTGAGCTATGGGGTCCAACAGGGTGATGCCCAAGTCCACTAGACCTTCAGTCCAAAGGACTACGAAGTATTATTTTATCAAACATGTCATGTATTGACAGTGACTTAGCTAAACAAGGACATTATCTGAATAGGAGACTTGAAAAAACCTTGTCACCACTGCCACACCCAGTGTGAATGTATGCAATATTTGTCTGCGACTGCCAAACAGTAATTACTACTGTTTGTTATTTCTTATGATTTTGCACTGGCCACAAGACAATTGGTCTGCACTTTACCAAGTGTCAAAGCCCAGAATAACCACTCCTTGTCCCACCAACCACAACTGGCCTGGTATGAAGCTACCAAACCTGGACAAAAAATTATCAAGTCTTTGAAAAATTACAGCCATATATTTATAAACAATTATTTCTCATATCTTTCCAAATGCTACTTTATTGTATGTTGATTTCCCAAAACGCCCACAATCATTTTTATTTCAACATTGTGGTGACATCTTGTTTTCTAATTCAAAAGTTACTTGGCTTACACTTTCGAAAAAAAATCATTATAATGTGAATTTCATGTTTTGTTAAACTAATTTCAAAGCATTAATGTAATAGGAAGGTTTCAATCTGCCACCATTCCATGGCCAGTTGATAATAAAATACACCGATTTATGGATTATGGACACACAAACTTGTGACAGAAGGTGGACAAGCCTAGAAACTACTGGTGTAAAACTGTCACTTCCACATAAGGGAAACAAATGGCCTTCATAAATACTCCAACAATTCTAAAAGGTTCCTGATAAAATAGAAAAATAGATGGTCAGTTCAGTGATCAATGGATCAGTGTTAATATTTCAAACATTGGACCAAATAATGGCAAAAACAACATCAGATTAGATCACAACTGCGTGAAATAGAAAGTTCAGACTCCGTTATAATGTTGCAGTACTTTATTTTCATAACTATTCACACAAATATCTCACTGAATGCCACTTTATATATATATATATATTAATGAACATTACACATAATTATATACACAGTAATTGGTTTAACCATGTACATGTTGGTTTTCAAACCCAACTGTAGCCATTCAATACCTCAGCAGCCACACCTCAAACATCAAACTTTTCCAGATCAAAACACATTTTATAACCGTTGACGTTTCATAACTTGTTTAACAATATACATTACATACCCTGGCAGCAAGCTCTGGTCAAGATGGCTGCCACATCACATCATAACACAACAAATTATTCTGGTTTTCTTGATTTTCTTACAGACGCATGAGGCATGTTATCAATCGAAAAACTCTTTAGTTTGCTCGCTTCTTTACGTCTACGTAGTACGTACATACATATACAAATAGTTAAACTATCAATAATTATATACACAATGCCAATTATTAAATACATCTGTCATCCACTGGATGTCTGTGTCGCCTTAGGGGAGTGCGGGACAAATCATGTCGAGGTTAAATTGCAACAAGGATTATTTTATGAAAATATGCCATTGAAAACAGTAGCGCATGTAACTGAAATTTAAAGTGCTGTTGATTTCTGTCCAATGACTGGGGAGGTTCCGCAAAATGAAAACCGTCACAACTTTCCCATCTCCACTAACCCCCCCCCTTCCCCTAGACACCAGTGCATGTGTCATGCCTATATACAAGCCACCATTAGACACTACAGAGTATTTACAAAGACCACGATCATGACTATTAAGCACAATCAAGTCTTTAATAATTTAAACGTCGTCGTATCGCTAGCATCAGCAGTGACATGTGACCTTTACCAAGAACCATGTGACTAAGATCACATAAATTACTTCCTGTTGTTTGTTCAGCTATTACGTAACTCGTCCAATATTGACTTGATCTATACCTTACATGGTGACAACTGTTTATCTACCAGATGAACAAAACAACAGCTGTGACTACGGAGGGAAGTGTCATCCGTTCAACTCAGCGAACTAAGTCTACCTCAGGGGGATGATGACATAACATGTTTTGTGGTTTACTTTCATATGTTTTGACGCCTTTAACATCCACTAGTTCATGCATAATGTAGGGATACCAAACAGCGATACGATGTGTCTTCTCGGTACAAAGACACATCGCTGTGGTGAGCAGAGGTATATCATTGGACAAACATATATGACAGAAACCTGTGACGAACACAGCCGTCTCTGATGCAAAGAACATGTCCACAACTCACATATTTCCCATCAAATTACATCATGGCAGCTGACCAGGAAATTCAACACCAAAGCTGTTTCCTTACATTAGTAGTGAAACGTTGGTGAATGCAAAGTTTAGACACATATTTCCTCAGTTCATGACAGAAAGCTTCACAATGAATGCCACTTTGAAAACAATTAATGTTTGCTTCCCCCTGCGAAGTCACAGCGATCACGAAGACAAATGTGAAATGTCAGATGATGTGTCAACATGTGACTGGGTGTGAGACCACAATAATTCTGTATCAGAGGTGACATTACTGTTGTATCACGTCAGTGGATACGCTGACACATAAAACAAACACCGTCACTTGGTCACTTGCCCAACAGCTATGACGACCGACACAGTGACAAACTGGTGACACTGCCCCGCCGACAGTAATACACTTTCTCGCCACACAATCAGACGACAAGTTCTCGACATCACGTGAGTCCACGACGCAACTAATCGACGTCAGACACCACCGTCGACGACGCATCACCAGACGATGTCCCAACAAGTGCACTCTTGCAGCCATGTGACGTGTCACACGGCCCGTCTGTACAGCACAGTGGCACTGATGTCTTGTCCACCGGGCGGTCGCACGGCCTCAGTGACGTCTTATCAGGACCACTCTCAGTGTCATCTAGCTTCCCCTTCTTACTCACATCTTCCTCGTCATGATTGTGGCAGTGACCGTGGTCGTGACCGTGACCATGACAGTGACCGTGTAACTTCTCGAGATAGTTACCCTCGCATGCGTGATCCGTGCACAGTGTGGGGTGGAACTCGGTGAACTGCAACGCCCTGAGAGGGTTGAATGAGCCGGAGGTACTCGGCGTCGCACTGCTTGGTGCAGCGTGTCGGTCCGATGAAGCCTCGGTGCATTTTGCTGGCTTCGCGTACGACTTGCCCGACTTCCTGTAGTCGCCCGCCTTCTTGGGCACGTACGCCTCGAGCACAGTCATGCCCAAGTACGACTTGTTCTCCAAGGCTTTCTCCGATGCCGTCTTTTCAGGGAACCGAGTTGGCGCACATATGGCAGAAACACTGTCCTTAGCTGGAATGTCACGTGAATCTTTCTCCGATGGAACGGATATTTTCGTATGTACACTGCTGTCTTGCGACTTCTCCCACAGAGTCGTGTCTCTCTCAGGCTCCTCTGCAGCTGCCGTCTTTTCAGTGGTCTTCAGCGAAGTCTTCGGCAGTGTTTCATTACTGTCCTTCGGAGAAACTGTTGGGACGGAGCCCGAGCGCACTTCATCCATCTCGTTGCCCTGACGTGCTGCCACCTGTTGGTTGTTGCTGGTGTTCTCGCTGTCATTTGTCGCGTCCTCCATGGTATCTGTGGCAAATCGCTGCGGGAGTTCTCCAGTCAGTTCCGCTGTCACCAGAGTCTCAATGACTTCGCGAATGTTCTCTGGTTTATGTCGAAGTACCGGGAATGACCGCAGCACACCCTGCATGATGTTGCTCACCTTCGACTCCTTGTCACGCAGTGACTCTGCCGTTGTTGTAGCCGTCGTTGTGCCAGAGTTGGCCGTCTTCACAATGTCCTTGAGCAGTCTCTGAGCAGTCTGTATGGCCTGCTCGTCGACCGATGTCGTCAGTTTGGGCAGCGGCGTGTCTTCTGGTTTCACCTTCTTCGTCAACTGCTCTGTCGCGGGAACCTGCGTGTCCAGACGCCGCTTCATGTTCTGGTCATGGCTGGCCATCGATGACGTCATCTTGACGTCATCACCCTGGCTGGCGGTAGCCGTCTGTGCACACACAAGAGCCGGCGGAATGTTGGTTCCATTCACAAGTTTCGCCTCCTTCCTGTCGCTTGCTTGTGGTTCAATCTTCTCCATCAACATCTCTTGTAGCGTCTTCCCGGTCGGCACGTGGTGGGACATCGTAGGTTTCCACGGCAACGACACGGTGTTCCTCCTCACAGCCGGTGGCGTCGGCGAGTTGTTCGCAATGACGATGGGCTCTTCGACGATTGTAAGATCCGGATACGGGAACTTGTCATTGGACGTATCAGGAGTGGCATGTCTGGATGGCGGCATAACTACTGGCACTGTCTTGTCCTTCGCTGGTTTCGCAGCGACTGCCGTGTCTGTGTTGTCGTCGGGCGTCTCGTGACGCTGTGTGTGCAGCATCAGGTCGTCCTGCACAGCGAAGTACTTGGGGCAGTAGAGACAGCGGTACTCCACGTCCACGCGCTGCCCGTCCATGTGTGCCGTCTTCAGGTGCTTGTTGAGGGCGCCGATGTGTGTGAAGCCGATGTTGCACTTGCGGCACATGCACGACGTGATGCTGTGCGCCGTCGACATGTGCGTGCGCCGCTTCGCCGCGTCTCGGAACCCGACCGAGCAGACGCTGCACTTGTAGATGGCGTCGGGCGTGAGGTCGTGCGTGCGCACGTGCCGCCGGAACACGCCCCAGTCGCGCGTCGGGAAGTCCTGCCCACACTGCAGGCACTTCATCATTGACTTCTCCACGTCCACATTGCTGTCAGAGTGATTGTCACTGTCACCGTCGCATTTCACCAGCGGCGCTCGCGCGACCCTGTGTGAACTCTTGCGCTGCGGTGACAGTGCCTGGCAGTTTTTTGCATCCTGTTCTCGCTTCTTCTGTCTCTCGCCTTCCGCCGGCCGTTTCTCCTCCGGTTTCGGCTCCGTGTTTTGCTCCGGCTTCTTGCAGTGGCCATCGTTACTGCGATGGTTCTGCTCCGGAGCCATCTCATTTTTTGACCCGGGCGACGTGGTCATCTTGTCGACTTTGTCCTGATGCTCCTTCGCTAGTTTCTCCCCCGCCTGTGAGATGGCGTTGCGCATGTCCGATATCGTCTGGACGGTGACGGCGTCGGGGGTCGGGTCGCGACCGTGAACTTTGTTGAAGTGTTTCTTGATGCTGTGCTGACTGCCGTAGGTCAACCCACATAGGTTACAGCGCAGGAACAGGATGTCGTTGGGCGGATGATTCCCGAGGATGCTCACGGTGCCGTACCGGAAGCTCGTCTTCTGCGTGGCGGTCTTCCCCGGCGGGAATGTAGGGGGCGGCACCAGCATCTTCACCTCCCGCGAGTTGTGCCTCTGGGTGTCGGTCGGGTACTCCCTCGGCACGCCACCTAGTGGCATGTGCCAGAGTGGCGGGTGGTGCGTGACGCCGGCCATGTTTGGGTACTGCTTCATGAGTGTGTTCTCGGGACTCGCGTTCTGCCGGTGCAGCTGGTTTGGGTGTGACGGCGGGTCGGACCTGGCCGCCGGCTCGTCTATATCCTGTATGGTGCGGTTGATGCTCTGCTGAAGCTTCATGATGTGTTGGCTCATGTTTGGAAACCCCAGCGCGGGGTTGCTGTTACCCCGCTGAGTGGTGCCAACGTCACCAGCAGGGGTAATCTGTTGGGGGTGGACGAATGACTGACCAACCTCTCTCTTCGTGTAGTGTCCATCGTCCACAGTGCCGGGGGGTGGCGGGGCCACCACTGGCGCATTCCTCACACTCAGATCGAGTGGAATGTTGACATCCGCCCCGGTGCCCTCGCTGCGTGGGGGCACAACGTACTGCTCTTTCCTTCCGCTCAGGTCCAGGGGAGATTCTTTTTCCGGCTTCCTCTCTTGCCACGGTTTTGCACCGCTGCCGTTTCTGTGGTGACCCTCTGACTGGGACAGACACCGCTGCCTGAACTCTGGCGGCACGTACGACGCCTGCGACGCTGTCAGTGGGATCAGTGGGGGCGGCCCCCTGCCAGACACCGGCTGAACTATTTCCGACGGCTGCGACAGTTCAATCCCTGGGATCGGTGACCGGTGGTGATTGACACCGCCGGGCGATTCATGGTGGGCCGCTCGGACAGGTGACGCCCTCTGCTGGGGCATCCTGGAGGGCAACTCGTGTTGATGGGTCAGTTCCCACCGTGTCATGTCGTACCTCGAGTGTGGCCGACTGGTCACTACGGGCTGGCGGACACTGGTGACCGAACTACATTCGTGACAGCCGACGTGACCACTGCAGCCAGTGGGGTGGTACATGCCGGGGGGACTTCGCTGCAGCTCAGGGGCGTGTGGCGGCACCCTACTCATGGGGCTACTGCCGCCACCTGGCATGTGAGACCCCAGCTGCTGGACGGCGCCGGGGTGGTTCAACATCTCGTGGCTGTGTCTCGCGCCCTCGTACCGCGACCGAGGCGATATCAACCTGCGGTCGTACACCACTCCCGCCTCGTTGCGGACACCCACAGCCTCCTGGTGTAGCATCAGAGAATTCGCCGCGGCCACATCGGGGCAGCCGTGGGTGAGACTGCCCCCCGTGTGTGTCCGGTACACACTCCCCGGGGGCAGGGTCTGGTGCGCCGTCATCGTCATGTTCTTGTCCACTATCTGTGGGCATATATTCACGCAGCCCTGGGACGCTTCCTGTTGTCGACCGTCCAGCCACGCGTCACGTTGGTCGACGACGCGGTCTTCCCCCGGATGGAATCTCTCGTAGGGCTGGCGGGCGGGATCACCGATGCCCGCCAGCACGCTTTTGCGACTGACCCACGAGGCACCGCCAGGTGACAGTACACTGTACGGGTCGGCACCACCGCCTGTGACTGGCTTCGGGGCGGGCGAGCTCCTCGACAAGGATCTACCGGTTGCAATACCGGCCGGCTGGTACTGCCTGGCATGACCAACAAACTGCGGGTGTGTCGGCACCATCTGTGAGCACTGGACACTGTACGCCAACTGGGCCCGGTTCTGTTTGATCTCGGCAGGAACCGACGACATCACCGCGCCGTGTTCACCACTCCTGTGCTCCCCCGCCTGTCCCACTGATGACATGACGCGATACGACGCGCCACTAGTGCTAGTCTGACACTCTATCCCGGGGGAGATAGAAATCACCTGCTCCTTGATGAGCTGGAGCGGCCCGGCGTGCTCGCGCAGCGCTAGGGGTTTCGCCACATCCCCCGAGGGCGAGTGTGGATGCGTGTCCAGCAGGAGAGCCTTCTGCATCTGGTTCTGAATGGTCTGTGGCTCCAAGGGCCGGGGACTGCCCTCCTCAGACCCAGCACCCTTTGTGTCGATCGACTTAGCGACGTCAGTCGACGCGAGGGACTGGATCTCGTGTTCCGGCCCGTCGTACTCCAGGTGGCGGCGGATCATGTCCGTGTTCATCAACGTCTCGATAATGTTCCGAATGCGCAGGTTGTTCGGCATGGCTGTCGGCATCGACACCGACCCGCCATTCGATTGTCCACCAGGTGTCTCTGGTGTGCCACTGCCGCTGTTGCTACGTGACTCCAGGTTACCATTCACCTGCGGTGTTGGTGTTGGTGTTGGCGTACTGCTGCTGCTACTGCTGCTGGTGACTGAAGCAGGAACCACTTTTGCCTCGCCGTCACTCTGATCGACATTCATACTGTTGCTACGGTTACGAAATCCGTGCAGAAATTTCTTCTTTGGTGCGACTATGTCAGTACAATGGCTTCTCTTACGACTTTCCGGCAGGCTGTCGGTTGCCATTGGTGTAGGCTTAACGACCGGTTTATCATCCAAACTGCCGCCTGACGATATTTTCGTTGCGTCTCCGACGTCACTGGGAGTTTTCTGGCCACTGTCACTGTCCGATGCCTTACTGGCACTGTCACCGTCTCTAGAGCAGTCTGGTGACAACTTCCGTGTAACATCGTTGTCACCGCCGTGTGACTGCGTGTCGGTTTTACTTGTCGGCGTGCCTTCACGAGTCACTAGCGCTGGTGCCAGTGGAATGTCATGTGACACGGCGTCGTCCTTCTCGTCGTCGGTGGACGTGTACTCCTCGAGCAGTAGCGCGTACAGCTGCTGTTTGGTCGGGTCCTGTTGGCTCTGCTCGCGAAGCGCCGAGCGAAGTCTCGCCAAGTCAACACGACCATTCTGTGCCTGCGAGTTGCCTAGCAACCCGCTCTGTGCTGCCCCCATGGTGGCTCCACCTAGGGATTCACGTCATCACGAAACTGTCTCATTGTGTCTTGTGAGTACGCAGCAGGAGAACTGTTTCACATTCTGATGATTGTAACTGCAACAGAAACAGACCAAGGTAACTACAGAGAAGAGTTCATAGACATCAGACTTGACAATGGCAATACGTCAGCAGCAAACTGGAAGACACAACAAACATGGAACAGCTACGTAACAAGATGACACCCAGGGCAAAGGAGGGCAAGTGGCCATGGAAGCCATTGTCTTAACAAAAATGTGACACTTTTTGTTCCCTAACAGCAGAAACAAACTTTACAGATATACATACGAATACCATGATATAAATATTACAATACCAATTTACATTATATATCAACAAAATACACAACAAACAACTGTGGGACTCGGCACTAAGACAACAACTGGTCGCCACCCAAAATAAAAAACAACATTCTTTATACACCTCACTCCTTCCTTTTACATAACAAATCAGCTGTCAGCCATCTTGTTTACAACGACCTGTGCTGGGTCTAACACAAGCCTCGAACAATATGTTGCGATCACTGCGTGTGTCTGCCCTACTTTGTATGCTCATGCACAAGTCGGAAACTAAACAAATGTAAAACATGTACTACTACCAACCTGTATCTATCCCAAACCATTCACCCACACCTACTAACCTAGAACACTGACACCTACAAGTGACCGTAATCCTTGGTGCACAGTCAAACCGACAGCCTGGACACCACACAGAACCCACTGGTGCTGGTAGCCTGCCCACCACAGGCCAGAGAGAACTAAGGTCAAGGGTCAACAGTAGTGACCTCCTTGAATGCTGCACTTCAAAGTCCTACGACCTGACATCGCCACAGGGCCAACTACTCCACCTGACTTCTACACTCTAAAGTGACACAGGGTGCAGCGCTGTGTGGCACGTATGTCTACGTCTGGCGGTGACACTAGAAGTTGCTACCTACCACCCCGCACCGCATCCTTGCCCTGCTTATTGGCCACCCCAAATAAACACCACCCCGACCCACTGACATCAATCTCTGTCATACCTGCTTGATAGGCCGTGTCCACATTAGGCCTGACCACTGGACACACCACACCAGTCACCTGCTACTGGAGACACGGCCAGAGTGAGTGCAAAGGTCAGCTATCTGTGCTCACCTGAGCTGAGTGATATACATACATACATCCCCAGTCAAGTGTAGCAATAACTACTATCAACAAGGCCATCTCCAGTAACTCTACCTCTGTAAGGCTCCGGCTCCAGCTCCAGCTCCAACTTGCCACACATATCTATTGTTAATAAGCAGTTTCTCCAGGATGTGTTAAGCCAGCCACAGCACCATTAGTTATTGCCAACATTGTACATGCTCAGACAAGTTACGTTGAATTATGTCAGGCATACAACATAGTTCCATTGTATCCACTAGTGGCGCTACTAGCTTTGACACTGCACTGACCTGATTTTTTCAGAAAGATTTTTTACCCGATAAACTTATCACTAGCAGTAGCAGAGGTCAGGGCTGGCATTTCAGACCAAATAGGCCAGGTCAATTTGTTCTGTTCTCTAAGTCACCACCACGGCTGTGTTCAACAAGGGAGTTCTCATTTACACACACACGCACGCACGCACGCACGCACGCACGCACACACACACACACAATGTAATAAACACGTAATTGTAACATAAACAACATACTGGAGAACTTAACGGAGCTTAGCAAATCCATGCAACGACCCATGAAGGTCAATTGTAATGGTTCAGATTCAGTACGGTCTGTATTTTTACACACTGCTGGTTTTCTTTCATCTGTTGCAATAAAAGCTGTGAAGACATTAACACGTCATGAGCACCATCCCAGCGGAGCAGTAAATCAATCGTCCATACGTAGTACGTACTCCACCAGTAGTTGGGTCAGAGCAAAGTCTGTGTCATTGTAAAGGACATTTCAAAGAACTCAGCCATCGTGAGGTGATGTAGAGTGTCGCGTTGACATACGCTATGTAAACAACCAGCAAACATTTGGTGACACAATAAAAACTACAGTCATCGATATATACTGATCGCAGTTCCCCATGGTCACCCATAAACGTGTCATTTGTCAAATATTTTCTGCTAACGATAACGCATTACTCTAAAAATAGATGTCGGTCCCAGTTCACCATGTGTGATTGTGCTCTCAAAACTATACAGCTGTATTGCATATAGAGCATAATCACATGTATGTAATCATTTATCAGCTTTTATTTTACTATATACTGCTACTTTGAGCACTCATCTATAAACCAGCCTAAGCATAAACAAACAGTTTGATCAATATAGTCATCTTTCTCAAGTATGACGATCAGCTTTAGGGCAAGGTGAATTGGTAAGAACTAGTACAAGTATTTGTTCTAATTGGATTTTAACTTGAGGCTTCTTACTGGAAAAGATATTGCGTCACTGTTAAAGACAACCCTTTATGACTGGGACTCGCCAGCATTCACTGTGCACATGAAAGCAATCAAATCACATCACAAGAATTTCAAGTAATTCCAATCAAGTCACTACGCTGTGTTTGTAAAGATCACACAGCGAATGTAAATGATCACACAGCGAATGTAAATGATCACACAACACTATGTAAAGAAAATCATAACTGATCAAATCAATTATTATATTGAACTATATCACTTACATAAATTTTATGATTTAAATCAAATGATCCTACTGTCAGTAAATGTATATGCCATTATTCTGCTGCATGATCCTACTGTCAGTAAATGTATGCCATTATTCTGCTGTCTGCCATCCGGCACGTGAGCCAAGTTTGGTAGTTGTAATTCTTCCTAAAAACGATGCCGAGTCACACCAGATTTGCCCCGTCACCCCTTAAATAAGACGGGTCACTAGGGTTGTGTCACCAACAGTGCACTCACACAATGGCCTGCTGCTGTTCTACCAGCATCGTGTACATATATTATTTACCACAGGTGCACTACGTCCTACATCCAGTCACAGGTGACAGCAGTCACGGTCAGCGACACACCAACCAGTGCAGCTCTTCCAACAAGTGAACCCACGTGACAGCGATCAGTCACAATGACACAGACTGTTGAAACTATCACAGCAAGCTACCACCGCAAGCTACGAGGCAACTACTAACTAAACCAATGTAAGATATTTACGAGCAGGAAACTGAAAGACAACACAAAGATTTCAAGCGACAACTCACTTGGCGTCGCCCAGTGACATTATAGTTTTATAACTTTCATCCCAATTGCAAAACTTACACACGTTTTCAACTTGCCTAAGGCACAACCTTCTGAATAGCAAATGTCATTGCCTCTAGGGCACTTTTTTTATAGCATTTTCATCTATACTGGTAATCTGACCTGGATATTTGATGAATGCTACCTTTAAAACAAAGGTGATGCTGTTTACGATAACGGTGATCACTGACACAATTACATTGCACAATGAAAGAATCCTACGCAGTTCTTATTACATCAGACTTCTTCTTTCATTCTATTTTTTGTCACAATTTAAAATAATTAAAAAAATCTACTTAGTAGCTTGTTTGTGAAAATGTATACTTACCGGCAGATTTGATGAGATCATTGGTCAATTTGTTATCAAATGGTTCAGCACAGATTCGATGTAGTCATGTTTAAACGTATTCACTGGGGTGGAACTGATCCTAGTTCCTGCTCTACCAAAACTGACTATTTCAACAGAACTGAACTGACATGACCCAAAACTGTCCCATTCGACAGAGACAGCGGCAGCTGCATGTAACTGTACTTAACAGATTAAGCCTGGGCAGGTAGTAACTAGGCACACATTGAGGAGTGTCACCATAAACTCAGCAATGGTTCAGTGTCTTGTGCAGTGAGTACCACTTACGAGTCACCTTTTTTACAGAAATTCACTCATGCATGTCTGTCTTTAGAAAACTACAGTCAGTGAGTATAATAAGCCATGCCACTGTAGACTTATAAGGTATTGTATGCACCAGTCACATCAGGTGACGGACAGTGGCTGCACTGTACAATAACATTATAGTCTCTCACAATGTCATAAAGACGTCCTATATCAGTGACATATTTACAATCTCTACCAGACAATTTGTTTCCAAGATTTCTATCGAGTCAGCAAGCACATGCATGAACACTTCTAAGGCCTTTCATATGGGCAAACTGCCAACACACAGTTGCACCCATGAGATTTATGTATGTGATATTTACATGAGTAAAACACGCTTTGTCCATGTCGCTTTTTACACTGCAAAATTTCTTTTCTTTAGTTCTTATTAAGTAAATATTGACACATATCATGTTACATGGCAGAACCAAATTTGACAATATGAAAGACTTAGTAATATCCTACTGACTTGATAGAAATCTTGGAAACAAATCATCATGCGGAAATTATAAATATATAATGGACATACGTTGCCTTTATGACACAGTGTGACTATACATAATATATGTCATTATTAATATTATATAAATGTAATGTTAATATAATGCTATATGCAATAAGAGGTGCTACGTGGTACTTGTCATATATTTGACTAGCCCGTAGACATGTCACTTTATGCTGCAGCGACAACAAATGATGGTGTGTATTATAACTGTCTGCTGCAAGATGGCTAATGAAATCGGTGTTTTTTTCCCAAACACATACTGCTTTTCTTCAATATAATTTCTAATTATCGTTCAAAGTTCAAACACTGAAGTAAATGTTGATAATAAATTTAAATTATATACGGACAACAAAGAAGCGCACTAAAATTTGACTTGAAATAGCTTTGGTGCACTAGTGCTGTGTTTTGCTATGCACCGGCCAAACCGAAGAAAGGTAGATTCCTGTCATTGACATCTGAGCCTGAATCAACACTGTGATAGAACAATGGTGTCAAGTGCAGAAAACTAAAGTAGAACTCAAGTGTCTTCTCAAAATGCGCTGGTCCAGTGTTAGACGTGACAGTAGGAAACAGATTTCTCAGTGCCTTTTCTTGACATGTTGTAGCCTATTGTGTTCTCTGATTTGGCCGAGTGCATACTTTTATTAAATTTTATTCCAGGCCTGTTAAATTTGACTATTGCCAAATTGGAAAAAATTCTAACCTCATCACTTGCATTGCTGAATATTACACACACGCAGGCACGCACGCACGCACGCACGCACTATATGCATCACATAAACATACAATGACACTGCCACTTTGTACTGTGCTTGGTTAAACATATCCAGGTCGTTTAACCTTTACGTAGCTGCTACTGTTTATTTCCAGGCTAACAGACCCTGGGAACATGGCCATATAAACTACAAATGTGTAAACAGTCTATGTAAAAAACCTCCATGGTAGACTGTGGCATCTAACCCACTACAGTCTAATGCCTTTGGTACAATTCATGTTACTCCAAACTGATTTTTCAAATGTGACATTCATGCAGCAGACAATATGCAATTTCATAAATTTAAGCCAAGGATGTAAAAAGCCGGAAAATAGACAAATGTTTATTGTTTAAAAAGCATAACAACTTCTTATCACTGTAATTAGAATCAAAAGTGCTATATTATTATGATGAATCCTGCATGAATGTCATCTTTGAAAAATCAGTTTGGAGTACCTAGTGTAACATGAATTGTACCAAAGGCATTAGACTGTAGTGGGTTAGATGCCACAGTCTACCATGGAGGTTTCTTACATAGACTGTTTACACATGTGTAGTTTATATGGTCAGACAAAACCCAGTGTTGATTTAACAGTAATTTCTCTTATAAAAATTATGTATAAAACTAAAAGTACACTATTTACTCTAAGGCAAGCCAGTACATGCAAAAATATGAACTTGAAAATGGCCAATTATAATTTGTTGCCATTATTATCCAACACACCATTTCAATCATGTAAAAACGAGCATATCTATGCTCCTAGTTACGCATAATTTATTGGAATAAGAAAAAGGAGCTCTTTCCAATAATGGAAATATCTAACAAGTAAAATTAACCTGAATGTTTACATTTCACTCAGAAAGATATATTGATGCAGTCATACAGTCAAAGTACAAATGAAGATTCTGCCAAATTCGACTATGATTGTTCGCCTGGCTGGTTTGGGAGCAGGCACTCAATGCTCATCATGACAGGCGCCGCGTTGAACAAATTTTTGCCTAGGGGACCTCATTCGATACTTTTTAAACAAGTTTCTTAGCCAGTTTCAAGGCAATTACGCCATCAAGTTTACATTCAAAATGAGGTTTTGAATCTCTTCTGTCATGTCATTAGAAGATATGTTTAGTATCTGGCCAACACGCGAATCACCGGCTGTTTCAAAATGCCATGCACTAAAGAACCATGCAGACAGCTTTTACATCGGCCGAGCGGAGTAGGTCACTTCAAAAATTAATTAAAATTACTTCTCTGTGATCACCAGCAATAAAACGCATGCAGATGCAAAAATAATACATCAGACTGTTATATAGATATATCGTTGTTTTTATTAAACACCAATGTTTAATATAAAGAAATACTATACCTATAACATTTTGGAGTACCTAGTTATACAGTAGAATGTTTGCATACACATTCGAGTGGATAAAACAAAGAGGTGCCTTACTGTTGGCCAGATGCAGTGCAATTGATCAATACTATTTCGTCTGTACACATGGAAGTGAAATAAAATAGCATTTTAGCCCTGCAAGAATTTGTCAAACATCGGATTTATTTGTCTTTTCTTTTTGATTAAGTCACTTTTATGTATCATAGTTTTGGAAGCACCAACCAGGACAGTGACATACAGTATGAAAAACCGGGTTGACTGGATACAAAATATTCTGTAAAATGCATAATTATGATACAACAGCATGCCGCCTGCCATACGGTACATTAATACCACCATCACATGCGGGACTACCTACCTGCTGCGCATTGATACCTTGCCACGAGGCAACTACATCGACGCCTTACATTATTCTATGCAGACACGTGAGCATTGCCGTTGAAATTATCGCCACTAACCGGTTCATACCAGTTTTAATGACAGCACGTCACGTTTTTTCCAGCCATGACTGCGCTAGACATGGGACTGCGTTGACAATGTGTGCACAGGCATGCATGCATCTTTAATGCTGCTAACGTGTCACAAATGTGTGCCAAATGTGTCCTATTGTGCCGTATGTCAGCGTGACCTCTGCGCTGTCACGTAGCCTCGTTGTTAGCATTAGTATGTGTAGATTATATAACCTGTGAGAATCGCCAGCACTGGGTCTTAATAAAGTAATACTTGACGCCAGAAGGTCAAGGCAACCTTATCTGCCATGTCCCTGTCTACAGAAGGTCACATAGCAATATAGCAATATGATCTAGCCTGACTCTATAAACACTAGCGGTTACTTGGATGGTCAGTCCTGATTGACTTCATTGTCCACCCACACATAGTGGTAGCTCTCACAATACAATAATATAAAAGACTTCTACACTGCCAGTGTAACTGGAGTCCTGCACTCAGTGCTTTGAGTTGTGGTCATAGTTTTATTCTTATATAAATATAATTATCATCTTAACAGTTATTATAACTAATTAACTATAGAACTATGTAACTATATAACCATATCATTATATAAATATGCCTAGGTTTCTCTGTAGTCTTGATGAGAACACAAAGAATCATAAATTTCTGTCTATGCGGTATCAATGCCGGGGGGGGGGGGGAGTGAAATATCCTACCCATAAAAAACTTAGGGAAGACAAAATCTATCACGAACTTGTGAGAAAACAGAAATAACCATCAGCTCTGTTACTGCCTCAACGGATATGTCGGGAAGGGAGAATTAAAACTTCAGATAAAAGTGCCCTTGTACCCACGCAGTCTCTACCGTATCAGTACAGGAATTTGCAAGATGGCTATCTATACATTTTTAATAATAAGGATATTTATTGCAAGGGTCATGATGACTAATCATATCAGAACATTCCTCATTTTAAAACTCTCCTTGAATCTTGTTTCATCTCAAAAAGCACCCGATACAGTGGAGTCAGCCTAGCTGAGGACATCGTGATCATCATGATCAGTTTCAGAAATAAATCTAATTTATTATCGAATGAAAATTAATAATGTTAATGTTGATGTTTTTGAGAAAACACATTAAAGTGTAGCTTTGAGCCATTCATGCTTCAGACCACATCCATTCAGTGAGTTATCTTCATGCGAGATCATATCTTAACCCAAGGCCTATTGAATGTGTTTCATAACAGACCAGTCTATAGAAATGGCGTCTACTCACCAGGTGGGTACAATGAAGGCTCTAGTGGCCCACATGTCTCACAACAGTTCATGCCAGGCAAAACCCATTAAATTCACGTGACTGTCGCAGGTGACCCAAAAACTGACCAATACAAAGGCAGGTGTTGGTGTACCCTTTGACTGATTAGCAGGTAGTCTGTGCTGTTGCCTGCGACAGGAATTCACTACACTGACTGTTTGGTTCTAGTCTTTACTCACACACACAGCAAGATCTTATTTTGTGTTAGTCCAACAACGGCCATGTTGCATTGGGCACACCTGACACAGAGACGGACGGACGGACGGACGGACGGACGGACGGACGGACGGACGGACGGACGGACGGACGGAGACATGAGATAAATGAGTGGGACCACTGCTAGACAGACTCTAGCTTGGATCAGGCCAAATTAATTCATTTCAATTTCAAAACAAGACAATTTTGTTCACCTACTTTGCCTGTGACTTTCAGAATAGACATTGAAGTGTCCACCAGAGGGAGACACACGGTCTGAGGAGTTACGAACATAAGACTACGCACCTCTGTTGAACTATCTATAAACTCACTACAGGGCTGAATAAGCTGGCTCAAGGCCAACACTTCAACAGAACGGAACACAACAGATGAGAAATGTGTGCTATTACACAACAGGATACGCGGCACAATCCCTACATATGTGCCATCAGAAGATTTGAGTATTTCAATATTCTTACCAAGTATTGTGCACCTGTGATGTTAATGTATGAATGACGGCCTTGGAATGCAATGCCTACCACTAACGGATTAGTTATGACTAAAACTGACCCACATGTGGGAGAAGAATATTAACACCATACCCAATATCACAGTAAATTTGTTTCTCAAAAACCGAGCGATAGTTATTAAAACCAAACGGTGCACTGTAGTTGCCTACCCGGTAGGTAACCATTCTGCCATCACACCTGTAGAATCACACATCAAATAACTAAACAACAAAACATCTCATCAATAACTCGCCACATCAGACACGTTATTTTACACAAACATCCCTAGTTCCTACTGTACATAGTACTGATCAAGTATGAGAAGCCTAGAAAAAAGACAATTTACCTGTTAGCAGCGCAACTGTATCAATCAACCTGGCTATGTGGACCACATTCACAAACCAGTCAGTCAGTCACAGTGACATGGTTGCTTGTTCGATTATCTTCCATCTGATCTACAGGTACCAATCTACAGGTAGCGACCACATGTGACCGGAGGCACCGAATCGAGCCACTGGACATGCACCGGCAGCACCAGTCACCACAGAAATGAGGTGGGCTCCAGAGTGACGTGCACAATGAACCCATCAGCCGTGAACTAAATATCCGACACTCTCGCAAGCACGTAGATTGAGCATGTCAATAACCTTACCCCAAAGAGCTCAGCCTGGAGCAGATGTCACACAGTGGTTGCTAGGCAATCTGCCATAAAAACCGGATAGGTGAGCTCAATGAGCAAAAGTTGTCCTGTAAATAGACGGTCTGCTATCTTCACACACACAGCTTCCTTGCTGCTGACATGTCAACTGGCATGGAATGCGCACAGTTACTAAACTTATTTCCTGACGGGATCTGCCCTGAATCCAAGCCTTCAGGTGTCCGTGAATAAGAACACCGATATTTACCACACAAATAAGCCCTTTGAACAGTGTTAGGCCTAATGTATGCAGGTTTCATTACTTGGGACACTGCATGTTTGTCCAAGGTAATTACTGTTTGACGCACACATCCACATCTTGACCACTGGCCTGATCTCATTACAGGATACCTGGTTACTGGTATTTATTCGTTAGCACCACCCAGAACTGCAGAAGTATGCAGCTCATTAGAGTTTCACTTACATCTTGTTCAGTGACTAGACACACAAAAAACATGAGTACAGACATGGGCCTGTGACCTTGCATGCACTCAGTCACTGACACAGGCATCAACAGACACAAATCATTTTATCCATGCAAATTAAATAATTAAACGGGCTGGATAAAAATGTTACATTCTACAGAATCACTTTTTCTTTCCTTAACAATACGCACACTTCAGTGTTCAAATTGAGCAGTGGCCAGATGGACCCTAGATTCACCAAATGTAGGAAATAAAGTCATAGTAAAAAGTCTCAAGAAGCTAAGTCACTGCAAAAAGTCACAGGAAATAAAGTCACAGCAAAAAGTCACAGGAAACAAAGTCATAGCAAAAATTCACAAGAAGCAAAATCACTGCAAGTCACAAGAAATAAAATCACAGTAAACAAGTCACAGCAGAAGGTCACAACAAACAAAGTCACGGCAAAAAGTCACAGGAAATAAAATCACAGGGAGGACAAAATACTACTTTAAATATAATTAATGTTGAAAACCATAAATTTGTATAATATTAGTAATGTTCTGTATTTCCTACATTTTTTGTTTCTCTTGTTAAAAAACGTGACAGACAGGCAGACAGAAATGGAGTCACAATATGTGTTACTACGGTAGTACTTGTTGGTAATCATCATTACATCTTATATTATGACCTTCCATCCGAATGTCTCGTAATTTCTATTTATTATTTCCTCATTCCATAAGACTTATTCCCAGCTACATTATATATATATATATATATATATATGTATATATATGTATATATATATATATAATATATATATATATATATATATATATATATATATATAGTGGTAAAGCTGATACTGGATGAAGATTAAAATGTTAAGTCATTAACTATGGATTATTCCTAAATTAGCACTTTCTACCATAACAAGTCTGACACTTGCTTGTGAATTAGACATGTGATTACTAAATTAACAATACTTACTAGATTCTAAATATGACCAAAAACAATAAACCGTCTCAAAACACACATTACATGAATAAAAAAAAATCTGAAATCACTGTCCAAATGTGTGTAGAAAATAATTTCTGGGTGTGCACAAATATCACGTTGAATACTGTTTGCATTTAACACACACAATTAATGGCTGTCTACAGACATTCAGTTCAGAAAAAAGTATTGTTTTTGTTAATTGTTATAGTGCCCGAAACCAGTGTTCAGGCAGTCATTACGGTATCTTGATGCATGTATCTGCACTGGTCCTCTTAAGAATCCTCTCTAGTGTATACATCATCAGTCATCTTGACATGTAGTCAGTAGACCTATAAAATATTTCAGTTGCTGATCCAAACACATCGCCAGTGCACACTTTAGATGCACAAGAGATCATCCAAGACATATGGTATAGGCAATGATCACAAGGTGGCAGCACATGATCCACATGTCCTGTGCAGGAAGTCGCACTACCTATGTTACACAACAGCGGCTGTTACTAGCATACAATTGAATGCAATAGCAAATAAGACCAGTTAGTTCTTGATTGTTTGTCTCAAACATATGGTTCTAGGAGGGAGCGGTGTTCGCGTGGTAGAGCGCCGGACTGTCAATCGAGGGGACGGTGGTTCAATCCCACCAGCACCTACCGCTGTTTCGAAACTTAAGACAGTTTCATTCACCCCACATTTGTCCCTTCTATGCCATGGGAAGTAAAAGATCCCACACAGGGGGTAAACGCGTAACCTGTAGTGGACTCACTAATTCTAGAGAGAAGGATAACTCCTGCATTAGCCCTAGTTTGGGCTATTTGAAGGTAAACCACCTAAGACCTAAGGACATTTCTTAACTGCAGAACCAGAAGATGTTATAATAGGCCATGCTAGAAATTATGAAGATGACCCCAAATCATAGATTTAATCCATGCCTAAATAATGAAGAGGACTGAAACATAACATGTACTTTAAACATTACCAGACAATAAATAATCATTTTGTTAACTAGCTTGAACATAAGGTCCTTAATTAGACACATATCAGGCAAGCTGGCATAAAAAAGTAACACATACACTCCTCCTTATCTAAGTAAGCAAACAGCTCATATTATATGTATCAAGGACAAAACTGTCGATATCAAATTCATGCATGAATGAATTCAAGTCGTTCATCCATGACTTGTGCATGGCGTGACACAACAACACAGAGGACACAAGTGACATCAAGTGTAGGGTGTGGCACTCAACTGTCAAACAAAAATTATGTTAATGGTCTCCTTAATTGACCAAAAAACATGACTTGCAAGAAATGTTTTTACCTGTCTGACTATTGAATAACTCCACAACCGAGCTCTAACTTGACCTGACCTTGACCTTCTGTGTCTACTTCAACGGAATAAATGTTACTAAATTTAATTTGTTGAAACACTTATCATTAAGAGTAACTAATTAAAATTAGTTGACATAAATTGACCATCGCATGTGCATATTTAATCAGGATGAATTTATTACATCACAAGAAGAGAAGAGAGAATAGAGGTAAGAGAAGAGAGGTGAGAGAAGAGAGGTGAGAGAAGAGATGTGAGAAGAGAGGTGAGATAGGAGATGTGAGAAAAGAGAGGTGAGAGGATAGAGGTGAGAGAAGAGAGGTGAGAAAAGAGAGGTGAGAAAAGAGAGGTGACAGAAGAGAGGTGACAGAATAGAAGTGAGACAAGAGTGGTGAAAGAAGAGAGGTGAGAAGAGAGGTGAGAGAAGAGAGGTGAGAGAAGAGAGGTGAGAGAAGAGAGGTGAGAGAAGAGAGGTGAGAAAAGAGAGGTGAGAAAAGAGAGGTGACAGAAGAGAGGTGACAGAATAGAAGTGAGACAAGAGTGGTGAAAGAAGAGAGGTGAGAAGAGAGGTGAGAGAAGAGAGGAGAGAGAAGAGAGGAGAGGTGAGAGAAGAGAGGAGAGGTGAGAGAAGAGAGGAGAGGTGAGAGAAGAGAGGTGAGAGAAGAGAGGAGAGGTGAGAGAAGAGAGGAGAGGTGAGAGAAGAGGTGAGAGAAGAGAGGTGAGAGAAGAGAGGTGAGAGAAGAGAGGTGAGAGAAGACAGGTGAGAAAAGAGAGGTGAGAAAAGAGAGGTGACAGAAGAGAGGTGAGAGAATAGAAGTGAGACAAGAGTGGTGAAAGAAGAGTGGTGAGAGAAGAGATGTGAGAAGAGAGGTGAGAGAAGAGAGGAGAGGTGAGAGAGGAGAGGTGAGAGAGGAGAGGTGAGAGAAGAGAGGTGAGAGAAGAGAGGTGAGAGAAGAGAGGTGAGAGAAGAGAGGTGAGAGAAGAGAGGTGAGAGAAGAGAGGTGAGAGAAGAGAGGTGAGAAGAGAGGTGAGAGAGGAGAAAGATGCAAGATGAATAAAGAGAGATGAGAGAAGATGTGAGTGAGAGAAAGTGATGGAGTGAGGAGAGGTGATGCGTAAGGAGAGGACAGAGGAGGGCAAAGTGAGAGGAGAGGATAGAGAGGATGAAGAGATAAATGGGGAAGAGGAAGAGGAGACAAGAAGAAAGAGTGAGAGACAGAGGGTGAGAGTGAATGAGTGAGGGCAGGGATGCACGAGAGAGGCGTAGACTGGGGAGGGTGGCAGGGAGAGAGGGAGAGAGGGGGGGGGAGGGAGGGAGGGGGAGAGAGAGAAATGAAACAGACAGGCAGAGACAAACAAGCCTGGGATTCTTGCCAAGTTAATGTGGCATCTTTATGAGCAAGTCGACATATATAAATATGTCTGAGCCACCAGTAAAAAATGCAGAAGCAGTGTTCCTAAGACATGACCGGTCATTGAGACCACCTTTACCCCAGTAACCTACTCCACAAACACACGGGTGGGAGACACATGCCGCCGTCTGGCTGATACAGACTCATCTAGACCAAAAAAACGAACAATACTCAACAACCATTCACAACCTTCAACACAAAAACAGAAGCATGTTTCGTTGACATTACAATAATCATATGCGAAACATTCGAAGCGGCATTGACTATTCTAAAATATACTCGTAAACACTGAAGTAATTTCTCATGTCTATATCTTGTCAAAAAAATCTGACCAAACGGTTACGATATTAATAAAAATAATTCGCTCACACATTCAGCATCGAGACGGAGTCGCCTCATTCGCGTTCTGAGAAACGTCAGCCTCTATTTACATGTCGACATCTCCGCCATTTTAACGCGCATCACCTTAGTTAGTTCCGCGAGTTGTCACCGCGCCATCTTGTCACCGTGCCGTCTTGTCACCGTGCTGTCACAGCCACGGGTAGTCTATCCACGGGTAGTCTATCACTTTCAACTTTTACCCGTCCAAACAGGTCACTGCTGGTGACAACTACGTACACGCACGACTCGCCTATTGACGTGCAGAACGGCCAGCGTTTGCATGCATGTGGCCTGTGGTTGACTGGCGCACCACAGCCACAGCGAGTTCATGCATATTCACAAGTGGCGTACGTGATCCAGTGGCGGCGGCCAGCCCAGCCGCGGCAGCCAGCCCAGCCGCAGGAGGTCAACGTCCTGTCGCACTACTGTTTTATGGAGGTGCTCGGCTCTATTCACACGCGTCTGTGAAGCAAACAGGGCCTGCGGCAGGTGAATGATGGCCTGACGTGACTACTCAATAACAGCCGGCTCCTTTTTTTGTGGCGGCTCCTTTTTTGTGGCGTTTGTTTTTTGAGGTGTTTTTTCGTTGCGGGCGCTGACGTGCTCACCCACACCATACAACGCGTTAATTATGCACCCGGTTGCTGTGACAACAGAGTGCAGAGTTACACTTTGACACCCGGTGTAAAGAAAGAGTTGCACCTGGAGACATAATCCACACTCGGTCCTATTTCACTCATACACGCACACAATGTCGTTATTCACTCCAGCAAAAAACAACTTGGGTGGAATCATGTTTTTGGACTGGTCAGACAATGAATGGTCACCGCCAGTGTCCACCAGCCTCTTTGTGGCTCTGTCGGTCACTACAAGCCTAATTTTTATTTTTTATAAGTCTGGAATATTCTCCTTCTTAGAATTAGATAATTTAAAAATATTACACAATTGCATCGTGAAGCATAAACTTATGAATTTATCTTACGTAAGGTTGTCAAGTTACCAACTTGCCTCTCCACCACACCTCTGTGGTGTCTCAACTGTTTATGGATTTTTATAGTGATCAATTCTTTTGTCATGATGTGCCTCCGAGCTTGATTTGCAAATATTTACAGGTAATAGATTATCATTATTATATTAACATTAGTAATCAGTTGGCATAATATGACTAGATTAATCCAGTGAACATGGATTAATGAAAGGGTGACCAGCATCACCCTACCAGAGGGTACACTATAATCTCATCACTCTGGATAAGACAGATATTTCAAATCAAACTCGTTCGTAATTAAATCATACCCCGCCTGGTATTTCACTACCATCTGAAATTGTTTTAATATTTTTACCCATTTACTTGCAAAACACTCTCATAATAAATAAATGGCCAAACTGAAATTCATTTAAATCTCAATATCAACGCCACGACAAAAAATGGAGCACAACGTGTCAACAACATTGGAAAATGTAGTTCTAGTTTCCACCACCAGGTGGTCATGTCAAGGTCTGGCAAACTGTTTAGCTGACTAACCGCGGTAAGGAAGCTAGTCTTTCATCCACAGTCTGATTCCACGTGATACACCGTTCAGGCCGAGCTGGCCACAATAAATTGATATCCCACCAGTAAAAATCACTTGCAACGCCAGCAACGTGCGTTGACGCTGTCGGGACAAACATCACGACATAAAAAACAAGCGCCACATTGCAAGTGTGCACGCATGCACACCGCAGACAAATCAGCGAACACAAGCTGAGTGCAGAAAAACTGCGTCGTCATGGCAACCAATGCGTATGCACCATTGTTAGTCGTGACACGGTTTGAAATGTCTAACGTGATCACAAAACATACGTTGTAAAAAAGCACTGAGCATTCATCAGCTTGACGTGAGGACATTTGCCTGTGACATGTACACAATAATTCTAAAAACGTGACGTTCGGGCGTGAATATGCAATAAACACTTATGAAAGGTGCAGACAACAGCACCCACCCAATACTGGCGACAACACGCATAATACATCTTCCTAGCTGGCTGGGTCAAACCATGCCCCTAGTGAAAATGTCACATAAATATTTAGGGACGATGTGACAAAACGTGTGACACCGTCCGTTACAAGGTGACCGACAAGGACATTTAAATAAATTATAGTTTTTTCCATTTGAATAGTTCTGCCTCAGGTGATCAGTCTGTCATGCTCGAGCGAAAAGTCACATCAATATTCATGCCTGACACACTGAACTCAGTGTACTATGTAAATGATTAATGATTTCAAACGTACACAAAGTATATTATTGTTAGTGTGACTTATAATTCATGAGCATTTCTAAAGTGTACCATTGCACCAATGTTCTGGTCAAATTGCATTTCCGGTGGATCATTTCAATATTTAACGTAGATTGGCACAGTGCTGGAAGAAAGCGATAGAAACAAAAGGCTCTGCATGTGGGCGGCAGCCGGCCCATGCGAGATCAGCCAAGCCCGGCCCGGCCCGGCCCAGCCGACTAGTCACGTTCCATTTGTCAGGCAGATGATGTTTTTCACGGAAATGCCAAGAGAAGAAAAACACAGCCGCCGTTGACGTAATCAATCTGGCAAGGTCATTTGCGGAACAAGGTCACCAGGGAGCAGCGGTGGGCAGAAAAACAAAGTAGTTGTCAGTAAACTGCACACTCATGCCTGTCTAGGTGATCTATTCAACGCTGCTAAACACAAGCATTCTACATTACTTGAATCCACCAAATGTTTGCATTTTTAGTGCACTATTTATTGTCGTTATGCAGACACTACCGTTTCATAATAATTTTTAAAAATCTGAATATGTTGGCACAGCTGTAGCATATTTAATAGCTGTTTGAAAATAATTTATTCGCTAGTCATTGCTTGTTAATAAAAAACACCTCACCTCACCTCACCTCATCCTATCATAACACGTAACACTAAACACATAACACGGCTGTGGTGAATCAAACAGCAGTAGTCAAACATGACATTTACCTGATTCTGTAATTTATTATTATTATATTTATTGGCTGTTGCACAGGTCACTGGTGCAAGGCACAGTGGGATATTACATTTTCTACGAAACCGACTTCATTATTCATGAATGTTACAACCTTGTACAAGGACATGACCCACTCAGTGCTGACCAGTCACTAAACAGTGGTCACACTAGATGTCCAGGTAAAGTAATGGGTCTCACAGATGACCCTGAAATTCATAGTATCAAAATTATGGGGACTGTAATGACACATTTGTGATAAAATGACACAGTATTCAGCCTGTTTCAAAACAGCACGCTGGAAATTTGGGCTAAATGGGGAGGGGGCATGTTTATATACCCTACAGTCTGCAATACTAAAATATAAGTTGGTGCAACACAGCAACAGGTATTTTGTTTTGAATTTTTTTAATGTCCTATGGGGCAGTGACTGAACAGCCCCTAAACGCCCCAGTGATCCCACCTAGACACCCCCCCACCAGGAGCTAAACATATCTCCAGGGATGACACCAATCCTGACATAAAAGATGGAAATGCACCGAGAAATCCTCGGATGTATTTTCCAAGCAGACACTTCCCTGTATCCATGGTAACAACTGACAGGTCACGAGAGTGACTTGACGGCTGCAGCCATCACATTACTTTTATCTCTGCCAGCAAAACAAAGTCATTGATCACAAGGCCCAGATACTCCCAGTGCAACTGGGTCCTAGAAAACAACTGCTCCGAGAGTCTGGATAAAAACAACAATGATTAACGCAGACATGTTTGGACGTCATTAAGCTACCATGGCAACCACCCCCAAATTACCACAATACACGAATTATGTCTGATACACACAGGGGAGGGGGGGTTTTGGGAAAAACATACTGATCCGTCTACTAACAGTGCAGTTAAATGTCAAAGCATCTTCGTCAGGGCACTGTTTGTCTCTAGCGACAGGAGATGTTTGTAGCTACGAATTCATTCGGCCACTAGTTTTACATTTCATGAGAATGTTTATTGACTGGGACAGGCCGGACTGACTGCATTTGTCAGGCCTCAGACAAGACAATTCTCCCAAAGAATGGAGACGCGTGTCAAGAAAGAACATAACAGGACACATAACCACATACACTGTGTGGCCCAATGGTTGACGTTTGCGTATGATTTGTCTGACCGTCCACCAGAAGGAAGTGTATCTTACCAGATTAGTTTCCCAATAACCTACACAGCCAGCCACTGACTTCTGACAGGTGGCCATGATTGGTTTTGTCAAAACAAATTGCCAAAGGTCTTCTAGTACAAACTGTTCCATACAGGCACGGTGTCCTTTGTTTCTCTTTTTTTGCATGACCATTCAGCAACTTCAGATACATGGACTCAGGACAAAGGACATTTCATACACAATTTTCAACGTATATTATTTTATCCAATTTTGATTGGGTTCAATTTAAATGTGTACAAGTTGTTCTTACCATTTCATCAAAACGAAATAACATAAAATGTGACCACGCACGCTAGCATTTTGTAGTCACTGTCATTTTGCATGAAATAAACTTGAATTAAGATAGCTAAAAATAAAATAATAAAATTATAGAATAATTTTAAGCAGAATATGCAGCAAATTATATCCTTTGTTTTGTTTCATTTGGCATGACCTACTGTATACAACTTGTTTAAAACGATCTGGGTCATTTGACAAATTGCACACCGGGAACAATAAGTTTAACCCAAGTAATGTTTTGTCAATTCATTGATCAAGTCACTTATCAGCAAAGATTTAATACTGTGTAAAAGATAATCCGTCAACTTAAATCGCTGCAAGCATGAGTTTCAATGACCCACACTTGTATTTTGTGTTTTCTCTGGCCTGGTTTGTCCTGGGAAACAAACTGCCAGTTGCGTGCACTAGTCGACCCTTCCAAGGGTCATGACCTATGACCTGACATCAATCACTCACAACTGGGTCAAGTTTCTGCTTCTCCCTACTAACAACTATTTGCTCAGTCACAACATCGTTTTTTATGTCATATCTGTTCTCGAGGGGGGTCAAATGAAAACACAGATATTTCATAGAAATGTATGTGTTTGTTTCTAGTCACATTACCGGAGTGACAGCTTGGTAATTTATGGACTCTATACCTCCATGTTTTTCTCTCTAAAACACTCACATAAGGCTCAAATGTCCAAAACTACTCCATCCTTGCAGCTAGTATAGTCATCAATTCAGTTGTTTACAGTTTTCCCCTGAAGACATTTCTGTAAGGCAACTGATGCACAAACACACCTACGTGTCACATTCCTGTCTAGATACAGACAGGTACATAGACCCTCATGTGTCCGTCCATGAGCACAATATATTATATGCACAGATGGTAAAGCAATTGATGTATAAAACTGCCTATAAAGTAAACTGATTAGGTAATTGCACTAGCTGTGTGAATGTTTACAAACAAAATTAACCAATACTTCAGAAGGCATAGATAAGAAAAAGTAGGCCTTTCAACAAGTTCCTTGTCCATTTGTCATGTTTGTGGGTTCGTTTATTTCACACAAGTCTGAATCTGGGTAAATTTTATGCATAGATAAATTATTAACTTAATAAGTTAATCTGATGGACAGTTTATATTGGACACAATCAGTGGCAGATATGTTTTATACATGTGTAATGTGGTTCCAAATAGGTTTGGTCTCAGACTCTGCCTTTACGGTCCAGGCCACACATTCCGCACTAGTTACAATGTCCCCCACTTGATACATCTACATCACATCACAGATGACATCTGATCAGTGACACGTGACACAAACACTTTCCACATCTCACATCGCCACAGACAGTTTGCAGGAGATAGATAGACATCTGTCTCGGTGCAATCTCCAAGTTTACAGCCAATTGCGACAAGGTCAAGGTCTCTGTCCCAATACTGGCGACTACCGCTGCCACTGTAAACATGTTGGAGCTAACAATCACCTACACTGAACTCTCACGCTTGGGAATGTCTATCTATACACTGTAGTCTGTAACTGTAAATCACACTCAAGGTATTTATAAGTTCCAATTAGATGGTATTTTCAGGAAAATATTCTGAGCTTCACAGCAGAATGGAAAAGGAAGCAAGGATGGATGGTGTCGACTGTGATGGGAAGGTTGTGTGGGAGAGAAAGGAGGATGGGGAGAAAACATTTAGGATGGGTTGAGAGACGAGTGGGGAATGAGATAGAGAGAAGGGAGTGGGGAATGACAGGGAAAGAGAGAGGGGAATGGGGAATGAGAGGGAAAGAGAGAGTGGAGTGGGGAATGAGGGAAAGACAGAGGGAGTGGGGAATGATTAGGGAAAGAGAGTGGAGTGGCGAATGAGAGGGAAAGAGAGTGGAGTGGAGAATGAGAGGGAAAGAGTGAGGGAGTGGGGAATGATTAGGGAAAGAGAGAGTGGAGTGGGGAATGAGAGGGAAAGAGTGAGGGAGTGGGGAATGAGAGGGAAAGAGAGTGGAGTGGAGAATGAGAGGGAAAGACTGAGGGAGTGGGGAATGATTAGGGAAAGAGAGAGTGGAGTGGGGAATGAGAGGGAAAGAGTGAGGGAGTGGGGAATGAGAGGGAAAGAGAGTGGAGTGGAGAATGAGAGGGAAAGACTGAGGGAGTGGGGAATGATTAGGGAAAGAGAGAGTGGAGTGGGGAATAAGAGGGAAAGAGAGAGGGGAGTGGGGAATGAGAGGGAAAGAGAGAGGAGAGTGGGGAATGATTAGGGAAAGAGAGAGTGGAGTGGGGAATGAGAGGGAAAGAGAGAGGGGAGTGGGGAATGAGAGGGAAAGAGAGAGTGGAGTGGGGAATGATTAGGGAAAGAGAGAATGGAGTGGGGAATGAGAGGGAAAGAGAGAGGGGAGTGGGGAATGAGAGGGAAAGAGAGAGGGGAGTGGGGAATGAGAGGGAAAGAGAGAGTGGAGTGGCAAATGAGAGGGAAAGAGAGAGAGGGGAATGGGGAATGAGAGGGAAAGAGAGAGGGGAGTGGGGAATGATTAGGGAAAGAGAGAGTGGAGTGGGGAATGAGAGGGAAAGAGAGAGGGGAGTGGGGAATGAGAGGGCAAGAGAGAGGGGAGTGGGGAATGAGAGGGAAAGAGAGAGGGGAGTGGGGAATGAGAGGGCAAGAGAGAGGGGAGTGGGGAATGAGAGGGAAAGAGAGAGGGGAGTGGGGAATGAGAGGGAAAGAGAGAGTGGAGTGGCAAATGAGAGGGAAAGAGAGAGAGGGGAATGGGGAATGAGAGGGAAAGAGAGAGGGGAGTGGGGAATGATTAGGGAAAGAGAGAGTGGAGTGGGGAATGAGAGGGAAAGAGAGAGGGGAGTGGGGAATGAGAGGGCAAGAGAGAGGGGAGTGGGGAATGAGAGGGAAAGAGAGAGGGGAGTGGGGAATGAGAGGGCAAGAGAGAGGGGAGTGGGGAATGAGAGGGAAAGAGAGAGGGGAGTGGGGAATGAGAGGGCAAGAGAGAGGGGAGTGGGGAATGAGAGGGAAAGAGAGAGGGGAGTGGGGAATGAGAGGGAAAGAGAGAATGGAGTGGGGAATGAGAGGGCAAGAGAGAGGGGAGTGGGGAATGAGAGGGAAAGAGAGAGGGGAGTGGGGAATGAGAGGGAAAGAGAGAGTGGAGTGGCAAATGAGAGGGAAAGAGAGAGAGGGGAATGGGGAATGAGAGGGAAAGAGAGAGGGGAGTGGGGAATGATTAGGGAAAGAGAGAGTGGAGTGGGGAATGAGAGGGAAAGAGAGAGGGGAGTGGGGAATGGGAGGGCAAGAGAGAGGGGAGTGGGGAATGAGAGGGAAAGAGAGAGGGGAGTGGGGAATGAGAGGGAAAGAGAGAGGGGAGTGGGGAATGAGAGGGAAAGAGAGAGGGGAGTGGGGAATGAGAGGGAAAGAGAGAGGGGAGTGGGGAATGAGAGGGAAAGTGAGAGGGGAGTGGGGGAGACTGCAGTGTAAGATCATATTGAGGCTGTCTCTCCCAGATGCTGGGACACAAGAGGAACACTAAAGATATCAACTGTCAATCAAACAGTTTTCACGGATGAGTTTGTGACAATGGTCTCCTAGCCAGACCTTCCCATTTCCCCAAAATACTAGAACCTAATGTCTTAGAAGGTCTGGTTTACTCAATGTGTTTTTTCAGATCGATTCTTTAGCAATCTGAGGTAATGTGAAGGTCCAACATTAAGACGTACAATCACCCAAACTAAAGGAATACACAGTCAATGTTGCTCCAGGTTTCTACACCACGTTGTGTCCAAACCTGGAGATGAATCGAGGACCGAGACTACAACAGTGACTGTGGTATCTGCTGCGTTATAAGACCCACTGTAATCATATTTCCACAAGGACACACATGAGATATATGTACAATGTTGACGAGACAATTCTATTCATGGTTATCTCTTTTGTCATTATACCATATCACAGCAAGTCCTACTATTGACTGTCGTGCACCAACTAGTTCACAGTTCCTTGAATCCGTGGCGTCTATCAATGCAATATTGACTATAATGCTGTATTCCATTTCCAATCACCTTATTGCAAACTTCATGACCTCCAATTAACCCAGTTGCATAAACATACACATGGTAAACCTTGTGAAAGTTCACCAACTTGGTGTTTACGATATAAATGTCCCGCCTGGAACACAGCATTGCTCCCTAGTCCCAACATAAAGCCTGTACATGACATGTTATCTGCACCAAGGGTGAGTCTTGCCTTTCAAACAACCATGTAGCTCTGGTAGGCTGACACCAGAAAGGTTATCTGCACTCAGAGTTACTGTGATGTTGTCAGTCCACATCCTTCAGTGGTCTGACCCAAACATACAGGCCTACACTGGGTTTATTCAAACACACTGGGATGATCAATGTCATAGCAAATCTACCAATTACACCAGCGAGCTCCGGTCCCTGACACAAATAAAGCCATAATAGATTAAACCATCCATCTTCAAAACGTGATCAATTGTCCGATTGGTTGTCACTTATTAAGGTTGTGCATCTGAGGGCTCAACCACAAAGTGCTTTCAGCAGTATTTAGTACAATTCATACAGACACATGTGATCTGTCTCAGACCTTACTCCAAGTGTGAATATGTATTTCTAAATGTTGATATTATTTCAGATTTAGAGGCATGACCGTCTCCGTATTATGACAACGATACATGCAGAAAATGCCAATATACTGTCTAAACACTGATAATCCATATAATGCTGGTTATAAACTACGTATAATTGCTTTAATTTCACATGTGACCATAACATTTTATAACCAGTACACAGGCTTTTTGGTTCTAGCACAAATAGATAAATGTTGACAATTGCACACGAAATCAATACAGAAATATCAATACAGAAAGAAATATCAATTGCTAAACCAATACAGAAATATCAATTGCTAAACCAATACAGAAATATCAATAAGGAATTCATCAGGTTTGTTTAATAAAACGTTGCCGGGCCATAGAATGGGTCTCTTCACTTCACCAAAGCGATAACAATTGATTTCCCTGTGCACGTTGAGTGTCTGCTTCATAACACATCCCATACCATTCGCATGCAGTGACATCCTGTGCATGCCATCAATGTGCCGCAGCAAACTGAACTATGTAGACCCCTTCAACCACCCAAAACAAACATGCCCCCCCCCCCAGACACACCCCTCCAGACAACACAACAAATTCAATCACGCAACAACCTAACCACAAACCCAGTGGAAACAAACCTGACCCGAATCTGGCTCCCAACTACGGAGTTACGCTAGCTCCAGCCATTTCGACCCTTGTCTCCAAACAGCCAATCACATCCGTTTGTCTTATCCGAAGTATTGCTGGACAGTAAACTAGGCTACAGCTTCACTGAACAACTGCTAAATATAGCCTCGGCACTAGGCCACTTTGAAGATAATAATAATAACATTTAATCATCCTAAACAAACAGCCATGAGGGTGAGGTGGCACGTGAGAGGTGGGTCAAACAAGGTGACATTGACTCCCTCTCCAACACTTGGGGACGGACTCAACTCCAGCAGTCCATTTCAGTGATGCATGCAATTTTAACACACATCTGATAATATTATGCACTAATGGATGCCCATAAATATTGTGTACAACTGGTACGTCACTTGTCATTTGTCCTAAAACTATTGATGACACTCAGTGTTCATACAACACAGACTAGTGGCAAATGTTTTAGTACGTTTGTTTATGTACGACAGGTGTTTTTGCTACTGGATAATAAACTTTCTAAAATTATAAGAATATCTAAACATCTGTACACAAATGTCAGGAAAAGAATTTTAGTAAGTCAGACAATAAACATAGATTTAACTCTATTTATTTCTGTGGCGTTAAACAATGATGGGCTTCTAACGCAAATGCTAATTTATTATTTGCATAATTTATGGGCTTATATAAAACCAAAAACCGGCCTTGCTTAGCAAGGAGTTCCCTCATTGTGCAGTATTAGATTTCTTTAAATAGAAAGCCATTACGGTGAAAATATATATCACACACAATACCATTCAACCAGGCGGCTAATAACTGGCTAAAAACGGGATCTGCCGGCAAGGTCAAGGTCGACCAACAACCAGACATTGATCGAGTTATTTATGAGGACTCTGCCTTCAGCGGAAATGATGCTCGCTCACTGGCAATATGATCTAGACAGGCCTAGGAAGCAATAACACCCACAGTCACGTAGCTCGTCCAGGTACCAACCATTCACGCAGTTCATCTGTTATGACTTTCCGTTCGGGATAAACATGGGAAATGAAAAAAACATCCACTCCTTATGGTGGGCCCCAGCTTTGTAGCATGACTGGTGATTTTTGTTTATGGAGAAGTATTGATAAATTGTGTTATATAACAACTAAAGACAACATTTGCATATCACGGTCTAGTAAGCAGTCTACACAAAAGCTTCTATTATGTAGATCCAGCTCTGTACTCTTAGTTATAAACACCAGGTTGTACACTCTACCACTGACACAGTGACTGTTACTGGAACTTTAAAATGTAATGTTAGCACTTAAAAACAAAAATTGAAAGCATCATTATTCAAGCATGCTGAACAAATTGACTGACTGAAATTAAATGGCATTTCTACAGCTTACACAACAACAACAACAACAACAACAACTACTACTACAAGTATTACTCTCATCTAGTGGCTTCAACAACAATGAAATCTTCAATATTGAGTACCTTCCAGCATGAATCGAGTAATACTTTTCACACTAAATAAATGAATAATAAGCTTAACTGGACAGTTTGTCACTTCCACACCTCAACATTGTATTTAGCCAGGACTGGATTGAGCTACAATTCCAACTTCAAATATCTTCCACTATTCCACTAACAATATATAACCAAATCAGAGTTTGTTTCCTTTTTCATGTTTTTGATCTGTCTGATTCAGAACTCCAAAATAGTACTGAATCGTTCATCTAGTATAAATACATGTTTATAATATGTACAGGTTTACTTTTTTTAAATGCATTAAGTATGCACAGACCATTTCAATGTGATCTAGAGAAACTATTATGTGACATTAATTATGCTGTATTTGTGAATAATTATCTTCTACAAGACATGTTGCCAAGCCAAATGCCTTTAAAAGTAACTACAATATATATATATAAATGTTTTGACTTTTACCTGCTTGCAAATATCAGCCTTGTATTTCAGTACATCCGTGAACCATTGTCCCAAGTTTTCAATCAATACCTGTGAATAGAAGTTGGTTGTAGACAGGCATCTACGCAACAGACACATGCGTAGAATTCAATTCCCTTTCACATGACACTGTACTAATCACATCGTAATATTTAGTCAAATTAAAACAATACCAATCATCATAATGTAACTGCAGAATGTTGTTAAATGAAACATTCAACACATGTATTAAGACAGTAAAATGCAATATGTAATTAAAACGATAAATGTACAGAAATATGATTATGCGTAAACAGGCCACACCAATTAGACGAATTGAACTTGTGGTTTTCACTTAATTAACTTTATTCATTTATTTAATGATTTTCAATCCAGATTCAGCATCTGTAGTAAATATCATGACATTCATCAGACTTAATATCAACACTATGAAACAAGATTAAATCAGAAATTTTAAAAACTTGAAGAGATTGTTCCAGACTGGGTGAGATTTTACTTTGTGTCACAAGTTTGGTTTTCAAAACTAAAAAAAAACTTTCTCTCTTCATGCAATTACACTTGAGATTTACATCCTGGTATAATTGTCTGTGATTATATATGTGACATATCCGGATTTCCAACAATAACATAACACTGAATACTACGCTGAAGACAAATATAATTATTATCACAGAAAATATAATTATTATTATTATCATGGATATTCTAGCTATCACAACAAAATTATTACGGCCACATCACTGCTCAATCATGTTGTTACATGAAGCTGGACATGAAGACTTGGTGACATAATTACATCACACCACATAACTGACATGGTGAGACCACTGACACCACAATACACCACACCCACACATGGCCACATGTCTGACCAACACATGCAGTGAACACTTACTCTCATGTGTGCCCACTGCTGACCACTGGACTGGACTGCTGCCAACTGGACCATACACAACACCCCCCCCCCACCACAGCCCGCAGGGGTCATGTGAGATGTCTACTAAATGGGCATCACAACAACATCACAGACTGGCCTTAATTGCCTGACTTGACCAGTGGTCAAGTACAAAGACATCACCTTGCTCTACATCTCCACTAAAGGTCAGTCCCAACACTGAGGCCAACGCTAGATTTGTTGTGGTCAGCGTGCTTTGACTCCAGTTGGTCAGTTGGGCTATAAATACTGAGCATGGCCCTGGATAAACATTCCTCTGGTCACTCTGGTTCATCCCAGGACTACTGGACATTACATCACAGGTCAGAGTTCAAGCTGTCAAGTCTCCAGTTGTAAACGCACATAATTTTATTAACAGTTTTCAAAGTGAGCTTCGCCCGCTGACATATGTCCAATTAGGTTTCATATAAATCAGGAAATGTCCTACCCCAAACAATAAAGTAATACACTAAGGATATAATTTATCTGGTGCCATAACACGAGTTTTACCTTAAAGTAAAACACTTGACATTTCCTTGTTTCTAATAGACAGATGGCAAAGCACATACATAAATTCAGAAATAACCTGAAATGTTTGTTTTTAAATACATTTCCAACAGATGAGATGATGAGAGACCACTCACTACTAGAGACCACATTGGTGCCTACAACCAGTTCACAGTCTCTGTCTAGTGTACTGTTGTTATTGCATCGCCCACTTTTTGAATGATGTAATCCACCCCTGTGTCTGCTGTTGGAACTATATCACCTCACAACACTATGTTTTCAGAAATGTATAACCAACTCACACAAGTTAAAAGCACACAAGTGCATAACTTACAACAAACCTGTGAACTATGTGTACTGTCCACAAATTCCACAACTGGGGTTCCAGCGAAACGTTTGAGAAAACCCCTCTTTGCACACGACCCCTTTCCAATGAAACATTTGAGGAAACCCCTCTTTGCACACGATCCCTAAGTTCCAACCAGTTGTATTTTTAGTTTTCTCCATAGCCAGTGGCACCTGTTTTACGTAAGGTTTTCTGCCTACTCATAAAAAATGTCGTCCAGTGAATGATGCCAAGGCAACGAAGTGGAGCGGGCCTGAAAGCTGTTTATGTAAGACGGTGGTTATATAACACAATTCCCGTAATACAATACACACTACGGCTGGGAAAAAACAAGGGCAGCCGAAGTATTCAAGCACATATCTATGGTCACATGCCTGGTCACAATTGGTATAGTCCTTGGGCGGTCACAGTGACACACATACAAGTCATAGGTGTGCACGTTCACTGGGACCGTCACGCCGGTGACTGCAGCAGGGCTCATTTGTGGTTTTTGTGACACGTAGGACCTTCTGTTGTCAATATTTCGTGCAGACATGTTTTTTTTGCACTGGAGCATTCAGCTACATAAAATATTGTCACGAGATTCAGTTACAAAGACGTCAGCACACACAAACAGACGCATGCATGCAAGAACAAATAGACACACTCCTGTACAACTGATTATTGTTAAGTGTTAAATGTGCATTTTAAATGACATGTCCTTAGAAATTGTGTAGTCGTATAAATGAATGATAATTACATTTTTAATTAATGCTAAGTTTAGTTTGTTCAATTGATGTCACAAGAACCAGTCGAAACATGTAAGTTAAGTGCATAATACAAAACAGTCACATTTTGTTTCCCTTTAAAGAATCTGCCTCGAAGCGTTGTTTAATTGATGTTTTCAAATCTGTAAGGACACTGGGTCTGACTGTGAGTTATTTGTACACTTGTGTGTGTTTGCAAAGAGCTCTCTATGTGAACTGTGTTTTGTGAATTGTCCCAAGTTCCCAACCCAACACGCTGGAACCCGTCTTGCTGAGACGAGATTACGTGTACCATGGTACTCTAGTAGTATCACTAACAGTAGTATTCAAACGTGCGCATATATTATGCACAAAAACCAACCTTCTGTGGGGGGGGAGGGGTGCTCTTGAGTTCAACAATACACAAGCGCTAATGGTTGATACTGAAAGGGCACAAACCGGTACAGTAAGTAGCAGTGAGTGATATGTAAACATACACCACCAATATTTGCAGAAACATTAAACTAGTTCAACCAAGACTGCTTACAGCAGTAAACACCACAAACTGTTTGTTTGCCTACACAACTCACAAGACAGTAAAACAGCAGCCAGCAGCCTATTCCTTACAGCCGCCGGACGGACGTAAACAGAGATTATACACAGTGAGATGATCACAGACGGCAGAACTGTCATAGTTGGAAAAATGGGCCAAGAGACCCTGAACTCCTTTGGACTATAATTATAGTGAGTTGGTACTTATGAATGAATTGTGTTTTGGTGAATAATAGACTGTTTAGTCTCTTCTCCATAGTCACCTAATCAGCATTTTCTCTAGTTATTCCTATAAAATGAACAGAGAAGACAGCCACATTGTATGTGAACACACCGTTTACATATTCTCTCGACTACAGTGCATGCAGAAACAGTCAGTCCAGGCCAAAGCAAACAAAATCTGACATTTCTTGTGTAAAAGTAAAATACCAGGTATGCATATGCAAAATTAGAGAAAAAGCTAGACCAGTTTAAAAACAAAACAGAAAATGTACAATTTTTAGGCCCTACTGTTATCCTAGGAGTCTTTGAAACGAGAAATCAAATAAAAATATCTTGTGCATAGTGATTGTGGGGGGGGGGATCATAGTGCCCTACGAAATGTCTATGCAAAATCTGAAAAATAGATTTTCAATGTTATGGTATCTGAGATTTGAGAGAGCTCTAACAGTGGACAACACACGCAGAGTGATGCAATAATCCATTGACCCTTCAGACCAAAGGGCTAAAAACGGCTGTGTGATCCTTCAAGAGTCTGGATGCCAAGTAAATGAAACTGCAGAGCACACTGAGTGTCGTCACAAAAAGTCTTGGCTTAAACCACCAGCTGTTTGTAAACCTTCTCGCTATGATAACAAGACCCCTGCTATTGTGAAGTCTACTAGCTGAGTCAGTGTGCTACAGGACCTCACACATCATCCCTGGCAGGATTATAGGGTGTCCATGGAGCAGAACGACACTGTCACACAGAATGGCACAGAAGTGACAGACCGTGTAGGTTATCATCCTAACCTTAGTGGTGACTGGTGACTAAGAAAAATCATAACTTCGCTAATATTGGTCATAAAAATATGAACGATGCATCATTTTAACGCTAAAAGAATGTTTTATTATAATAAAATGTTAATATTATATATATATATATATATATATATATATATATAAATAACAAACAAACATCAGGAACATCAAAAATAAACAAACATTTAATCCTGCTGTCATCTAAAGATGGCATCCATGGATGAATATACTGGGCTGTTTAAACAAATAAAAAATTAAACAAATCAGTTGAGAACTCTTACATTTTTGATTTTGTTTCTGTATAAAAATACATTGGCCGCGCTTGTTACCGTTGCAACCCACACGGCCACACGCCCAGCTGAGAAATGTTGCGCTGCTAATTTATTGAATTTTGAGAACTAAAATTCACCCCAAAGTCAATCTAACTACATAAACTAATAATTTATAATAATCATTTTTGAATACTGTCAAGCAGTTTGTCAAATTGTCAACGCAGAAACTTGAGATAATCCAAAGGAAAGTTGCAAAGCGGATAAACTGAAACATTGTTTACCGCTGTGCCATTTTGTCTCCAATTGGTTTCACAGGGTCGATGACGCTACATTAAAAATAACGATTCTGATTGGCTGAATCGACAGAACCCATGTGACTTATTTTTGGCAGATTGACCATTAACAGAGTTTTTTTCTTATACTATATGTGTGAGGGTGTATACTTTATGAATCAATGGATGTGTAAATTCATTCATCAGGGCATAGTAAAATTTGCCAAATATGGGCGGTAACAACATCACTTGCTTTGTAAATGCGTTTGTGAAATACCCGTCACTGAATCTAGGCAAGGAAAAATCTGTCAGCTATTCAATGATACCAAATGATACATGTCATGGAAATGAAATTTGGCCCTGATCACCTCTAGGGACAACATTCAAGGGGAACTGAAAATGTCTACCAGAAAATGTAAAGAAAGCATTGATACTCATACATAAACTTGACCAATATCTTTACAATGTCCTCTATTACATAGCACTGTGGAATAAATTAATATAGCATCGATTTGACAAGAAAATGTACAAATAGATTTAAAACCAGTTTTATGTCAATCAATCACTACTGGATATCTGGTAAAACCACCTAGAAAACCTACCGCTACATGTCACATGTCACCAACAATCACACCTCTCATTCACACCTCCATCTACCAGGTGTCACTCCCACCCACAGTAGCCTTCTTTCCCTGTTTCTGAGTACGACACTACACACCTACGACACTACACACCTATGACACTACACACCTACGACACTACACACCTATGACACTACACACCTACGACACTACACACCTATGACACTACACACCTACGACACTACACACCTATGACACTACACACCTACGACACTACACACCTACGACACTACACACATACGACACTACACACCTATGACACTACACACCTACGACACTACACACCTATGACACTACACACCTACGACACTACACACCTACGACACTACACACATACGACACTACACACCTATGACACTACACACCTACGACACTACACACCTATGACACTACACACCTACGACACTACACACCTATGACACTACACACCTATGACACTACACACCTACGACACTACACACCTACGACACTACACACCTATGACACTACACACCTATGACACTACACACCTACGACACTACACACCTACGACACTACACACCTATGACACTACACACATACGACACAACACACCTACGCTGTCTTTGTTCTGACACGCCACTATCCGCATTCTATCGCCTCCTTCCTGTCAGTTCTACCCCAATACAAGGATCTCTCTCTACAGTACAACAATCTTAGCACACATACATACACACACACACACTGACCAGTCACAATTGTTTATCTATCAATATGACAGCCAGTTGAAGCAAGGTCAGCCTCGGCTGGCCAGAAATGCTGACCACTGACGACTGAGGAGATCAATAACAGGCGAGATTATGTAATCCTGGTGGCCAGCATCCAGGACAAGTAAGCCGCCAGTGGTCAACACTGACCTAATACTGACCCCACATTTCGCTAACATTAGAGACTTCGCTAACATTAGAGACATTAACCAGGTGCTGGTGTGGGTAGGGTTTCAGCTAACGTACAATATGGCTTGTCTAGCGGCAACACTTTCACTCAGACTGGGAGTGGCTGTGGACTGGACAGATTAAAACCTTTCAGGAAGAGTAGTATTTTACAACAAATAATTTTTTTTAAATCCACAATTTTTGTTATCTAACTTTACACAATTTAGTAACTAAATTGAATAATTTATTAGCTACAATTAAGCATTTGTTTCCCTGACATACATGGAAATCTGTTTAGAAGGCTTTGGAAAATTAATTTTAACGTGCATTTAAGCACTTTCTAAAACAAATAATCTTGCTTTAAACCCTTTTCAATACAAGTCCATAACATTATTGTGGACCTATGACTTTCAAGATACATACAAGCTAGCTTCAAAACTGTCATTCTATGAGACTATGTGACTGGTAACTACGGTACCCTCGGTAATTTACATTTCACAAGGCCTACAATCTATATCCTATCTTAAATTCATATTTTAAATAACCTTAGTTTTAAACCTATTGAGCAGAACTTTATATACCGGTAAGCATTAATTCATAACTTTACCTCTCAAGAACTTGTTTTTATTTTTCGTATATATATGGAAAATAAATACAAGTTTCTTGAAAAGTAAATTTATTAAATAATATGAACCATGAACCCATATTGGAGAAATATTATACTAATTTCTAAACTATTTTAAAACTGGAATTAGTTTGTGTCATGCAAAAACACTAAAAGAAAGATAAACCACATATTGCTTGGTTTCATATTATTCTACATCCTGTTATATAGTTTTGTCCACGAAACCAAAAAAATGAATGAACCAGAAATTGCCCATGCTATGCTGTATCACTTGGACATTTTCGAATAAGCATATTTTCCCAGGCTTATGGATGTCCTGATCTGCTGTCACAGATAACACATACTCATAGCAGGCCAAACTTTTCTATGCATTCAGAACATGTTTACAATTATATATTTTGGGTTAAAATTAACTTAAGAATGAGTTATTGTATAATCTTATAATATCACTAGAATAGAATGTCATATTCAAAGTAAAACATTGTACAATTAAATGTAACAATTTAAATCAGGAAGTGCGACACCAATGGTTGATGTAGGTTATTTGGCAGATGCCTTGGGTCTGTGAAGTAAATGTTACAATCGGGAAGACGCCATTTCACGCTTAACTTGGAAGCACTGATATTTTTTATACTTTTTGTTATCTTTTCACAACATAATAGTTATAAACCAAATAATTTTAACACAATGATGTACTGTTTGCACATTGTAGTCATTATTTGTATATATGCAGAAAATGAAAATAAATCATTACTATTATGGTAATTTTGTAAGCATGGTTGTATATTTCTATATATCAGTAATAGCAGTAACTGTTATTATAAATAATTGAAAACAAAAATTAATGACGATTTGTCTAGATAAAAAAAATATGGTATTGGTAACCACGTATAAATATGTTATACATATTTCTAAATTTCTATAAATTAATTTTACTTGGTTATGGTTGTTTAACTGAATATACACTGTGCACCTGACTGACACTTACTGGTATATAAGATATCATGATTTAAATTGAGAAACCATTAAATTGAGCTAGTCCCCTAAAATGACAGGTAATGTAGTGTGCTCAAGATCATGTACTAGTTGCATAATTCATAGTTCTCTATAAATGGAATATTATTTGGTTATGGTCGTTTAACTGAATTATTTGAACATTATTATTTTAAAAATGGGTGTAGGCATTTGACTCATATTTACACAGATACTATTATTAGTATTTAATTTGATAAAACATTCAAGAGTTAAAACTGTGTCTGCCAATGGCCATTTAAATTTGGTAAGCATCGGTACGACAGTAGGTTGACAGAATATAACAAGGTCGGTCTGCAATAAAACTGTGATTTTGTACATCAGTTGTTTTGCAAGTATAGGTTTTATCCACAGATGGTTGTATCTAATTTAATATATGCACTGGTGATCTTCATACATCTTTACTAAACTTGATTCATAACACTGCAGCATTTTGTTGCTGGCACTCTGTCATCTTGTATCTATACTGAACTATTTAAACAAGCCGGTGCCGTCAAACATTTATAGCATGTCTAACCATTAAATATTTGTTCACCTTTCTATAACACTCTTTTAATTCTTCACATTGTGCACAAAAGTGATATGTTTTTGACAAATAGTCATTGTAATCATAATCTTGATTACTTACGATTACAACCGTTTTCATACTTTGTTCAAAACCTGGATATAGCAATATCTAGAGCATTAGATATTGTTACAGCAACAACAAAAACCTTTGAATTCCAAGAAGGTCACGCACAGGAGGTCACACACAGGGTATAAACAGGAATTGCATATATTCTTTAAAGTAATCATGAAAGCAATCATGATTATATTCTAAAGTAATCATAATCAATTACTTTTTTCTGAGTAATCATATTTGTAATCGTACTCAGTCATACATCTTCATAGTAATCATATTCGTTATCAATTACATCTGTACTACAATCAGTCCTTCTATGTTACCTAATGTCAGAACTGGCTACCAAATAACATTGACGTACATAAGTGAGCAGTTTCACAGTTTAATCGCTAGGTGACCACATAAATGTTGCCGTTATGAAATGAAAGTGTGATAGTCAACACATGACAATGCAGATTAATCATCATCATGAGATTTATTATGTTGTATTGATATTTTGTAAGCATAAAGAGTGCCAAGAAACAACTTTGAATAAATACACAAGTCATTAGGAAAAAACTTGTTTTGCTTTTTAAATTAAACATCACTCAAAAACAGCATCAGTGCGAATACTGCATACAGATAACTTATTCTAGAAAAGTAAATTACTAAAACTAAATGACATACAAATATCAGCTGGGGTGTTTATGTACCAATTATTTATCATTATGTTCTATGCTACCAAAGTTAAACAGTATGTAAAAACAGTTTTAATAAAATAATTATATACACAGTATTACACACACATAAGTCATAACAGTACATCAGACTATTTTTTTACCTCTGCCCTGGTACAAAGTAAATTCAATAAATACAAGGGTTACATATTCTGGATTTCTCTGACAACAGAAATTGAAAGTGGCAATATACCGGTTCAAAAAAGCTTTTAAACAGTTGTTGCTGTCCATTTATCAGTTGACTTAATTAAGTTAAAAACATGTCACATGGCTATAATTGTGTGTCTATAGGCTATGATTTATTATGTAAACACATCTGGATGTATTCCTTCCCAATGTATGTCAATGTTGTACCTTCAAAGTTGCTGAATTACAATACAAAACCCGATTTTGCACTTTAAAATCAGTTTTGATCCTTAACAGGGATTTTGAATAAGAATGAAAACTGTCAACACTATGACATACTAACGGGACATTATCTATCACTGGTGTGTCATGGAATGATGGGTAATCTTCAGGTTAACTAGCCTAAATGATTAGGGCCTTTTCAAAAGGTTTTTACCAAATGTTTTCTGTGTGTATATGCTCGGAATGTCATTCTACATCACTTCACATCACATATGCATCAGGGCTGCAAAGGCATTGTCTTGACTTGAGTGTGCTTTGTGAAGTCGAAATATAAACAAAAATACCAATATTTTATAAATTTAAGCTTAAAACTAATAAATACAGAACACAAATTAATTATGTAGCCTTAGCCTAAGGCTTAGGTTTGGGGACATATTCGCATATTGCAAGATATCGTCTTTGCGGTCCTAATGCTCCTGTGATGCGCTAACCGCTCACGCCCTGTGACATGGCTTATTTAGGGTTTATTTACGTCGACTCGCCGGCATTAAATTGTTCTAAAACACAATTAAAAACATTAATATCTGACTTCTTTGTGATGTAGAATGACATTCCGAACACATACACATTGAAAAAGATGGTAACACGTTTTGAAAAGGTCCTATTAATTTAGTATTTTAGGCTCGTTAGCTGGAAGATTACCGGAAATAGTAATACGTCAAAAAGGATATTTGTGTTTGTTTTAAACTCAATGGACAATACATTTTACAGTGCAGTGGATTTTGTTTAAAGTTTCAGGATGAATGTTCCGTAAGACTAATTTTTAAGTCTCTAAGAGCTCTTTATCTGTGTGAAATTGTCCCTGCTGTTTGATCGAACACACATAAATTACTCCTGGCGACAACACGCATTAGCTGAGCAGTTTCGATGAGAAGCTACTCTGTAACTCTGCGTCATTAGTTGTTACCGATCTCAGTCACTGAGTAACTCACTCACCTAGCGGCTAGCCCAAATCCCGGTCACGACTCTTGGCACTCTCGAGTCGAGGCGTTCGCGTCAAGTCACAAAATCGTCGACAATTTCAAAGAAGTATCGTCAACTGTGCATCCCCGACCAACGGCTGATTGCGTCTTTCAACGATTTCTACAGTATCGACCGCTGCGGCGCAACTAAATCGAGCAAACCGGACGAATTAGTTCTTCTCCGAAAGCACGGCGCGTGTGTTTGTGGTGATGTCATCAACGGTGGCGTCGCTGTCGGTCGGTCTGGCGCACGTGCACTTTCGCCCCGTTTCGCCCGCCGTCCTCCCGCTCGCTCACGTAGGCACGTGATAGGTCACACTCCGCGGGTCATCGCCACACAGTTGGCTACCCAGATACAGGCGGCGTGACCGCAGGTGCTCGCGCGGTCTATTGTCATCACTTTCCTACTGTTGTTGCGATTTGGCGTGCGGACTCGCGGCACGGCGGCCTCCGTTGAGTTCCAATAATAACTCAAGCTCTTTTGTGAGAGAAGTAAGCTAAGCTCGCGCTCTCGCTGTTGATTGTCGGTCGCGACCTGACCTATATAGGGTGCTAATTTGTGCTACTCAATGGTAGGGCCTATCGGACCCGTGCCAGCGATTGTCGTTAAGTGTACCGGGGGTCACTCTAAAGAAAGGCATCGTTGAATACCTGTGTATACAGTCTATATCTTACAACTGAATAGATAGCCTGAATAGTTGATACTCAATACAGCTAATCAGTAAAACAAATCGATCCTTTACAGAAACAGTTGACAAATTAAGACATTTGAATGAATCAATGTTTTATTTCAGATCCAGTATATATATATATATATATATATATATATATATATATATATACATATATTTAAAAATAATAAATAGATGAAATCAAATAGTACAACAATATTATACATACGTGTGCGTGTGTGTGCGTGTGCGTGTGCGTGTGCGTGTGCGTGTGCGTGTGCGTGTGCGTGTGCGTGTGCGTGTGCGTGTGCGTGTGCGTGTGCGTGTGCGTGTGCGTGTGCGTGTGTGAGTGTGTTAAATGATAACTTAATCTAAACGTATATAATAAAAGATAGTCAAATATATAAAAAGTGAACTGTTCGACTTTTTAAGACAACACAGTAATTAAACTGTCTTTCGGTGAACGCATACGGTTTATAGCAAACCTGAAACTTGCATGTAAAAATGTAAAGCTGTAGTTATATGCATTAATAATACTATTAAAACCCTGGGGTGTTTACACCAAAGCCTTGCAGTGTCGATAGTAGCTAGATTGTGGAATGTGTATATTATAATATTTATTTGCTATATTTCATTTTATTGTGTATATTGGCACTATATGAGTCAACGCTAGACTACATCTCAATTTAACAAGTAATACATGTTTAAAATGGCTATAAAGCTTTATTAACAATTAATGGTTGAGTTGCAAAGACAATTTTTTTTAGATGATGGCCTGAGCATTATTATAATGCATCATGTCTGTCATCAGGACCATTGTCATCAGCACCAGTGTCATCAGCACCAGGTATTAGCTAGTTCCCGTTATAGCTACTTTTTATTCCCGTTATAGCTACTAATTAAGTTTGACAGTTGAACTAGTCCCGTTATAGCAACTTTTCTGTTTCTCTATTTTACAATGTAACAAGATAAGGGAGCATTAACTATTTCATCTCCATCCAGCTGTTGTCCACGAGGGGTGGAGGGCTTTTACGTATGTGTGGCCCACTGAGGAATTTCCACAAAGTCAATAATTTTTAAGGAGTACTTTGTGGAGACATGGCTTGGTGATGATTAAAAAATCACCATGGACATGTAGAATGTCTACACAGAATCTGACAAATGAACAAACAACCATGTTGAGGGATGGAATTCCAAGTTTGCAAAAATGGTGGGGAAGCACTATCCCAACATGTTCCAGTTCATGGTTGCTAAACATGATGCTGCCACCATATAACAAGAATAATTGATGACATTAATTACTTTTGGATAAATGCAATTCTGTACTCAGTACAATTAACGTAGTTGTCTTTTGAAAAAAAATTGCAGAAGTGTTTTATGGTATATTTTCCATTTCAAATAACTGACAGTTACATTTTAATACCATTCTTATGACTTTTTAAATGTGTCCTTCATTAATACATTTCATGTAGAAATTTTACAGTAATCTGAAACAGTTAATGTTCCTTCTTGCTGTCCCCTCCTGAATTGTGTAATTAAAATTAATAAGTAGCTATAACGGGACTAGTTTGCCTGTCAAATTAAACTAGTAGCTATAACGGGAAAACACTGTAGCTATATCGGGAAGTAGCTATAACGGACCTAGACCGCAGTGTCAGTAACAAATCAGGACAGATCGAATTGGATATCGATTTATGGAGAGCCTCCGTCTATTTTGGGAACCTCAACGGGGGAGGGGGTGCATTGCGTTTGAGGAGCACGCACGCACGCACGCACGCACGCACGCACGCACGCACGCACGCACGCACGCACACACACACACACACACACACACACACACACGCGCGCGCTGTTCTGGCCATTGCCAATATTAATTGCAGCGTGGCTAAATGATTCCCAGAGAACTCGGGCGGCACCAATTGTACAGGTCTGTTAGCTCCCATCGACTATGTAGGTAAAGTAGACGAGAGTAGAGGAAAGTTGAGTAGTGGAAATTACAGGAAATTAGAATAAAGTAGAGTCACGTATAAAAAAAGTAAAACAAAATAGAGTAAAGTAAAACTAAGTAAAGTAGAGTAAAGTAACATAGACAAAAGTAAAGTAAAACAAAGTAAAGTACAGTAAAGTGCAGGGAAGTTGAGCACAGGAAAGTAAGGTATAACAAAGTAAATAAATGTGTATAAATTGTTAAGTCCTTACATGGATAGTCCGAAGCTCTAGCCAGAGATCCGAGCCACTGCGTCACTACAGCGCAGGTCGATCGTCTGTATGTAGCTTGTGCGATGGTGGTCATCAATTGTTGGCCCTCTCTGGTCATCCCGCTGCTTGTGGACAACGTAAATAATTTATTATGGTCACGACTACTGGTTGACCTACGCTCACATTTCACTCGTGACTCGGCTCTGTATAATCTGGGACGTAAAAGAACCACAGATGGCAACAATTAAGCACCAGTTGGCAGTCACGACCACGCCCTGTGCCAACACAGAAAAGTCTGCTTGGCGACACTGGTCATAAACACGCTGATTTGTTGAATGATACCTCAAATTATCATAATTATCATTGTGATATACAGACTAGTGAGGTAATATAACACTGCCGAGTGGTGGAAACAACAACAACGACAACGACAACGACAACGACAACGACAACGACAACGACAACGACAACGACAACGACAACGACAACGACAACGACAACGACAACTACTACTACTACTAATACTAATAATAATAATAATAATAATAATAATAATAATAATAATAATAAAACACGATAAGAGAGGATAGCAACGGGCCAACGAGTACCACTTATTGTTTACTACCAATAAAATACATTCGTGAAAATTTTCAAGTTGGAAGAATAACATTTTCAAATAAGATTTCTTATTTCAGCGATGGTCATACAGCAAAATATGTGTCCATATGTCCGTTATAGGCCAAAGAACAAATGACATCACGACTCGGCACTATTTATTGTCACGACTGTTGTTCTGCGCGAGAATAGCACGTTACCACATAAGCAATATTTTAGAGCGGTGACACACGGTGACGAATGTGACCTCTGATGACATTCGTCCGCCCACTCGTCCAGCCACACGTACACGGTACACAACTCCTGACCCCTTTATGGCAGTGTCATTTGAGAGACAGCGGGATGGGCCAAATACAACTCCCAGCGTGTGGGGATGATGGTAGCGTTGTTGTTGTTGTTGTTGTTGTTGTTGTTGCTGCTGTTGTTGTTGATGGTGGTGGATGTGTGTGTGTGTGAGTGTGTGTGTGTGTGTGTGTGTGTGTGTGTGTGTGTGTGTGTGTGTGTGCGCGCGCGTGCATGCGTGTATGTATGTATGTATGTATGTATTATTTAGTGTTACTGAGTGTACACGTGTGCGTGCGTGTGTGCGTGCGTACGTGGGTGCGTGCATGCGTGCGTGCGTACACGCATCCGACATGAGGAAGTAGCAACAGGCAAACAACATTATATTGTAATATATCGCATTCTACGATAACTACAGTGTGTAATGTTGACCAAAATATACCACATTTTTGGACATAGTGCAAGCACTCCTTTGCCGTACCATGAAACGTATCTTACATATAGCGTAGCGTAGCAATGCAATAGTATATTATTATTATTATTATTATTATTATTATATTATTGTATTATTGTATTATTGTATTATTGTATTATTGTATTATTGTATTATTGTATTATTGTATTATTGTATTATTGTATTATTGTATTATTGTATTATTGTATTATTGTATTATTGTATTATTGTATTATTGTATAATTGTATTATAGTATTATGATATTATGATATTATTGTATTATTGTATTATTGTATTATTGTATTATTGTATTATTGTATTATTGTATTATTGTATTATTGTATTATTGTATTATTGTATTATTGTATTATTGTATTATTATATTATTATATTATTATATTATTGTATCATTACCTATAGGATAATAGTCATCGTTGTACAAGACTAGATATGGTTATAGTGTTGTGCGTGCGCGTTAACTTGTGTGTGTGTATGTGTGTGTGTGTGTGTGTGTGTGTGTGTGTGTATGTGTGTGTGTGTGTGAGTGCGTGCGTGCGTGCGTGCGTGCGTGTTTGTGCGTGCGCGTGCGCCTGCGCGTGTATGTTATTGTATATTCAAGCGGATGTGCATGCATATGTCATTGTGCACGTACCTACGTGTGTGGGCGTTGAGGTGTGCGTCAGTGCGTGGGATTATAAGTATAGGCACAGTATGCGCGAGTACACGTATCTATATCTTTGAACGTAGCCCAATACTTACACACACCTATGAAAATGTGCACGTATGCTCGAATCTACGCGCGTAGCTGTAGAACACACACGTGTAGACCGTGCACATACGCACGTATGCCTGCTGATTATAGCTGAAGGTACAATTGCATGCAACGTGTAACCAAATATATATATATATCTGTTTTTCGGTAAATACCAAAAATCGAGATATTGTCATGATTGGGCTTTAAAATAGCCTGCCAATCGAGTCGTGAAAGTGTCAATAACTGTTGTTAGGTCCTTTTGTGTTTTCAAACCAACCATTAATGTTAGTAGGATGCTCAGCCATATATTTACAAAATATATCGTCTGATTAAACTAAAACATCTGTAGCAATGGTGTTTGAGATTCTGGAGTTTCATTCATATTTATCTATACCGGACTTTCTTTCTCGAAGAAAATTGGTGCCGTACACGTTTCAAACGATTCGTCTAACAGCTATAATTTAAGCTGGATTTACACATTGCAACCCTGCCGCTTGCGACGACGCGATGTTGACGTCATTAAAAAAGTAACCTGGGCCGTTTGATGTCGCTTGACTACCCTTGACACAACCCCCCACCCCCTGCAATTCCGCACTCGGCGTCCGCAGAAGTGTCAACGCTGCCATTGATTGGCGCGGACGGCAACACTGGAGAAAGCGACGGGTCTAAATTAGGGCAGACATCGACTTGTTTACGAACTAGTTGAATTGAATAATATAGGGCCCACTTCACATTGGCGGGGTGACGACATCGCTATCGCCAAACGCACAGCATTTTTTCAACAAAGGCATCGATTGATAAAACACAACCATAGGCCGCCCAGTATAGTCTCAATCGATCTCTCGGGTCTGAAAACCCGAAGGCGAGCCAAGGGTTCCGTAGACACTCACACCTCGTAGGTAATGACGTGTTGACGTTTACACAGTGAGGGGCGATGTCGGTGTGAGCTTGAAAATACACCTGTGGTACATTCGCCTCGGGGACTTCTTGTAAACAAAATGTAATTGTTTATTATCTTAAAATGGTAGCCATGCTTAAATGTATGTAATTTAAAATGTGGAATTATGAAGGAACTTTTCACCGATCTTATCATTGTCCAAACAAACAGTCTTAAAACATTATGCTATTTTTAAAATCTTTTTTTGATATTTAAAAGCTAAATTCATAGGTAATTAATTACGTTATACATCATTTATGTAGGTGAATATGAATCATTATTTGATATTTATACATAATGTTTAATAATGTTGTTATTAATTTATTATTTGAAATTTTATTTAACTGTCATATTAATTATTATATCACGATTTGTTCCTCAATTTATTTTCTATTTGCATTGCGCACATACTTACCCTCTCTATGATGTTTTACGTATTATTACATATTGCATGTACAGCGCTTTGAGCATTTGGTTGAATGTGAAACTTGATAAAAACAAAAATATTCATGCCGCTAACGAAAAGAGCGAACGCTGGACTATAATATATGGTTTTCCAAAATTACCTTTACTTTTTTAGAGTAACTCTACATCTATGATAAAAGTTGTCAATACGCATACAAATTACTATTTAAACGCGGTATCTCAAGAGTACATAAAAAGAAAATTACGTCATGACATAAACTCTTTCTTTTCAGTCACGATGTAGAATGGTGTAACGCAGTGAAAGTTTACGTTAAACATTTGGAGAAATGGTTTACTAACACCCTGTAGACCCCGTGTCAACAGTTTTAATGTGCCCCGTTGTATTGACATTCAGTTGTCAAACAACTTCAGCCGATCACGTTCTTGTTAAAACTAGCAAGGCCAAGGTCAAGGACGCAATCTTCTGACGAGAAGGGGGCGGGGGGGGGGTATCAATTATCAATACCGCTATTGTGTCTGAAATATAAAACTGTGTCCTGAAACGGAGATACCGCGTTTCAACACATTTTTCAACTTGTTATGATCTACTCGTCATGCACGGCGACACGGCCTATTGTAAAAGTCACGTGATTTGTTGTGGCCAGGATAGGTCGAAAACAACATCGTCGTTAACAAACCACTCACATACAGACACGTGTTGGTCGTTCCTAGAACTCGCATGCATATTGTGTGAACAGGTGTTCCGATTATCAAACTGAAACGACCGTGTCAGCAGGGGTCCTGATAAATTTTTACTAGAGGACATTGCACTTTCATTTGTCATAAATAACACAGTTGTAACAAATGGCAATTTCATTACTATATTATGCACACACAAAAGTAAGGTTAATTTAATTTTAACTCGGTTTACTTTTCGAAGTAGTATGCATTATAACGTGCCTGTTCTTCGCACGCGTCCACACAAGGGAGTTTCAAGTTAAACCTTCTTTTTCAATGCAACTGGCAAATTAACAGCGTTTGTACATTTCATGTCAATCTGGTCAATGCAAGTGCAACCGTTCACGCGGCCAAATTCAGGATCCAGTATCTCCAATCTTGTTTACAGGCCTACATACATGTGCATTGCTACTCACGCTACTTCACGTTGGGAAGCTCAGTTTCTCATAGAAATGGCCACACATCTTTGGAAATACACAAACAGATTATACACAAAACACGCTGCACTGCCTCACCAGCGACGTTTCGTCCTTTTACCCCGGACAACCAGACCATGTCCTAGAACATATTCCCCTGTGTGCAGTACGTTGCCCTGTCTAACGATTGAAAGTGATCTGTTGTGATCTCCTGTGGTCTCTTTGGCTTCGGGCCACTACCGATTGATTGAGTAGACTCTCTTGTTACTGTTAGTACAGGTGATCTATCAGATCACCGTCTATCATATCTTTGCCACAGTTTGTTCTTGACCAGTGAATGCTTGCTGAAATATTCCGACAAATAACATTACGCAAACCGTAAGCTATAATTATCAATAACTGCTAATGTATGGGGTGGGGAGGGGCAATGATGGGTTGGCAAGTTGGTAGGACGAGGGAGCAAATATGGGACAACAATGTCCAGTTATATGACATTCCTATGTCCCGATATAAGTCAGTCGGCTGGGGGTTTCTTGAGATGAAAGAGCCCTGGACCATCTAAATATTAGGGTGAAGAAATTTGAGATACAGTCTTACTGTCTCGAACTGGCCAATGGCTACTTGCTAACCACTCACGTGCAAATGCCCTTTTTGTTCTTATGTGGAATAAGGTTAATGTTTAGGGTTAGGGTTAGGTTGAAGGTACTTCTGACAAGATTGGCATTGTGTGTTTTACATGCATTTGTACGTGAGTGGTTAGCAAGTAGCCACCTCCCTCGAACTGATGCCTCCGTTTGCCCTGGCATCATTTCCGAATCCACGTCTTCAAACCAGAAGCAATGACGTAAACACCGAAACGGCATTGTCCGCAGACACCGTGCCTCAGTGTGTCGAGATTCCAGTATTCAAAAAATAATGATTCATAGTACAGTGTATATGTATTGCATTTATTGGTCACATAATTTTTTATTATTATTTATGAGTTCTGAGTTCCGCGCTGTTCTTGTTTGGAACTGGGAGATTGGGTGGGTCAACCCGTCAGCTGTACTTCGTCCAGGGTTATTGCGACCCATGCTGTTGGACTACGCCCACTGACGGTAGGTGACACGCCAAATGTCTCCGAGTACCTCAGCGGAAGAACTGGGTAGGTCGCTCACCGGTGACGTCACCAAAAAGTTACTAACTACCAATGGTAGCTGGTCGCGTGATCCGATACAATGGTAGTCCGACTGCATGGTTGTTGCGTACGAGATGCAGGTGGTGTTGTGGATTTATTGGCATTCTTGTATTGCACCAGTTACTTCTGAAGGTGGGTGGTTATATTTGACACACACGGCTGAGCGGAGATCACAATGTCTAACATGTGATGGAGATATATACTTATGGACGAATGAGCGACAATTGTTGACACTCTATGACTATGACTATGACTATAAATTACCCAACCCAATGATGTAACTACTAACCGGTTAGAGAACCATTTTGATTATTAAAAAATTTCACGGTGTTTGAGACGTTGAAAAATTACCAGAATACTAACACAAAAGAACGACATTTACGTGCAGAAACGCATACAACGCTGCCGACCACACATGAACCTTCCAGAATTGTCCTTTTAAAAAACGTAATGCGCAAACTCACCGGGGCATGCCCGACAAACAATCCGCCCAGCCAGTTCGTAAAGGTCGCATTAATACATTCAATTTGGAAGGCGAATCGTGGCGCAAACACCGACCAAACAATATTTACGAGCTTGTTTGCGCGGATGTGTGCGTTACATCAGAGCTCGGCGGGGAATTTATAGCCCGTCCGTCGTCGTCAAACAGACCTGCAAAAAATCGCGTAAAACGAGAGACGTATTGCGACGTCATGGATTACTTAAGCCGCTGTTCTGGTTTCTGGACGCGGTCGCCCGGTTTTTAGACACGCGCCGTGTGATGGAGCGAGCGAATATGCATGAGGCAAAAAAAGTGCGTGGAAAAACAAGCGCACTTTTTCCCCGGACGGGAACGCGATATGTCAAAGTGCGACTTGCCAGCCGTTGATGTATCGCTGTCAAATAGCAGTTCCCTATATTGTTAATTACGTTTTTTTAAGTCTGACGCAGATTGGTAGAGCATGCAAAGGTCTGACGCGCGAACTCCATCAGTCGCCCACAATAAACCAGTCCCATCACGCACGCGCTGCACAACAAATCCACACGGTCGAACGCACGAAATCGCGCTTTGTGTGCATTGGACTCTAGCGACAGGAATACAGCTAGAACTATCGGGATCACGTAGTCCTATCTACTTCTACAATTCATTTTCAGAATAGCAACGCCTCAATCAACAGTGCGTGAATTAAGCACAATATAGTATCTAGTAGTCATATCGCTCTTCCAAGGCCGTTTTTTATTTAGTGTGGTCGGGCAGCGTCAGACGGGTTAATACATTTTCCAATGGTCGTCGCAATGCATGGCGGCGTCTATAAATATTCCAACAATGCGTCTGCGCTCGCTTGCAACAGTAGATCACGTGCAACGGCGCAGTTGAATAACAAACTTTCATCTCTCGTGTCTCGAGTCTCGACAGGGGCATCGGTTGACATACATCACGTCGCTCTGCCATAAACCACCATGGCCTACGCCATAAACACACTCTTTGTGTTGTGTGTGTGACTCGAGCGATGCCAGTCAAAACATGCTATTTCTAGACAACCAGGGCGGAGGCGCGGTGCATTTTAAAGGGGGGAAAGCGGAACGTTTTGGAGCATTGGTGCGAAATGTCAACTATCAATATGTCTCATACTGAATCTCTCCTTCCGTTCGTCGTGACAAGACGGTGTATGCATGGGGGGTTGTATGCTGTTGGGTATTGTTCGCGTTGACATTTCTGTATTTATTAGCCTACTGGAATCTCATGCAACCGTCGGATGTTGTCAGGCATGACACCAAAAGACGGGTTGGGTTTGTTTATAATAAAGTATTGTTCACTCGAGCGCGAGTTTTCCCCTCAATGGGACTTTTATGATTACGTTCAGATGTTCAGTAAAACATTCGGCAAACAATTTGAATAATTATCAAAGAGTGTTTGAAAATACGCCTCATATATCACTTTATGATATGCATCTGTGATCATTGTGTGAAGAACTGTATTATATAATATGTCTATAAGCCAAAAGCGCGGATACATTTCGATATTTTCTTTATTAGCGACCACAGAGAGAGCTACGGTGGCTGGGAACTCTTCACGGTAGCATCCATGTTTGTTTGTTTAGCCTCGTTTTCATAACTCACGATCTCGAGGCAAAAGTCGAGATCTCGAGATAAAACATCGTCGAAGAAAAATATTTTACCAACCTCATTTTCATAACTGAAGATCTCGAGATAAAAAGTTGAAATCTCGAGATAAATAGTCGAGAACTCGAGATAACATGTTTCGAACACCGTAAAAATACTTTTCCAAGAAAAATATAAATGTTATCCTTTCCGGGCCACGGTAGAGAGCTAACAACCTCTACCGAAATAGTATTGTCGACTCGTCGT
>OZ024855.1:40480785-40483285 GCA_964017155.1 Oasisia sp. SBJ-2009 | reverse complement strand
CGTTAGTCGTAGGACCACCGTGATAGGAAGAGGGAGATGAATAATTTACACCTCGCATGCCATGCACGAGTGGTATTTGATTACTCTGTCCCCGGCAGTTACCTGGCGCGCGTAAGGACGTTTTCTCTCGTGGTCCACATCCTACGGGACGGGACGGGAACCAGCACAGTTGGTGTTCGCCTAATGGCGGTGACGCGCTTAAATTTTTCCGGTCGTTAAAAACGTTCCGATTGACGTTTCTGCACATGCGTAATAAATGTAAAATCATCAATGTCCAGCGAAACAACGAAGCATTTTCGGTATAAATGCCACGAGCTGTTCGTTAACTCCCCTGTGATTATTACTGTGAAAAGTTTCTTGAAATGTCGTTCAATGCAATAAAATATTACGTTTTTATTTTATAAATCACTGTCACGGATTATGGCGCACTAAATAACTTTGCTGATAGGTTATATACATCCTAACGAACAAGCCGTAGTATTTATACCATACATGCTTTGTCTTTTCGCTGCATATTGATGGTTTTACCGATATCGCGCATGCGCAGAAACGTCAATCGGAACGTTTATAACGCCGGAAGAATGTAAGCGCTACAGCGGCACCAGCCGCGTCATGACCAGCATGCACATTTTTGTTGTCTACGGTTTTGGCCGAATAAACGAAACCTGCGGAAACACCGCATTAATTTCATTACGGTTACACGAGGGCACGAAAGCTACACCTTACAACCGAAGTGCACCTCGAACATTTCACGATGACACGAGGCACTCCTTCTAGGTTAAATCAGTATCGCTGAAGCTGCACAAAATCGTTAGAATAACCTGTTTCCGTATTCCATGTGTATGTTTTTAGCCTTGGAATTCCCTTCAAGCGTGCGTCGTGCCAACCCTGACGGTACGCCAGTAACTCTACTCTTAAGGATAGCATAACGTCACCCCATTGGCCGTATTACAAGGTGCAATTCCTCACATATGCACGACGTGTACAGCAAACATGGACAAGGTTAACCGTGCTACTTGGTACATACACTGCATAGAACAAGTCCGGAGTTCCACTGTACACCGATAAAAAAAACAGTAATCAATCAAAATAAGTGATAAATGTTCACATATAAAAAGACAGAAATTTGTGTCTGTATAACATTGGTTCGGGTGATGGTTGACAGGGCAGGGTGGGGGTGGGCACCGCCCAATTTGTTTGGTCGGGCGTCAACGGGGGTTTTGTTGGATGCAGTGTTTTCCCTTCTATGTGACGAGAAGGTGGGTAATCTCGCTGTTTGTCTAAGCCACCTCGCCGAAAATATGCTGATATTGCCACCTCATAATTATATCCAGTGTCCCTCTCCTATTTACAAGTAATGCTGAAAACAAACACATTCCTCTCCCTACCACATGCAAGGGATTAGGTTAAAACACTTCATAAAACACCATTTTGAAGAAGTTAATTACAAAATATCTGGGAGCACCGGGCATAGCAGCTAAAGTACGACACTAGTCATCCATCCTGATCCCCTTTGCACCCCATCGTGCCTTCAGCGCCTGTTCAGCTCACCCTATCTAGAAGGAAACACTCGGATGTATAGTGTGTAGTTAGAATTACGGATGAAGAGTATGTGGTCCAGAGTGTGTGATCTAGAGTCCCCTTCTGTTTCGACCACGAGAGTTGGGAGATTTTTGTGAACCACAAGGGATGCGTATAGAGACTTCCTGTGAGTTCCATTTGAGTGATGGGTACTTTCTCCTCTAAAATTGACCAACTCTTAGACACGCTCCTTGACTCCTAGGTCGTTTAGGGCCTAGTTCAGACTGCATTTCGTTTCTGTGCACTTAATTTTGTCAGGCTCCATTGGTAAATCCGTCAGCTAAAATGATATTTCCTCCGTGTAAAGTACACGTCAACATATTGCTTCTACAATTTGTGTACTCTATTGTGCAAAATAACTCAGTGAAACAGTACAAATTTATACTGAACAATTAACTGTATTCGGTTGTGACATCAAGGTTCCATCCGGACGTTATCTATAAGTACTGTTGCGAGAATTTGCCTGATGGGTAATATAATGTAGTAGCCGAGATACCCAGCGATGCTTCGGGAAAAAGGCTGTCACCCGCGCTAAAACTTCGAGGTTCCATTCCCACAGTCGTGGATAAATATTATCTCTCAGTTGTGTGCTTTATTGCACCGGACAAAAAGAAATTGCCAAGATAAAACTATGTCTATGCTAATGATGCATACGAATTACATCTTAGGGAGCGCTTCCACGTTTCTGTGCACTGGAATGTGACCAAACCTCAACCTACTTGCACTGAAATCTAACAAAAGCACTGCTGGCATAATTATAAATGTTCAATATCGACAAAATCTCTAATGCTCAACATTTGAATCCCACCCCAAACTCAACCCAAATAGTTACAGCCTATCCGTATAGGTAATTGTAAAATTGTAACTAGACAATGGCCGCGTTTTAAAAATAAACTTTGCCTGTATACTGAAAGTTTAC
>OZ024855.1:40445785-40475785 GCA_964017155.1 Oasisia sp. SBJ-2009 | reverse complement strand
TAAGTTCGATTTTAATACTACAGAAATCGACATTCTACAAAGAAGGTAAACATTAAAACAATTGCAGTAAAACACTTGCTATGCCCTATGGTAGGGACCGGCAAAAAAAATTAAAATAGATTTACCACGTTAATGATGGTGCATGTCGATTGTATGTATAATATGAAATAAGATACCGTTTACAGAATTTAAATATCTTTAAGCAGTAAAAAGTTATGGCACATTTAAATTTCCAAATATGGTACCAAATCTGTGACCTCGGCTGCTGGCCTTGCACAGCGCGCTGTGCAGCACACGTTCACACTGGGGCTAAATCACTCATTTGAAATGCAGTTAAAAACTGCTATAACCTTACAGATATTTAGTCAACATTTCGATAGCTGCTCTGTTGCGCGTAATTGGTCAACCTTAACATTTCTCTTGGTGATGTTTCTCTGCAAATAAAATTAAAACATACCATTCACCATAAAGCATATGTTATAATAATTAGCCTGGGGAAGCTGTCTCTGCCAATATTAGTGATACGATACTCAAATATACTTATACATATGGAATATTAAGCACATTAGAAAGATTTTATTTTTATATATTTATTCACACCAAAATATCTTTTTTGAAATATTACGTGTTCGAAGATGCAGTTAGATTAGAATCTGATATTAGATTACTCCAAGATGGCCGTCATTGCGTCAGTGCAATCCTGACAATGGGAGGTAAATTCAAAACGATTTAGCTGCAATGCGCTACATGCGATTTATATGAAATTTTCAGGGTCTTCTTAATAAAATATTCATCTAAATACTGTCCAAACTTCAGAAAAGTTCCTCCGCGTGCTACGAAGATATAATTATCCGAACATAGCGCATATTCACTCATAAAAATCAAAACAATAACCCACCTAAAATATTGCATTTCACACGGCCGTATTCTCTGTCATTTTGGGTCTCAGAAAAGTGTGGTTTCATCGTCATACGATTAATACTTACTTAATTAAGCCTTTTCGCTCGCTCGGAGCATATCTAGGCCATCGACTAAGGAACGCCACTGTTTTCTGTCTGTGGCCATCTTCTCCATTTCTTTCCTGGTGTATCCCGTCTCTTTTGTATCTTTTTCTGTGTCTCTCTGCCAGGTGTTTCGTGGTCTACCTCTTCTCCTCTTCTCCTCTTCCCTGGTGGTTCCATGTGATGGCTTGACGGGTGATTGTTTCTGGTGGTTGCCTTAGTGTATGTCCTATCCACCTCCATGTTCTCTTCTTTATTTCATTTTCTATGGGTAGTTGCTTGGTTGTTTTCCAGAGTGTGGTGTTGGGTACCTTAATTGTCTGTCCACTTCAGGTGTAGTATTCTGCGCAGGCATTTGTTGATTACGGTCTGTATTCTCTTTAGTGTCTTCTGTGTGGTTCGCCATGTCTCCGATCCATAGAGTAGATTAATACCAGGCTCTTAAAAGTAGTAGTAGTAATTGTTGTTGAAATAAATTTCAGTTCAATTCAATATTCGTGAGTCTAATAATATTATGGTGGCGCCATATCACGGACACGGTTCTTATATAATCGATGGTTTGGAGAAATGTTGAACTTGTTAACCGCAACACCAGGTAGCAGCACTAAATGTTTTTTGCTCTTTGCATTATTATTATTATTTTATTATTGTTTATGTTACTGTGTTACGGCCAACTTAAAAAGATAACCCATCTTGTATTGTTGGCCTCTAACCAATTGCGCATAAAAAATAGCGTGTCCTATATATTATAGCCAACGAATGGTCAATATCAGTATCACGTGCTCTGTTTACACTTCATGACCTATTTAACTGAAGGGAAGCATTAGTGCTGTTCGTACGGCGTTTCGTGGTAGGTTGAACAGATCTAAGAATAATCATAACTTATTGAAAAAAATCATGAGTACGCTTTACTGTTATGTTTGATGTGTCTATATTGATTGTCACTGGAATGATCTGATGAATTTGACACGGTATGACGGAGATTGTGCTAGTTACCATTGACTGCGAAGTAGTGGTGGGTGACGTGGGTCACTCATATCACACTGGCAAAGCGTGCTTGGTTATGAGTTTGACACGTCAGCCGACCGCTGAATAACCACGATAAAACCACTCATTCATAGTACTGTGTTAACCCTGGCAATCGAGGAAATATTCCACAGTTTTGGAGGGGTGCTCATGGTTTAAAACATACGCAAAATTTTCATAATAAGATGATTTTAAGTCTGACAATTACGATATATTTATTATATTAAAAAAGTTTGGGTAAGCTTGAAGATTAAAAATGTCAGACTTAAGAGATTATAAACTAATACAGTTAATTACGTCTAATTACAACCAAATAGGTTAAGACAAATTTGTTTTAATTTAGATTATTTGTAAACAAATGGTTGGAATAATAATAAACTTACAAACTTACATTTGATGAACATATAAGCCAAGTGGTAAATAAGGCAACTAACTTACTAAGATGACCAAAATAATTAGAAGAACCTTCCAATTTCTAGATAAACATACTTTTTTTGTCACTGTACAAAACAATGATTAGATCACACCTAGACTATGCCATGGCAGTATGGCACCCATATAAGATCAAACAAAAAAATGCCCTAGAAAACATTCAGAGAAGAGCCACTAAAGAATTACCAGGTATGAGGGACCTATCATATATAGAAAGACTTAAATTACTTAAACTATCTACATTAGCATATCGAAGATTAGGAGGAGACACGATAGAAGTCTACAAAATAATACGCAACATTTATGACCACGAATCTGTACCAAATATTTTGAGAAACAATGAAATATCACAAAGAACAGGAAACAGAGGACATTCTCTAAAATTATTCACACAGAGCCAAACTAAACCCAAGAAAAAAAGTATTTCCAATTCGAATTACTGAGCCATGGAATAGTCTCCCTGATACAGTGGTAACAGCTAAATCTCTAGAATCATTCAAAACACGCCTAGAAAAATGTCTGGTATAACCAGGATATTGTGTATGATTTTGAAGCACCGTTAAGAATTACTAACAATAGAACCGGAACACGCGATCTTACATTAATTGATTATGAAAATGAAGAGTTGATCACAGTGTAACACAGAATCCTACGATCAGTTGATCAGAACCGCCCTGAGGTGTAAACCCACTGGCTATTTGCAGAGCAGCTTTGCGAATATGGACTGGCTATTCGCAGAGGAGCTCTGCGAATAAGGTCACACTCGCCACCATTTCAGAGCAGTGACGTCACTGCTCTGCATATTAAGAAAACATGGTTGCTGTTATTTGCAGAGCTGGTAGGAAAGGGTGTTTATTGGATAATTATAACTCAGTGCATAGGTTTTATTACAGTTGGTGAAGTGGGTTAGAAAATCTGGCGCACTTATTTTATTTAATATATCAGGGGAAGCAATATATATATTATATATATATATATATCTATATATATTATATATATATATAATTTAGTAACAAAATGTGTGTGTTTAATATTGAACGCAGTCATTGTTTTCTATAACAGGTGATATCTAAGGCACCTGCGGCTGGGACAACCACAAGAACAGTGACACGATGGCACAGTACCAAGTCAATGACCCTGAGGATTACATTGAGTGCCCCTATGACAGCACTCACATGATTCGAGCAAAGAGGTTTCCCTATCACCTCATGAAATGCCGAAAAGTATGTTCTGAAGACAGAAATAAAACTACATCAAATTAAAAGTTCACCGGATGTAACCGGGCCTTTTTTCAGTGTTTTATCATAATATTATGTTTTACCTCTGGAAGATACAATTAGATGATTGTAATAAATATACATGACAATATATAGTAATCTTTATTGATAAAATAAATCCATTCAGAGGTACTCAAATCAGACATAGGGCTGAGTAAATTTTCATGAGTACAAGTATGAGTACACTTTTTAGAATAATAAATAATTGTAAACTTTATTAAATCCTATGGCTAACTTTGGTAACAGGGCCTGTCCAGTCAGCATATTGACATTCCTATGGTTAAGTTTGGTAACGGCCTGTCCAGTCAGAATATTGACATTCCTATGGTTAAGTTTGGTAACAGGGCCTGTCCAGTCCGCATATTGACATTCCTATGGTTAAGTTTAGTAATAGGGCCTGTCCAGTCAGCATATTGACATTCCTATGGTTAAGTTTAGTAACAGGGCCTGTCCAGTCAGCATATTGACATTCCTATGATTAAGTTTAGTAACAGGGCCTGTCCAGTCAGCATATTGACATTCCTATGGTTAACTTTGGTAACAGGGCCTGTCCAGTCCGCATATTGACATTCCTATGGTTGAGTTTAGTAACAGGGCCTGTCCAGTCAGAATATTGACATTCCTATGGTTGAGTTTAGTAACAGGGCCTGTCCAGTCAGAATATTGACATTCCTATGGTTGAGTTTAGTAACAGGGCCTGTTCAGCCAGCATATTGACATTCCTATGGTTAACTTTGGTAACAGGGCCTGTCCAGTCCGCATATTGACATTCCTATGGTTGAGTTTAGTAACAGGGCCTGTCCAGTCAGAATATTGACATTCCTATGGTTGAGTTTAGTAACAGGGCCTGTCCAGTCAGAATATTGACATTCCTATGGTTGAGTTTAGTAACAGGGCCTGTTCAGCCAGCATATTGACATTCCTATGGTTAACTTTGGTAACAGGGCCTGTCCAGTCCGCATATTGACATTCCTATGGTTGAGTTTAGTAACAGGGCCTGTCCAGTCAGAATATTGACATTCCTGTAGTCTTGGGATTCTGGTTGACTTTGCTCACCTGTTATGTTTATCGTGTGTGTTTGCTTTTAGAACAATCCAACTATGGATATGGTCCGATGTCCATTCAATGCAAGACATGAAGTGCCACGAGTTGAGTTGAGATACCACATGTCACGCTGTCCAGACCGGGCTATGATTGAGCCTGATTTCGTTTATGGTACGATCAGTTTGAAAACATACATTAGATATATATCCTGTATGTATTTTGAGGCGATTTGTTATGCATTTTAAAGCATCAATGTATGATACTGTGTATTGATCCATTAGCAGAATGTCAGGGTTGTTTAATTTTACTATATATGCTTGGGTTCTGTCAGTCAGTTTAAAAATACTCACCCATTACAGCTTCACTTAATCAGACAATTTGTATTTGAGAAAATCAAGAAGAAATTATGTCATGGCAATCTTGTTCAAATGTTAACTGATAGTATTTAATTATGGTTTATCTATGTGGTTTATTGTTAGACAGCTGTTGTTAGTATTATTTTCGTTGCCCTGGTCTGTTTGACTTGCCTGTTGTCCTTGTGTGTTCAGAACAGACAAAGCAAAACGAGGACGGTGAATATTTCCATGGCAACTGCAGTGTTCCAGCGTATGAAAATGACATTGTGATGCCAGCAACAGAAAGCTGGGACAATGGTGGGTATTAATGTCAGACCTAACAGCTTGGATCAATGGTGTTTGATGTTGTCAGACCTGACAGCATGGGTCAATGGTATGTATCCCCCCCCCCCTGTGCACTAAGTGCACAGGGGGGATACATAGAGCCACTTCAAGAAAACTGTACAAACAAATCTACAAGGAAAAAATCACAAAATATCAATAAAAATGAACTTAGATGTGTATGCTTAAATGCCAGAAGCATAATTAAAAAAAAAGTGACCTAGACTTCATGGTAGCGGATATAGAACCCGATATAATAGGCATCACAGAATCATGGGCACATAAAGACATGGTTGATGCCGAACTAATGCTCCCAGGTTATGTAATGTTTCGAAAAGACGGACAAGAGAGAGTGGGAGGTGGGGTCATTATGTATATTAAGGATTCTATACAAGCATATGAATTACAGATGGAAAAGGAAGCAGAATGCGAAGAAGCTATTTGGTGCAATATAGCCACAAAAAACTCAACATTAACGATAGGGCTAATTTATCATAGTCCTAACATACGACAAGAGGATGATGAAAAATTGCACAATGCCATAAAGGAGATTAGTAAAAGAGAATGTTATAATGGGTGATTTTAATCATGGTCATATTCAGTGGAAATCACTAGAGAGTGTTGGAAGAGATGACCAGCAGTTTTTACTTCTAATACAGGACTGTTTCCTTAACACAACATGTTTTAGAACCAACGAGAGGTGGAAATGAGTTGGATTTAGTATTCTCCTCTCAAAACTAATTAGTTGATAATGTTAAAATATGTGAGCCTTTGGGATCTAGTGACCATAATCAGATCCATTTTAGTATAAAAATACAAACAGAGATTACTGGCAAAAAGCGAGGGAGGAGAAATTTCAATAAAGGCAAATATAAACAAATGAGAACCTACTTAGCAAGCATAAATTGGACTGACTTAATGAAGGACAAGACAGCAACAGAATGTTGGATAATTTTGAAAGATGAGATTGAGGGCATTATTGAAACATTTGTTCCTATACAAAATCAAGGGAAACGATCTAGGAAGAAACGCCTGTCAAAATAAGCTATACGAAAGATTGCCTACAAACAAATAATGTGGAGAATATACAGAAACACTGGAAATATAGAAGACTATAACAATTACAAAAAGGCCCTAAATTTAGCTACAGCTGAAATGAGAAAATCAAAACGGTCTTTTGAGCTGAAATTAGCGAACGACATAAAAAATGATAGTAAGAGTTTCTACGCTTACGTAAGGAGTAAACAGAAGGTTCGAGATAAAGTAGGACCACTAAAAAACAGCGCAGGTAATGTAATATCTGATGGGTTTCAAAAGGCAGAGGATCTGAATGAATATTTCAGCTCTGTATTCACTAAAGAAGATATAAGTTCACTGCCGTTACCTGCTAGGAAATTTGAGGGTGATGAATCACAAAATTTAGGGCAGTTGTTTGTCACTCCTAAAATGATATCCCAAAAAATTAAAATGATCAAAATAAATAAATCACCTGGAGTTGATGGAATAACAACTAAATTACTTAAGGAAATTGTAAACGAAATAAGTACACCATTTGCTAATTTTTTTAATATATCACTTAAAGAGGGAATTGTTCCAGTCAGGGTTGGAAAAAATCATGATTTTTTCGAATAAATCGAATAAATCTGATTTTTTCGATTAAATCAGATTTTTTTGATTTTTTCCACACCTCCTTGACAATCATAAGAAATAATATGTAATTCGGAAAATAAATAAAAGTGGAATATCATAATATACCCAATAGGCTGAACATTTCATTCGTAGCATTTCTAAAGAATTAAAGCAAAGTTGTTATGTACAAATTTAAACTTTATTCTAAAATACATACAGTTAAATCAACTGGTAGTAGCATGCAACGTAAGTATAAATTTAAGATAATCTGAAAAAAATCGAAAAAATCAATGTCTTGATTTTTTCAAGTTGATTAAATCAATGATTTAGTCGATGATTTAATCAATTTGATTAAATCAATGCCAACCCTGGTTCCAGTAGAATGGAAGGAGGCAAATGTAACACTGTTATTTAAAAAGGGGTCAAGGAGTAAGACAGACAATTTTAGACCAGTGTGAGCTTAACATCAGTATTATGCAAATTATTAGAAACATTTATTAGAGACCACATGGTAGACTTTCTTGTAAAAAACAAATTAATAACTAAATCTCAACATGTGTTCCTAAAAGCTAGGTCTTGTCTAACCAATCTCTTATCTTTTTTAGAAGATATTACTAAGTGGGTAGATGATGGTTCACCGGTGGATGTAGTATACTTAGATTTTCAGAAAGCATTCGATAAAGTGCCACATCAAAGACTGTTAATTAAATTAAAAGCCTATGGTGTAGGGGAAAGTATGATAAATTGGATACAAGCATGGCTGACAGATAGAAGACAGAGAGTAATAGTAGAGGGAGAGATATCAAACTGGAAACCAGTTTTGAGTGGAGTTCCACAGGGGTCGGGTGTTGGGACCAATACTGTTTTTGATATTTATAAATGATTTGGATGATGACTTATCAAGTAAAGTACTTAAATTTGCAGACGACACAAAAGTGTTCAGAACTGTAAAAACTGATACAGATAAAGAAACTTTACAAGATGATCTAACTAAGTTAGTAAAATGGTCTGAAAAATGGCAGATGTTATTTAATTTTGGTAAATGTAAATGCATCCACATTGGACATGGTAATGTGAGCAAAGAATACTTTATGGGCAATACTATATTAGGCACAAGTGTAAAAGAAAAGGACTTGGGAGTTACAGTTAGTGCTGACGTGACAGTTGCAGAGCAATGTGGACTTGCTGCTGCAAAAGGAAATCAAATTTTAGGATTAATTAGAAGAAACATCACATATATATGGATAAGACTTTAATAATACCACTGTACAAGGGAATAGTTAGGCCACACTTAGAATACTGCATTCAGGCATGGAGGCCATATCAAAAGAAAGACATTGATAAACTTGAAAGAATTCAAAGGAGGGCAACTAAACTAATTCCAGAACTGAAACATTTATCCTATGAAAGACGCCTGTTAGAATGTAGATTGACAACATTAGAAACTAGAAGATTAAGAGGAGACCTAAAAGAAGTTTTTAAGATATTGAATGGATATGAAGATATTGATAGCAACATTTTTTTTAAACTAAAAGAAGATAGTGTGACAAGGGGGCATAAGGCAGCGTTAGTTAAGCCATACTCTAGATTAGATAAAAGAAAATTCTCCTCCCAGAGAACAATAACTGATTGGAATAATTTAAGTCATGATTGTGTAAATGCCAGCAGTGTTAATATGTTTAAAAATAAAATTGACAATTATCTGGCAAGGGCGGGCTATACCTAGGTTGAACACTTAAATGTTTTAGAAATTATTTTAATACTGATTAAATTATTTATTCATATATTTATTTTAATTAATTTATTATTATAAAAAATTGTGTTATTGTAGGATATTTTATGTATTTATTTATTTTACTTGTATATTTTTTTAGAGACAACGTATACATTTTATTTTACTTATGTATTTTTAGAGACAACGTATTTTAATTATTAGCATTTTAGTGCATTTTATAATATTGTATATTTATAATTTTTAAGTGAACACCCGATAAGCCATAGGCTTCCTTGTTCACAGGCCGTCTGGAGCTTGGTTCTGGACGGCAACTTGTTTAAACCTTGTGTGATGTTGTCAGACCTGACAACATGAGACAGTGGTGTGTGATGTTGTCAGACCTGATAGCATGAGACAGTGGTGCGTGATGTTGTCAGACCTGACAACATGAGACAGTGGTGTGTGATGTTGTCAGACCTGACAACATGAGACAGTGGTGTGTCACTGTGTGTGATGTTGTCAGACCTGGCAGCATGAGACAGTGGTGTGTCACTGTGTGTGATGTTGTCAGACCTGACAACATGAGACAGTGGTGTGTCACTGTGTGTGATGTTGTCAGACCTGACAACATGAGACAGTGGTGTGTCACTGTGTGTGATGTTGTCAGACCTGGCAGCATGAGACAGTGGTGTGTGATGTTGTCAGACCTGACAACATGAGACAATGGTGTGTCACCGTGTGTGATGTTGTCAGACCTGACAGCATGAGACAGTGGTGTGTGATGTTGTCAGACCTGACAACATGGGTCAATGGTGTTTGATGTTGTCAGACCTGACAATATGAGACAGTGGTGTTTGATGTTGTCAGACCTGACAACATGAGACAGTGGTGTGTGATGTTGTCAGACCTGACAACATGAGACAGTGGTGTTGTCAGGTGTGTTATAACAAGGTGTATACGAAGTTCTAATAAAATTAGCAAATTAATTGTACTTAGTCTTTAATGTAGAATAAGTTAAAACTAACTGACATTATTATTACTGTTCAAAACAACCGTTCTATAATATATATCTTTGATCCTTCAGCGTGACTGTTGGTGATTTTAAAGAATGGCATTGTGTTTTGTTTTGCTGTAAATATACAAGTTTGTTCTCACCCGTGACAGACTGTGAGACGACGGAGTGGGTTATGAACAAACAGGGCGAGAGTCAGGCACCTGTGTAAGTTGCTACTTCTTACCTTGTCAGCTAGTCTCAGGCACACACACTTGGTTCCAGTCTCCACACAGATCATTATATTGACACAGTTAAATTGTGATACATGGCTGGATAGATTTAAGCAAGTAACATGTTATCCAGGACAAGTGTTACTGTAGTGTCACTGAAGATAATGTATAAAAGCACACTAATATACACCTGCCACCATAGTGGTCCTAATAGACATGTATAATGAAGTGGTATGGCACTGTCATAACATATTAATTAAAAGACTAGATACATGGTACTATTCTTGAGCAATCAGACAGCGGACTTGACAGTCAGATAGTGGACTAGACAACCAGACAACAGACTTGACAACCAGACAGCAAACTTGACAACCAGACAACAGACTTGACAACCAGACAACAGACTTGACAACCAGACAACAGACTTGACAACCAGACAACAGACTTGACAACTAGACAACAGACTTGATAACCAGACAACAGACTTGACAACCAGACAGCAGACTTGACAACCAGACAGCTGTCTTGATAACCAGACAGCAGACTTGACAACCAGACAACAGACTTGACAACCAGACAACAGACTTGACAACTAGACAACAGACTTGACAACCAGACAACAGACTTGACAACCAGACAGCAGACTTGACAACCAGACAGCTGTCTTGATAACCAGACAGCAGACATGACAACCAGACAGCAGACTTGACAACCAGACAACAGACTTGACAACCAGACAGCAGACTTGACAGCCAGACAGCAAACTTGACAACCAGACAACAGACTTGACAACCAGACAGCTGTCTTGATAACCAGACAGCAGACTTGACAGCCAGACAGCAGACTTGACAACCAGACAACAGACTTGACAACCAGACAGCAGACTTGACAGCCAGACAGCGGACTTGACAGCCAGACAGCAGACTTGACAACCAGACAGCTGTCTTGATAACCAGACAGCAGACTTGACAGCCAGACAGCAGACTTGACAACCAGACAGTGCACTTGACAACCAGACAGCAGACTTGACAACCAGACAGCAGACTTGAAAACCAGACAGCAGACTTGACAACCAGACAGTGCACTTGACAACCAGACAGCGGCCTTGACAACCAGACAGTGCACTTGACAACCAGACAGCAGATTTGACAACCAGAAAATGCACTTGACAACCAGACAGCAGACTTGACAACCAGACCATGCACTTGACAGCGGACATTACAACCAGATAGCGGACTGGACAACTGGACAGCAAACTTGACAACCAGACAGCGGCCTTTACATCCAGACAGTGGACTTGGCAGCCAGACAGCAGACTTGACATCCTGACAGTGGACTTGACAGCCAGACAGCGGCCTTGACAGCCAGACAGTGGACTTGACAGCCAGACAGCAGACTTGACATCCAGACAGTGGACTTGGCAGCCAGGCAAGCGGCCTTGACATCCAGACAGTGAACTTGGCAGCCTGACAGCAGACTTGACGTTGGTTATAAAACCTATTTTAGAGCAAAATTGGTCAGTGCAGTGAATTGTTTACATCGGTCATTTTTTGTCCATAGGCCACAGAAGATGGTGGCCACACGCCCTCCTCAGAGCATACCTCTGGTGCTTCAACAGATGAAAGTACTGCCACCAGATGGCACTGCTAACGCCCTCAACATGTCAGGTCTTGGGCGGGGCCGATCGCTGGCGCAAGGGGCGGGTGACAAAGTGTCACTACCCAATGGACTGGCACCCCAGGGTGTGAGTCGGAGCCTTCAGGAGAACACATCTCTGATTGAGGCCCTGGCACGAGGACGAGGGATAGGGAGAGGGATACTGGCTGTTGGTAAGGCTGACTGCCACGATACGTACACCAGTGTGTGTGTGTTGGAAATAATGGCTGTTTTATCTTCGTTTCAATCCCCTCTGTAGAGGAGCTGCCAAACCACAGCACAGATACTAGTTTTGTAACACACAGAGATGTAACAGCAAGATGTTGAGTTGATGACATCGATAGCCATTGATTATCTAACCGAGATACTGGATAAAGTTACATGCATGTGGATTAATTAAATCTTTATCAATGTAGTCCTCCTGTATTAATTAATGTATTAATTGTGTCATTGGAGTTAGTTCTGTCAGCAGGACTGAGTTTGACTTACGAGTATTTTTCAGGGGACAGTGTGTGATGACTGAGTCACATGTGGGTGTCTTTCAGGGGACAGTGTGTGAGGACTGAGTCACATGTGGGTGTCTTTCAGGGGACAGTGTGTGACGACTGAGTCACATTTGGGTGTCTTTCAGGGGACAGTGTGTGACGACTGAGTGTTGACATTTGGGTGTCTTTTAGGGGACAGTGTGTGAGGACTGAGTCACATGTGGGTGTCTTTCAGGGGACAGTGTGTGACGACTGAGTCACATTTGGGTGTCTTTCAGGGGACAGTGTGTGACGACTGAGTGTGACATTTGGGTGTCTTTTAGGGGACAGTGTGTGACGACTGAGTCACATGTGGGTGTCTTTCAGGGGACAGTGTGTGACGACTGAGTGTGACATTTGGGTGTCTTTTAGGGGACAGTGTGTGACGACTGAGTCACATGTGGGTGTCTTTCAGGGGACAGTGTGTGCCGACTGAGTCACATTTGGGTGTCTTTCAGGGGACAGTGTGTGACGACTGAGTGTGACATTTGGGTGTCTTTCAGGGGACAGTGTGTGACGACTGAATGTCACATGTGGGTGTCTTTTAGGGGACAGTGTGTGACGACTGAGTGTCACATGTGGGTGTCTTTTAGGGGACAGTGTGTGAGGACTGAGTGTCACATTTGAGTGTCTTTCAGAGGACAGTGTACCAGGACACAAACGTGGGCCAGCGGTCAGTGGCAACTCCGGCTGGACACCAACTGGAAATGGACAGTCACAATCTCGCCCGTCTGTACTGACGGGGAGAGAGCATCTTGCCGGGCCAAGGAAAGTCAACGTTCCTCCTATGTCACTAAGAGCTCTAAGAGGGGGCAGTCACTATCAGGGATCATCAAGCCATGTGCATACACCACAGAGGGTGCAATCACCACAGATGGTGCAATCACCGCAGAGGGTGCAATCACCACAGAGGGTGCAATCACCACAGAGGGTGCAATCACCATTTGCTTCCCCAGGAAGAGGGCGTGGAGTTGCTGGGTACTATGCAACTGAAGGTGGGGCCAGGAATTCTCCCTGCTTTGTTGTCCCGAATACCAACCAGCCTAATCACGGGATGACGCAGTTAGGTAGGTCAGCTGTTAGTGACAAAAGTAACAAGTGTTTATTGAATGGCTTGCTAGTCTAAGTTGTAATATTGCTGTCACCCTTGCTGTAAGTGTGATGCTGTCATTGTAAAGAAGGAAAGACCAGGACAATTTTCTCCTATGCATAGAGGATCAGAGTTCCTGATTTGTAACCTTGGATTTTTGATCCACTGAATACTTTGGGGTACGAAACAATGGACCTCAGACATTCCTTATCTAAATCCATACATAGAAATTCTTTCGTTATATCCCTCAATTCGTTGTACACGTGTTTGTTGTGTTGTTTTGTACTGTAATTGAATCATGCAACAGTGTCATGACTGCATTGAAATGTTGTTACATTGTTGATGCAGCATTTGTATATCATAATCATACAGTATGGCGACCGTGGGCCCACTGGCATGAGAACAGTCAGTTCCAAGAGATTCAGTTGTTGTATTAAGGACACGATTCCTGCTTCTGGTGTCAGTTAAACCTCACCCTCATCAAAACAATCTATCCACATCACACACTGGCTGATTTAGACAAGAATAAACTACAGAGGGCTCAGATGAATGCCATGTTCTCCTGCAACTGCCCACCTCATGCAATGTTTCCCTTGTAGAGCGTAACAGTGACATGTTGGGCAGTGAGGACTATACTGAGGAACTGACTGAGGAGCAGGTAAGTCAGACAGGTAGAATGAGGTCAGTCAGGTACTGGTCAAGAGGTCAGTCAGGTACTGGTCAAAGTAGCCACTGGTCACCAGTTGATGTGTCCAGTATGGATTTGTAGATTACTTGACATGAGTTTGTTTTAACAATGTTATTGTTTCAAAAACTATTTTGGTATCTTACATTAGTATTAATTATTAACTTATTAATCTGTTTTATTATTCCTTTTTTTAATAATATATCAGTGATATGTTTTGTTTATATTATTTTTAGAAGTTTTATTTATCATTTAGCATACTGTCTTTACTGTATGAGCATAATTTATTTAGTATATTTTATAAATTCATGTTTTACCAATGTTGTATTTTATGCACACCTGAGCAAAAGCATATTCCGGATATACAGCGCTTTAGAAATACAATTATTATCACGGTGCAGTTTACTAACATCACAATCAAGGTTACATGCATAGGTAACCTCCATCAAGCTTTGCCTTTCCCAGCAATGCTGACAACAATTATATGTGTGAAATACATTATTGTTACAACACGACAGCAATCAAACATTATTGCATACGTTTGTAACTTTAATAACCTTCCTGTATGTCTCCGTTGCAAAGAAATTGTTAAAAAGGTAGAATTTCAACAAAATATCAGATAACATGCATGATTGCACTAGTATAAGACAGGAACCAGGAGTGAGTTATTCAGAGAGTCACTGTTGTTTTATTTTGTAGCTGGCTCACAAGAGAGAAGTGAGAAAATTTCAGAAGAAATTGAGAAAGGTAGGGACAGTCTGGCTGTAGTATATTTGCAAATCTAAAATTAAAATGTATTTGACATAACAATAAAAATATGATAAGATACAAATTAAGTTTAGAATCAAGTGCATGCAGTGTTTGAAAGTTTTCCCAGCTGAATCAGCGTAATTGTATATACATAGATATATTTTAACATGTTTAAAATGACACATGTAAAATACATAGACTTCAGTAAAATATCTAGTGAAGTTTTCTGTTCCTTTACATTTCTTTATTTGAATGAATAGTAGTGTTAATAATTGACATAACATTGTAGAATATATTTATATTCAGCATGTAGCTTGCAGTGTTTACAATACCAGGTGTAAAATAAGTACAGGTTAACAGATAATAGTTACCACATTGACAACTTTGATATGGTTTTTATTTGATTTAGGTTTCCACAGCCAGATATATCTTAAACAAAAGGTTCTTGCATGTACTTTCACATGCAATATATATATATATATATATATCAGTAGTTTTTGTAGTATATGTTTTAAATATATGTTAAATACGTTACACATGTTATACAGATGTTAAACACGCTACACATGTTATAAAGATGTTAAACATGCTACACATGTTATAAAGATATTAAACACGCTACACATGTTATAAAGATGTTTAACACACTACACATGTTATAAAGATGTTAAACATGCTACACATGTTATAAAGATGTTAAACACGCTACACATGTTATAAAGATGTTTAACACACTACACATGTTATGAAGATGTTAAACACGCTACACATGTTATAAAGATGTTAAACACGCTACACATGTTATAAAGATGTCAAACATGCTACACATGTTATAAAGATGTCAAACATGCTACACATGTTATAAAAATGTCAAACATGCTACACATGTTATAAAGATGTCAAACATGCTACACATGTTATAAAGATGTCAAACATGCTACACATGTTATAAAGATGTCAAGCATGCTACACATGTTATAAAGATGTCAAACATGCTACACATGTTATAAAGATGTTAAACATGCTACACATGTTATAAAGATGTCAAACATGCTACACATGTTATAAAGATGTCAAACATGCTACACATGTTATAAAGATGTCAAACATGCTACACATGTTATAAAGATGTCAAACATGCTACACATGTTATAAAGATGTCAAACATGCTACACATGTTATAAAGATGTTAAACACGCTACACATGTTATAAAGATGTTAAACACACTACACATGTTATAAAGATGTCAAACACACTACACATGTTATAAAGATGTTAAACATGCTACACATGTTATAAAGATGTCAAACACGCTACACATGTTATAAAGATGTTAAACACGCTACACATGTTATAAAGATGTTAAACACGCTACACATGTTATAAAGATGTCAAACACACTACACATGTTATAAAGATGTTAAACACGCTACACATGTTATAAAGATGTCAAACACGCTTCACATGTTATAAAGATGTCAAACATGCTACACATGTTATAAAGATGTCAAACATGCTACACATGTTATAAAGATGTCAAACATGCTACACATGTTATAAAGATGTTAAACACACTTCACATGTTATAAAGATGTCAAACACACTACACATGTTATAAAGATGTCAAACATGCTACACATGTTATAAAGATGTCAAACATGCTACACATGTTATAAAGATGTCAAACATGCTACACATGTTATAAAGATGTCAAACACACTACACATGTTATAAAGATGTCAAACATGCTACACATGTTATAAAGATGTCAAACATGCTACACATGTTATAAAGATGTCAAACATGCTACACATGTTATATAGATGTCAAACATGCTACACATGTTATAAAGATGTCAAACACACTACACATGTTATAAAGATGCCAAACACACTACACATGTTATAAAGATGTCAAACATGCTACACATGTTATAAAGATGTCAAACATGCTACACATGTTATAAAGATGTCAAACATGCTACACATGTTATAAAGATGTCAAACACGCTTCACATGTTATAAAGATGTCAAACACGCTTCACATGTTATAAAGATGTCAAACACACTTAAACTCGCTACACATGTTATAAAGTTAAACACACTACACATGTTATAAAGTTAAACACACTACACATGTCAACTTGTGTTTGTCCCAGATTGAGCAGTTGGAGGAGAAGCAACAAGAGGGACACACGTTGGACAAGGATCAGGTTTGTTCATTCACTTTACCACTCACTGTAGAGTCTGTAGAGGCCAATGTCTGTCTCAAAAGACAATGCTTGTCGCTGCAGTCATGACGACTTCTCAACGACAGCCTGTCACTTTAGAGTGTTGATGGCGCAGCCTTTGACATCTCTATTTACATTGTCTTCAACATTTTGATCATGCGGACTTTTAGTGATAAGGGAAACAGATGTGATTTAGTTACCTCTGCACTGCGAAAGTGCAAATAATAATAGTCATATTTACTTAGAATGGTTCTGTTTAATTTTAAGTAAAGTTAATTTGTGGTTTGTTTTGTTTGTGGACATTAATTCCCACTTCCCAATTGGTCTGCTGTTGCAACAGTTTGTCTGTGTGAGGTAATGTGCAGATGGCCCTGTAATTTTTATTTGGTTATGTTTTGGTCTGTAAAATCAAAAAGGAAACATGTGTGTTCATTTTATGTGTTAAAAATCAGTTGTGTTTCAGATTGAAAAGATGTCGCACAAGAATACAGTCATAGAACAACTGGCAATGCTTGGGTAAGTTCATTCTATTCATGTATTTTATTTGATTGTATTTTTGCCAGCAAGATATTTGTTATCATTGAGATATTTTTAATTGATCATTTACATGATTTGCCCAAATGGTTCTTAATTATGTGGCTTCAGAAACAGCAACATTTTACTTAGACTTTTAAACATAACTTGTTATAATACTTACAGATATTGGTATAGATAAATTTCTTAACATTAGAGAACAATATTCTAGGGGAAATGAAAGCCAATGAGGTTTGTGAACATACAATTTTAAAAGGTAGGATATCTAGACAACTAGTAAGTAGATAACTCCATATTAACAAAAAACATTAATGGCCAGTCTTGTTGTTGCATGTAAAAAAGTAAAAGCAAGTTTTTATATAGCGCAGTATCCACTCCCTAGGACGCAGTATCCACTCCCTAGGACTGCTCAAAGCGCTTTTACACTTTACTTCCCTGGCAGACCTGTTCAATCAAATACCATCTCAACTTCTCTGGGAAGCATCCAGCCACTTGCTACAATTAATGTGCGAAAGGCTGCTCGTACACATAGTCACCACTGTCTATAGCCAGGTACTCATTTATACAGCTGAGTGAACTGGAACAGTGTAGAGTGAAAAAAACTTGCCCAAGGTTTAAACACCGCAGCACAGGATTCGAACCCGGGTTCTCGTAGTCGAGAGTCCGAAGCTCTACCCCTGAGCCATTGCGCTCTAATACTAACCCTAAAACTAACCCTAAACTTAAATATGTTTGTACATCGGAATAGCCGTAAAAGGGCATATGGACGTGGAGGAGCAGCAAATAGCCATCGCCGAAGATACCAGGCAATGACTATGATTCACCAAAACACGTTTCATATATAATTACCATAAGACTTCAGGGCCTCTTGGCCCATTTTTATTTAACCATTCTTTTGCACAATTATAATTAAATATGTCTTACTGGCTTTGAATATCAGTCTACTTTGCATGCAAATGTTTCAGCAGATATTTTTAAAAGAAAGGCATGTTTTGATTTGATGTGTTCGCCAGTGTATTTATTGGCCTAAATTTCATATGACATTTGGGCTTAAGTTTACAGAAAGAAATTCTTTTGCAAAAAAGCTCCATCTTGTTGTGTTTGTGTGGCATTGCGCCATAGTGTGAATACCCACGTGACTTCTCTGTTTACAGGGTGCAGTGTTAGCGATGACGACAAAGCAGATGACAGTGGACACCTCCAGCAGGTGACCATTGTTGTTCTGACAACTTGTGACAACTTTCTCCAAGTACAGTTAGTGGTGACAGTGCTGCACTGGTGCCACTTCTGTGTGTTAGGGGGCTCATAACCACGGGTTTGTCTGCCTCATTAACGTAAAATATGGTGATATGATGACATCTACCCACTTGCTTGCCAGATATATTTCTAGGACTTCCACAGAAGGATATTGTTAATTAGTAGGAACTGTATCACATTAAAATCCACACATGAAGAAGCGTGTGCCTTAACGGTTAATTTGTTGTTTAATAAACAGTTAGTCTGCAAATTGATAGTTCGGATTTAAACTTGTTTTTTGCTATAGAGTATCGGTAAAAATAACATGATCTTTTGAGAAAAAAATCACATGACAAGAGGGTTGATGACATGAAACATTTAAAAGAAATGTATTCTAAATATTTACTAGATATCCCAGATGAGTGAGAATGGATAAGACTGGACCTTTTTAACATCAGAGTTGTATAAGTTCAGTATATGTTTTCACAGGAAATTGTGAGCATTCCTGGTGTCATGCAGCATTTTCACATAAGCGTAAAACTGTTAGTTTGTGTTGTTTTTGAGACAGGACATCATTCACGAGAAGTGTGTTCCCTTAAAGATATTAGTTTTGTGTACAGTACTGTCACAGTGTCATAAATGGTTACGTTCTGGATGTGGCAACAGGTTCCCTTGTGCCAACATGTGTAAAACTGTCTTTTTTTACAGCATATTCTACATTTGTGTCGATGTCATTAATGCAATTGAGACATTGATTGTGATGTTTAAATTGTACATTGTAACGTAAGGATTGGGGTTAAAGTGACCCTTATAGCATCTTGGGAATTTGGAAAATTGCTCAGATATGTGTTTTTAATAGCAAGGCACATTAAGCAAATGCATTGTTGATGGCAAGTACTGGGGTGCCGGGATTATTTCTGGTGCAATTGCAGAATGTATTTTTTTCTCCTAAAATGGCAAACATTATATACAGAGAACAGGAAATAAATGCATTTAATAAAAACTTCACTCATGTTACGTATGCACAGAACAAAATAAATGCATATCCTGGAATCAAGGAAAACTCTGCTGCATTGCAGTTTCAGTAGTCCAGCCGTCATGGTTATTTGTAAATATTCACTGTATTCAATAGTGTTTACTTGACATTGTAGTCAATTATAGTATTATTTGATATTACACACCACAGTTATACTGCCAATCAGTTTTCCAACATACAATTATGTTATATTGTGTTTGTGTCTTGGGTAGTATAATGGTCAATCCCCAGCAGTACCAAAGAAAACCATTTAGTCACCCAGACTTAGTGTTGTAATTTGTTATGTGGCTCGGCTTCCACTGCATTTGAAACGTAATGTGTATGTGTATATTCATTATTCAAGTGCCATGTTCCATGTGTGTTTACAATGCCATTCGTTGTCTACAAGACCACACCAGCAGCTAAATGTAAACGTGTATGTACAAACTCTTCCAGACTTTAATGATGTTATACACTTCTGTATGCTTTTGTTGCAATAAAACATTCAGTTGTGAAACTTGTGTTTGTTTATATAACTCTTAGTTTTAGACAGTTTATCACCAAATAACATTACAATGCAGAAGGAATTGTTTGCGTCGTGGTGTTAACATACACACTACGTACACATTTTCCTGTCTCCAAACCAACTCGGTAGATATGCAATCAAAGCACGTGATGAGGCATACTAGAGAGCATATACCAGGCTGGTTAACTTTCTAAAAGTTATGTAAACCTCATCGTTTAAAACAAGTCATGGTCTAAACTATGTAGAATTAAGTGAAACCAGCAAAGTACCAGTCAATGGTAATAGTAATACACATCTTAATACATACAATTGATGGTTCATTTTATTACTGGTCATCCCTAAGAATAGAAATCTTGTCTGACTTAGTGGAAGCTTCTGTGACAGAGAAACAACAGGAGAGGTAGTACACGTGGACCCATGCCCGGAAACAGCATCATCAAGAGAACTTTAAAACATTTTAATTCTACCTTCTTAAATGGCTAGAGTTGTGCATTAGCCTAATCTATTTTTATTTGTTTATAATTATTTAGTGCTGCTGAATTAATATGAATGCTATGCAGCTGTGACAGTTGTCATTCATGAATACGTTAGTACACACAGAGTAATGTAGTAGTCTTAACAAGAATAAGAACAAATAGATCTGTTATCTCAGCATGTTTTATTTAGTTACCATCAGAAGTAATACAAATGATACTGCCAGCAGCCATCCAAATTACAATTTTATTATTTTAAAATCGCTATATAAGACATAACTGTCACGATTCAGGAGCAGTTCTCTACAGCATCCTTGTGACTGCCGCATCATACACAGTTGTCATGTCACAAGTCACTGCGTGCCACCCTGATTGATGGTGGCTTCATGCACTGTAGTCATGTCCAACCATTTCTGCTCCTGTTCATGCAGTGTCTCGGTAGAGTTTCCGTTGTCCGCCTCCAGTTCAGGCAACTCCATCTGGGGAACAGCGATGTCATCGCACGGCAGCTGGTCATTCTTCCACGCTTCATCAACCAGGTCCATCAGTCGACCCTCGCGAGTCAGCTCACTGTCCATGGGTGGTGCCACTGCAGTCTCCAACTAGTGATGAAACGGATGATGCTCCACCCTGAAGTAAACAAAGTTATGTGCAACGTCATACACCAGCTGACAACATATATGGCACCCATCTACACACACAGGCAACATGCCAGGAAGAGGGGCAGCAGTTATCACCAACATACTTTTTATTTTAAACCATGCCATAACAGTAAAAATAGTGTGTGTGTAGAGTCAATAACTCGTAGAATCTCATTTACAAAAACCGTGCCATGGACCCATGGTATTAAGTTACCCAGCAAACAAGGAACCATTTCTGAACCAGTTGGCATGTGTCATACTAGTTCATAATTGGTACCGCTCCACTAGTACGTGTTTTCTTGGAAGCACCGTTTTCTTGTGTATTCATGTGAATACACGTGTTCTGCCTGTTGTCACGAGTTTTGAACGAGTTTGACACGAGTCGTACTGGGTCAGAACTGGTACGGTTTCAGTGGTACGTATCATCACATGAAAAACTCGTGATTTCATGGTAAACGCGACACACCAAATGTTTTCACAGAATCCAGTGAATTTACGTATGGAATTGAGCCAGTTAAACTAAATTTATTATGTCATAATAATATTATTAACTTTTATTGTGTCTAAATCCTTGGAAACCAAGCCCAGAGACATATCAATACAAAAAGTGTTAATCTATATCATAGTCAATAGTCGTTTCCAGTTTTTAACCTGATTGACAATAGATTGATTGACATACCAAGGAGCAATCATGGATAGGCAAGGTTGTAAAGGTATGATTTTCGGAATTTTGCAATATTTTCAACTGGACTAACACTAGAATGAAGCATACTAAAGAGAAGGAGCACCGGGAACCGGATCGCCTACAGAAAAGCCCTAATCCTGATACAGGTACAATTTATATTTTGTCTGTTGCATCATGTATCTTACTATTTTACATCCAATAATGTCTACGTCTACGATTGTGTGTATGGATGACTATGACATATGTGAGCCAGGCCCAGGCCCAGGGCAGAAGACCCTACTGCTTGGCACTGAAAAGAAGTCCAATGTATATTTTAGTGTGCGCTGTATTTAGCTGGGCCAACCTGAATAAATATATTATTACTATATGCCACAGCACGGTTCTATAACGACGATAATTTATTTCTGAGTTAAAAGTTTCTAAAAAATAATGGTGAAAAGAAAATCGTACCGGGAGATGCCGTTCGTAAAATAGCCAACCGGTTGCGTACGGTTATGGCAAACCAGTCGCAACCATTAAATAGGGTAAATCGGGGCAAGTTGCACGCTGTCAGTTTAACTGAATCTGAATTGTTTTAGTGCAAAACCCCTACTGTGGCATCACGCACTAGTGAAGGCGGTTGGTTTCAGGATGGCTGGCTTCATGTTATCTGGAAGTGGGATAAGAGTATTTGTGCATGGGAGTGTGGAATTAGGATGGGGTGGGTGGGGAAAAGTACAATTCAATGTTGGGGGATGATGGTATGGGTGTGGTAGGGATGGGATGTGGGGGAGGGGTTGGGGGTGGTGGGATATATTGTCTAGTAGAGGTGCCTCAAGGGTGCAGTTGTCAGGTTAATATCCTGCAATGCACCCTTGAAGACTGTTGTGGGTAAATACATTAGGTGGAAGTCTATTCCACTGAGCTATTGTTTGGGGGAAAAAGCTGTATTTATAATAGTTGTTGGAGGTGGATATTTGTCTGTATTTGTGTGGGTGGTTGGATCTTGTTTGGCTGTGTCCGGGTATGAGGTATTGGTTGGGATTGATGTCTAAAAGATTGTTGGTTATTTTGTACATGGTACAAAGTCTGGCCTGAGCCCTCCTCTGTTCTAGGGTTGGCCAGGAGAGGGCAGAGGCCAAGGTGGATCCGGACGTCTCCCAGCTGTAATTATGGGCCACGAATCTTGCTGGCAAAACTACCACTGTAGATTTGTTTACCAATATTTTGTAGTCTGTCATATATGATTACACTTCCCCTAAGTAATAATCCACACCGTATTTCCACATGACTTTCCACATATTGAAAGACAACACTGCACTATATTGATGGAAGTTACACAATTATTTGTTCTTTCGCATATTTAGACCCCAGTTGTTTTATCTCATTATCAGTGGTTGTTTGTGCCAGTTTATTTTAGGGAAACCATTGTTCTGCTTCCCGTCTGACATCCATGTTAAAGTCATCCTGGGACAAATGACCAAATATAGCCCTTTTCTGCCATATGACACTTTTGAGAGGGGCTGTCCAATTCTAAACGTATGTCAGATGAATGACGAAAAATGGCAGAATTTGTTTTAACAGTAAGACTTCTTGAGATCAAATAATGTAAATTCTTCATTTATTTAGTAGCCACCTCATCTGAGCTGTTCTTTTCTTGCAATATTTTTTTATTTATTTATTTATACAGACCTGCACATCTAACTTATTATTATTTTATGTATGTGTTGTCTTCATACTTTTTAGCCAGATTTTTGTAATACATAAAGGTCTAGTGGTTTGTACCTTTAATTACATGGTCTACATTTTAGTAGGTATAACAGACTCTGAACACCCTTGGACACCCTGATGGAATGAGAACACATATTTATTTAATTTTATGATAATAACATCCAAGCCTATGACTAGAAATGTGTATTTAATACTATACAATGATACATATTTGTGTAAACATGCTTATTAAACAGACGAACAGTTCCAATGCTGTTAAACATACCATATTAAACAGACAACCAGTTCCAATTATGTTAAACATACCGTATTAAACAGACAAACAGTTACACATACTATGAACAGATGAACAGTTCCAATACTGTTAATGATCCCAAACAAATACATCATTTGACAATTATGAAATGTTCAACATTACACTGATCTCAATGAGGTGAATTACCAATACATAGTTTGCTAGGTTGGATAAGTAACATTACAACTACAGTGAGTCTAAGGGCTTCCAAATTTAACAACATCGGCGTAAAGGTACAGCATTGAAATCTCCAGATAATGGACATGTCCTCAAGCACATTTTTCAGTCGCTAGGACGGCTCATTTCACTCACTGACAGAAGAACATCATGTCAACGTTTCTTGGAAGTATTCAGCCATGCTGTGGTGACTAGCCATACAGAAGAATCATCCACTGCCCATAACCAAGCAGGGGTAGAAATAACTCCAACATTTCTGGTAGTCAGCAGGACTACTTAGTTGGGAAACCTGGTAGTCCTCAGATATATGTGGTAGTCATATGGCCCAGATTTAAGCAAAATAACATGACAAACAAAAAATTTCAAAAATATTCCCAATTTTTTTGTTGTCCACCGGACTACTGCTATCATTATCTTTGGTAGTCCAACCAAGTTTTTGTAAGTCCTCGGACTACCACTATTTCTATCCCTGCCAAGTATAGATATGAGGTGTCTCTGAATTTAATACCAATGGAACTATTTCACCAATTGCCTACATGTTGCACCTATACGGAGAACAATCACAATGTATGTCGAAAAATGTACCTGAGTTTTGAACTTACAAATCTGTCGAGTAATATTGATCAGTATGGAAGCGTGGATAGTATATTGTTTAGTGCGCATCTAGAACTAGATGTTTCCACATGACTTACTTTCATTAACTTTCTATACAGTGGTTGAAATTAAATTTAACCACTCACCAGGTAAACTACCTGGCAGTAGACTTAAAATGTTACTGCTCACCATGAGAAATCACTAGTCATCTTTTTGGGGGGGACATCGTCAAAATGTGAAAATGTTATGCAAATTCGTATGTTCACCTGCAATGCTCCTTAGACATAAAATAAACAATATTAAACTTTTTATATGTACACATATTTCAAAAGTGCTTATATTGTTACAAAACAAGCAGAACATTGCAATTCGTCTGACAGACTAGTGCAGGCCAAGTTACTTATACCCAGGAATTTCTACTCATTTTGGGTGAGTGGACGAATGTTAAGTTTGATCCCATACAGTACAATAACTTAATAACTTCAGCAATTAATAACTTCAATGGTAATCTCTTCCTACCAAAGTGGAAATATGCTTTCTAATGCATATAGGTACATATGCTTCCTCTGATGTATAGTTAAAAGTTTCCCACTTGTACTGTAATTGTTTTTTTGAGTTTATTTATGCAATGTGGATACAAAATCACAACCTATCATGTTTTTTCTATTTCATAATGCTACATGTATCATGAAATAAATGTTTAGTCAATAATTTTGAGCAAGCCAACACTGCTCACTGTACTGATTTTCTTGGGTCTCTACTGCGGAGTGTTTTTAAATGTAACATAAAACTCTTATTTCATGAAGAATCTATTATAAACACTAGTGCAGATGTAAGATGTTTACATTTTGTTGATCAACACATTTCATATAACTCCCCTTCTACATTTCTATTAAGTAATAATAATAACAATGTTATACCAGGTCCTGAAGATAAAGGTGTTTTATATGGCACAATATTCAGTCGTTGGGATAGTTCCAAATTAAAAATACCCCCATGGTACTTTATTCCATGACAGACAAATTCATTCAAATATCATCTCGACTTCTCTTGGAAGCATTCAGCTGCACTGTAATTATGATTACTCATCCACACTGTTTGCTTGGAATGTTACCGGCAGTGTACAGAGATTTGAACAAGTTTGCCTCTGAAAATAAATGACTTCATATCAGCACACAATGGTGACAAACCACCAGCGGATGTTGGTTCCGTCAAAGAAACAGTATACACGTTGATTTAACATGTGTCATGAATCTCATGATATACCTAGTGTACGTGGATCCAGGAGTGGCCTGGTGTGACATGCCCCTTAGATCACTGGAATTTTTCTGTTTTCCTAGATGTGGTTCAGCATGATGTAACGATGCAGCAACACGACAGTATCTAGAGTCTACATTTTTTTGACAAGCCTCAGGGGTGCAACTGCAGTTTTTGATGCCCCCACCTAGATTACCCTTCTGTATCCACCACTGCCTGGTATGATGGTATCACCCTAATATTGTAAATGTGACAGTATTTTCATGCATATGTTCATGTGAAATTCCATGCATGATTTTGTTTGCATATTTTAAAACAAATCCATTATCCTCACATCGCACAAGTGTATATCTAGAAGTACACTGGTTTTGACTAATGAAACACTGGTCAATGAAAAATACTGGCCGTGTTTTATTTTTAAATATAATAAAATACATCATTATTCATCTTGCTATTCACAAATTGGCTTGTTATCACAACGCCATATACATGTTACTGTCACATTCATGCAGATTAACCACTGAACATGATGACTGTTGAACACAGGTGGACATGTCTATAGAACCCTGAATATTTTAAATTTTATTAAATCATTTGATAAAAACAACACTGTCGTCGCAACCGTATTATTTAATATTATGTAAAATATTTCCACACAAGCCACATGATAACGCATGACAAGATCATGCCACCAAATAGAACATATTTATCCTGATATGCACGCCGTTCTATTAGTCGCAGGACAGTGTTTGAGAGACCAAGCGTGTTTGCAACATCCAGTATCTTGCGATGTGCCCCTTTCAGCGTCGAGTGTTGATCACGCAAGTTGCTCATCACATGGGACCCTGTCGTCAACATCTCGTCCATATCACGGTGCACATTTGTCAGTCGCGTGTTCTGTTGCAACGCAGCATCCATCATGATCGTTGTATTTGCATCATTTGGAGCAAAGTTTGATGACATTAATGCCTCTCGTTCCCGTAATTCTTGCTCACGTTGGTATCTGTTAATGGAGAAATCCAGTAATATAATATTCACTTCCTAATGAGAATCAGCACAGGTTTATCTTTAGACCCATCCACTCATTCAGGCCAGAATTTCACTGGATGGCCAAAAATATTAGCAGAAAGAGGTGTACAGAAATCATACAGTATATTGTAAGTTATCCTTTAAAAACGGATGTCAAAAATGTGTTTCTTGTTTATTTCAGGATGTAATACATATCTTGAAAGGGGTCGATATGCGGGTGAATGTGCGTTAACAACCATGTGTCTATCGCAAAATATATGGACTATTCACTAGCAAAACCCCAACATGCTCATCAGTACATTAAAAATACTTTTATATTAATAAATATTTTTAAGGATTTTAACTGACGTTTGAAATGTATCAATATTTTAACTGAAGTTTGCAATGTATCAATATGCTACCTTCTGTGTTGTACGTTTCGGATCGAAAACTGCAAATGTTGACAATCCCTTTTCAATTGATCTACACGGATTTTGGCGTTGGCCCGTCTCGTCGGTGGCTCTTTGTTCACGAGCAGGTCTAGTCGCTCGCACTGGGTTACAACCTGGTCTATCTGTGCCTGAAGTTCGTTCTCTATTAAATGTACACCATCATCCGGAGCACCTTCCAACCGGCCAAATCCATTCTGAACTTCCTGCACCATTTTATGCGTCTGATGATACAGCGTTTCCATATTGAACTACAGCAGAGATAAATTCTCTGCCGCGCGATTAATTAAGCTTTTCACAAGTGATTGTACATTGGAGTCGTCAAACAGACCGGAAATATATAGAACGTTACAGAAACGACGTAGCGTTTCATACGTGTCGCTTCCGAATCCAAAGTTCCTCAAATACCCGGAAGTTGACTAGTTCGTTCATTCAGCAGCATGCAGACGAAACCGAAATATTATGGAAACTGTTTTTTAGTGTAATTTTTAAATATGCCATACTATAACTTACAGATTACATCGCTTAGTCATAGCCTTGGAATTATAAACAAGCAGATATTTCTTAATTTTATTAATAAATTACAATATTTCTGCGGACTTAACTTCCTCGTCAACTTCCCTGTAAACAAAAACAGCGACAATGCCAGCGGCATGAAACGCCTTCGTTGCCGCGTCGCGCGAATAGGCAAGCCAGTGCTGTAATACCGCATCATCGACTAGATCTAGTAGCTATGGTTTCGCTCATCTACTGTCACTGACGGTAGAATCAAAGAAGAAACCTGAAGTTATACATATCAAGTGATGCTGTCACTGGTTTGCAAGCCGAGTGGTAGAAATACCACGGCCACGGGTGCTAAAAGCAGACGCGATTGCAACACATGTCCCTGCCAGCTAGATATGCGCCCTGGTTAGATACGAAAATATACTGTAAAGCTACAAAAATGAGGTCGCACCATTCATCTCGGCAGTTCTAAAAATATAATCTAGACCATGACACGACGTTACCATGAACATTAATACATTTATATTTGGGGCTCACGCCATTCTTTCGACACGGTTTCTCCATTTATATAAGCCATACACACTAGTTACCCACCACGTTTTGAAGTTGCCTGGATGTGTGGTACCTACTCGCCAAATATACAGTGATATACCTTTGTATGCCTACAAGCCAGATGTGAGAAAACAGCTTTCATTCGGAAGTGTTCTACAAAGCTACAACCGCTGGTTTCAGACAACAGCGTCAGACAAATATAGGTAGGTTTTATATATTGTGTTTCAGGCCACATACAAAGGATTCCAGGTTTCTCACAAGCACATGTATTTAAAATAGATGCTGCAAAACTTGCAAAATATGTTTCTCTGGATATATGTTCCAATGTTATATGCCTAAAGTAATGCATGAATATTAATTATTTGCATTGGGCAAAATTAATTTGTCACAACTGCACTTCAGTTGTTGATTGTTCATAGTAGCACCTTTGATAATCACTAACTTATCCATCAGCATATACAAAACTTTAAACTGCACTGGCATATGTTTGACAACATTTTCATGAGAAACAAGGAAGTATTTATAAATGGGCTTAACAGTTCTACTTGTTGGTGTTTTGTCCCGTCAAGTCACTAACATGTTCAAAAAAGTTTAATGCCGTTTTGCACATAAAATTGTGTACTACTGGTCTACTGCACAAATAGAAGTATTAACTACAATTGTAATAAATATAACAATTAATAATATTTTTTTCCATTGATATTTCTCTAGGCATGAAATACAGTCATCACATGTTGTTATTACATTTCCACATTAGTACATGTTATTCTGGACCACTGCAGGTTCCGTCGACGAGGTGTCATGGCTTCCAAAGACCAAGACAATGCGGGCAAAGAGGCCAACAAATGCAGAAAAAACATTCCTCCGTTACGAGATGGAGCCAGTGGCAGTTTACAACGGTTGGTTTGATGGCGACTTAATTGACAGAGAGAACACATTTATGTAGCACCTACATTGCACTCAGCCAACATTCAGGCTGGTTATACCGTAACTAAAAACTCACTTATACCACCTACATTGCACCCAGTCAACATTCAGCTGTCTTACATCACCTACATTGCACCCAGTCAACATTCTGCTTTGTTATGTAACCTACATTGCATCCAGTCAACATTCAGCTGTCTTACATCACCTACATTGCACCCAGTCAACATTCTGCTTTGTTATGTAACCTACATTGCATCCAGTCAACATTCAGCTGTTTTACATAACCTACATTGCACCCAGTCAACATTCAGCTGTCTTATATCACCTACATTGCTCCCAGTCAACATTCAGCTGTCTTACATCACCTACATTGTACCCAGTCAACATTCAGCCCGCTCAATCATAATGCCACTGTTACTAGACGAGCCAGAACTCTCAATGAGCATTCCGTTGTGCA
>OZ024855.1:40325785-40435785 GCA_964017155.1 Oasisia sp. SBJ-2009 | reverse complement strand
ATAATCCTCTTAAAAAAGTATTTCATGTAATTCTGTGCCTACATTTCATTAGAAATGTGTTTTTAATCTCTTGTAATTCTAACATACATTGTACTGAACAAATTTCTATTTTGGGCTGCTCCTGGGCATGTACTATCTGTACAAGGTATGATCATGTATATTCGGTTTAGTTCAATTCGCTACTAGACTTTGTCAAGTTCACTGTGTTTAAGTCAATGGTCATTCCATGGTTCACTGATCATATATAAACATTATAATTGGGCTGCTTATTTAATCACCCACTCAGCTTAGGGCAATGATTCGCATACACTCAGTTATGTCTAGGCTTGCTGTGCAGGTAACACGCAAGTAATGCGTACATTTGCATGACAAAAATAGCAGAGAAATTATCATGTTTTAACAAAGTACATCTCGAATGTATTATAACCTTACAAAGAATCCCTTTAATTGATGTGAAACCTCCGATCTGATGAGTCACACACCAGATGGCGCTGCTTGCAGACTCAGCGCCAGACGGCCCGTCAGCTGAAGGCGCGGCTGCGTCACATCGAACCGAAACTACTGAAGCGCATCGAAGCGCGACAATCCGATAAGTTGAGCGTGTCTGAGGATGATGGCGGTGAGAAGAGAGAGTGTGACGACAGCAACGCCAGTGGACACTTTTCGACGACAACTCACGTCGTCTCAGCCAATGCCACCGGTACCACCACCAATGACTCCGCCGGTACCACCACCACACAGGCACCACACAAGCCTAGGACTCGTGGGTCAATCATGTCCCGTCTAAGTGCCCTGATGAAGCCGTACAAATCGCCCCCTGTTGAAAGTACCCCGTCACACAAGGCCACCTCCCACAAGCAGACACCATTTAGAGACCCACCCAGACCCAATAAGACAACCCCCGTAGAAGACAAACAATCAGAACCCCACGTGGCAGCCCCCCTCAGAAGCACCCCACCAGACCCCCGTAGGTCAACTCCCCATGGCAGCACCCTATCAAACCCCCCTGAAGCACCCCCCGTTGAGAGCCCCCCATCCCCCTTACTGAATCCACATCAGGCAAACAACTCATCGGACCAGAATTGTGCAACGTCGAAGAATGTTCCACGTAAGCGTGCAGCATCGCTGAGCTATCCATCACACGCTGATCCCCAGCCCCCCCAGTCTAGGTCCTGTGCGATTATGTAGACGTTTCACGCAACTGGCATTGTCAACAAAATGTTTATCTACAGATTCCGGAAAAAAAATGCACAGAAAGAAAATTTCAAAATGAATATAATTTACGTTGAACAGTGCTTCGAACACCGTCAGAGGAAATGTTTATTGCCGCCGACTGAAAGGAAGCCGCGACGGCTTTTCGCGATTCAGGATTTCGTACAGAATAGGACCAATAAAGACACAAGCATTGGAACAAAATGGTGTTTGTTATAATGTCCTTTGTTACAAACTGACCAAGTTATTGGTCGAGTTACCCTATTACGGGTGGGTACAACAGTTCACGCAGTCCCAAAATATGTTAATGTTACACAGGGGAGGGGGTGTTTGGTCATCGCTACCTATTGAGTAAAACAATTATTACCATGGCACCAGCTGGCCAGGTAAATACGCTAGTGCAAGTGGACACCACTGGCAATTTTGGATGACATGTTTGTGTGGGGCTTCAACCAGTGGTAAGTGCTTATCGACTTTGAATGAATGAATGAATGAATGAATGAATGAATGAATGAATGAATGAATGAATGAATGAATGAATGAATGATTGAATGAATGAATGAATGAATGAATGAATGAATGAATGAATGAAAGTTTATTTAACAACAGCAACACAGGAATATACAACATAGTATGAAAAATAATACAATACATAATGGTAACGACAATACAATATAATATCGGTGCTGTTGTTAAAAGGACATAGCAGAAGTCTATATGAATATGACTTGTAAGGCGCTACGCCCTTTTCATCTAAAATGCATAATAGTTATAGTAAAAGTTATAAGATTGAATACAAACCAACAATATTTTTTTCCATTGTGTTAATTGTTCATAAATACGAAGAAAGTAAGGTCGACTTTAAACGTTTCTTAAATTGTTGTAAACTTGGCTCCGCCGGTCCCTTTAGGGTCTTTATACAAAATTATGACACTTCCCCCACACATCATACACCAACACTCCATAGCAAGATGTGGTCAACACATGATGTAACTAAAATAGCAGAAGCACACTGGGGACAGCTTCGGACTCCCAACTAAAAGAACCCAGGTTTATTCCCATGCCGCCATATCAAACCATGGGCAAGTTCTTTCATTCTACATTGCTCCAGTTCAACCAGCTGTATGAATGAGTATATGGCTATAGACAGTGGTGGGTATTTATCTACGAGTAGTCGTCAGGTATTAACTAGAGCAAGGCTAGAGGCTTCCGTGAGAAGTCGAGATGGTGTTTGATTGAACAAGTCTGCCAGCAAGTAAAACTGGTTTGAGCTATCATGAGGATTGGCTACTGCGCTATATATACGATGTCATAATTTTTTAAATATCAACAAATAATTGCAGCACTTACTTACTTAGTCCCTTGACCAAAAACTGGCCATTGAGGGGACGAACTGGTCATCGAGGGGACGTAAGTGATGTTGCAGCCGAGATCTTTCTCCATTCTTGTCTGTCAGTTGTGCTGTGCTGAGGAGCTCAAGTAGGGATTGAGCCGTCCATTCCAAGACATTGGTCATGCAGCTCTTCCTCCGAGATCCCCGGTGGCATCTGCCCTTAATGTGCCTTCCAGGATCGTCTTCGGGAGGCTGGTGTGTTATGCTACGTGCCCAGACCATGCCAATGTCCACCTGACAGTTGTCAGTAGAGGTTCTTGCAAGCCCACCAGGCGTATGATATGTTCCGCACATTTGCAACATGCGTTACACACAGGGTGTGTGAACTCTGACCCGGAGCTGGTGATGACTAGAGTGACATGGGCCGGTCAATTGGACAGAGTGGAAGGGGAAACACTGGCAGAGAGAGTAGCTGCCCAGAGAGTGGAAGGAAAAGGAGACAAGGAAGTCCGGGATTGCACTGTGTGTTAGTGTGTCCAGTGTGTGTTAGTGTGTCCGCTGTGTGTTAGTGTGTGCACTGTGTGTTAATGTGTCCACTACGTGTTAGTGTGTCCAATACGTGTTAGTGTGCGCACTGTGTGATAGTGTGTCCACTGTGTGTTAGTGTGTGCACTGTGTATAAATGTGTCCACTACGTGTTAGTGTGTGCACTGTGTGTTAGTGTGTCCACTGTGTGTTAGTGTGTGCACTTTGTGTTAATGTGTCCACTGTGTGTTAGTGTGTGCACTATGTGTTAGTGTATCCACTGTGTGTTAGTGTGTCCACTGTGTGTTAGTGTGTCCACTGTGTGTTAATGTGTCCACTACGTGTTAGTGTGTCCAATACGTGTTAGTGTGCGCACTGTGTATTAGTGTGTCCACTGTGTGTTAGTGTGTGCAGCACTGTGTGTTAGTGTGTCCACTGTGTGTTAGTGTGTCTACTGTGTGATAGTGTGTCCACTGTGTGTTAGTGTGTGCACTGTGTATTAATGTGTCCACTACGTGTTAGTGTGTCCACTGTGTGATAGTGTGTCCACTGTGTGTTAGTGTGTGCACTGTGTATTAGTGTGTCCACTGTGTGTTAGTGTGTGCAGCACTGTGTGTTAGTGTGTCCACTGTGTGTTAGTGTGTCTACTGTGTGATAGTGTGTCCACTGTGTGTTAGTGTGCGCACTGTGTATTAGTGTGTCCACTGTGTGTTAGTGTGTGCAGCACTGTGTGTTAGTGTGTCCACTGTGTGTTAGTGTGTGCACTGTGTATTAATGTGTCCACTACGTGTTAGTGTGTGCACTGTGTGTTAGTGTGTCCACTACGTGTTAGTGTGTCCACTACGTGTTAGTGTGTGCACTGTGTGTTAGTGTGTCCACTACGTGTTAGTGTGTCCACTACGTGTTAGTGTGTCCACTACGTGTTAGTGTGTGCACTGTGTGTTAGTGTGTCCACTATGTGTTAGTGTGTGCACTGTGTGTTAGTGTGTGCACAGTGTGTTAAATCATGCCATATAGATCAGCATATTTTGCAGTGTTATTTAATGAAGTACAAACATATTATACAGGATAAACTAGCTTCACCCATGGCTTGGTGATTGTGTGTGTGTGCTGGATGGATTAAGATTGTGCATCATGTGTTAACGTAAGGTCTGGAGATATAGGAACCTTGTTGTTACCCTCCCCCAATAAAGTTAATCTTTACTGTTAGATTTCTGAAACCATTCACCAGACACCCCTTGTGGTTGATTTTACAAGTAAATATATTTTAATTATAAAAACAATTAGAAATTGGGGCAATGTTATTTTTAATAATGTACACACCGAACAACATTTAGACATACATGTTGTGAATGCATCTTTCTTAAAGTGATAATAAACTGCACATATTCGACAGACTGAACCAAACACAAGCGAAGTACTTCACATTCTCTATCGTCTTTATTTCACATATACATATATCGTAGTTCAGTATAGATTTAAATGCAATAAATAATTTGTGGTGAAATCTGAACCATTTCCTACTGTACTCAACTGCTGAATAGTTATGATTATTAAAACACAAGATGCCAGCTGCGCTGCGCTCTAGACAACATTGCCGGCGCGATCGATGACGACGCGTCGTCCATAAAACCAACAGTAATCGTCGACTCGCGGCCTTGGTCAAATTTCCAATATGATGACCCGGATTTCGCACCAGCGGCCACAAATCTTGCCAAACAATTACCACAAATTGCCTACTGAAATTTAACCATGATTTCAAAACAGCAACCTATTTTACAACTGTACCTCCCACAGGGCAGGCCACACCTTGTGTGGTGGTATCCTCCGCCTGCGGTACTGACCCCAATCTACCTCCAACTTGAGCGTCGCGGCTGGTGGTCGGCCAACCTTACTGTCTGCACGAAATACCAAGCCAATGAAACCTACCATTTATGCATCGATACAGTCCCGTATGTATTTACCCCTGTCCCCCCTCTCCCCTCCCCCCAAGAATTACCCAGCCAGCCTGCCCCTGAATACTCTGCCTACACTCGTCCTTCCTTTGCTGTCGTTCCGTCTTGGTCCCACTGCTGTGAATGAGAACTGTTCTCATACGCCCACAGGTCCGTTCAGCACAGATCCACACTCAAGTGTCACAGTTCACTCAGCGAGGGTCTGAAGGTCTCACATTAGTTTCAGGGTCTGTAGAAGTGGTTTGATTGTCGATAGCCGTAGTCTTATAGTGATTGCTAGTACACTAGTAGTTTGAAAGTTTGTAGCAATAGCCTGACAGGTTTGGAGTAGTTTGAAGGTATGTAGATATAGCTTGGTGGTAATGTGAAGGTGTGTGGCAGTAGTCTAATGGTCTACAAAAGTAGTTTCAGGGACCAGTAGCATTGTGTGGATCTGTAGTAGTAGTTTAAGGGTCTATAGCAGTAGTTTGAGGGTCTGTAGCAGTAGTTTAAGGGTCTGTAGCAGTAGTTTGAGGGTCTGTAGCAGTAGTTTGAGGGTCTATAGCAGTAGTTTAAGGGTCTATAGCAGTAGTTTAAGGGTCTGTAGCAGTAGTTTGAGGGTCTGTAGCAGTAGTTTGAGGGTCTGTAGCAGTAGTTTGATGGTCTATAGCAGTAGTTTAAGGGTCTGTAGCAGTAGTTTGAGGGTCTGTAGCAGTAGTTTGAGGGTCTATAGCAGTAGTTTGAGGGTCTGTAGCAGTAGTTTAAGGGTCTGTAGCAGTAGTTTGAGGGTCTGTAGCAGTAGTTTGAGGGTCTGTAGCAGTAGTTTGAGGGTCTGTAGCAGTAGTTTGAGGGTCTATAGCAGTAGTTTAAGGGTCTGTAGCAGTAGTTTGAGGGTCTGTAGCAGTAGTCTGGGGTTCTGACAGCAGTTTGACTTTGGGGGACTAATGTTCGTTGCTTGAAGCAGCAAACTGTACCACTACGACCAGCCCCTGTCTGCAGCAACTCTTGCTGTGCCCTTTGTCACGTCTACACAATTGACACAATGCCCTCTCTCCATACATGGCAGTGCAATGATTGGGTATCGTCCCCACATTCCATGACAACCACTGCTGGGGTGAGAGTGCACGGCAACAAACAGACGGCAACTTGGGTACATGGACCCAGACACAAGCCGCAGTGAAACCACTGCCGGCCTCGCAGCAACTCACTGGAAATGTGAAGGGTTTCCAACAGATAGTAACTGGTGGAGGCTTGCACGCGAGACTCAGATAACAACAGTTACCTTTTGACATCTCTACAGCAGTCTATCAGCACTAGTCAGATAACAAACATTTGTGCAAAGGTCAAGATTTCATCGGTGTTTACCGCTTCATGACTACTCAAAAATGATGCACTCGTCTTTAGGAAGTGAATGGAAGAATAATTAGTTATAGGTTCTCGCTATATAAAATATGTCAGTGGGCAGTTGCTGCAGATACTTCAGCTACTCGGTAGTTCCCAGAATCCCTTGCACAAGTTACATGATGTGTTCCCAGAATTCCACGCTCAGGACATTTGATGTATCCCAGGGTTCCATGCAAAGGCTACACATCACATTCCCAGAATTCAAGTTGTGTTCCCAGAATTCACTACAAAAGTTATTAGGTGTGTTCCCAGAACCCAACGCGGTTGACCCCCAATGTAATCCCCATTCTACCCCACAATGTACTATTTGTCATGTCAGACACAGTGCACACACAGGTTCACTGCTTTAGTCCCAGAATTCCATGCAAAACATTCTCATCAGAGTCCCAGACCTCAACGCACAGCTGATTCATTGTAGTCCGAGAATTCTACATACATTACACATTGTTGTCCGACAAACATCAACTCATGACAGTCCCACGATCCAACGCAGACTTTTTGCTGCAGTCACAACTCCACACACAGCTCACTTGTGGCGTTCCGCAGCCTTCGCCACAGTGCCTACCCAGAATGCCAAGCACAGCTCAGTTTCTGTCACACCACTGATCTCTGCACATACTATTCACTGTAGCCCCATAATTCCACGCATATCTACTAACACGGTGGCGCCACCTCAGTCGTCCCATCATCCCTAGTACCCTATGACCTGCGTAGTGAACTTTGACCCCACAGCACACTACATGACATTGGACTGCGCCAACTTTCAGTCAATTCAAACAGAATCCCGACGGCCACACCACGTGCCCCGATGGTGGGGCGTATGGACTTACCACAAGGGTGTTGTGGACATCGCATCAAGCAGCAGTCTACTGCTGTGACGTCTCCACAGCTGTGTCTGTCTTTATCCTGCAAGGGTGTCTATGTCTATCACCATGTGTCACTGGCACGCTAGCAGTGACGGCACGCTAGCGACACTGGATAATACTGGTCGGAACTGGTTCTCATGACTGGTTCTAACCGTGAGTGGCGCGTGTAGACGCCGGGCCGGCGGCCGCGTCTGTACGCACACAGTACTATACAACATTACTGGCATCGTCATCATTAGTAGTAGTAGAAGTAGTAGTATATTCACACTGCATTAGCGTCTCTAGTCCGTGCGGGAGCGCGGCGGTCACTCGCGGCGGCCAGCACGTGGTCACTCCAGGCGCCAGCAACTATACACGAAATGTACACATCGACGTGACGACAGCGACTGTGACACGACACGTCACTACGGGTGTCACTCTTGCTTGGCAACGTCGCGTCCAATTGCATCGTCAAGTCGTCGGTCGGTCTGACAAGCGATGACAGACGTGACAACTCTGCAGGGGACTGTGAGAGATGTCCAGCGATCACTCACTGGAGACTCACAGATGTCCAGTCGACACTGGACAGTCACGTGGACGTCCGGTCCGGTCAACTCGAGCCGGACAGTCAGCAGTGTACTTTAGTTCTGTCATTGCGCACTAGGTGGCGTCGACATCACACTGCTATGTCTCTGCGAGAAGCCGATGCAGCAGGATCCACTGAACGACGTCCGTCACACGCCCGGCTGTGCCGTGGTGCTGCTACCTGGTGGCAGAGAGGGTATCACTTGAACATGCTACCTATAATGGTCCATTCACCCTTCCTATAAAGATCATCTCACCCTTTCTAAAATGGTCCATCCACCTTGACTATAATATAATGGTCCGCTCGCCCTGCCTATAACGGTCCACTCGCCCTGCCTATAATGGTTCACTCGCCCTGCCTATAACGGTCCACTCACCCTGCCTATAATGGTCCACTCACCCTGCCTATAATGGCCCACTAGCCCTGCCTATAATGGTCCACCCACCCTGCCTATAATGGTCCACCCACCCTGCCTATAACGGTCCACTCGCCCTGCCTATAATGGTCCACTCGCCCTGCCTATAATGGTCCATTCGCCCTGCCTATAATGGTCCACCCACCCTGCCTATAACGGTCCACTCACCCTGCATATAATGGTCCACTCGCCCTGCCTATTATGGTCCACCCACCCTGCCTATAACGGTCCATTCACCCTGCCTATAACGGTCCATTCACCCTGCCTATAATGGTCCACTTACCCTGCCTATAACGGTCCACTCACCCTGCCTATAATGGTCCACTCACCCTGCCTATAATGGTCCACTTACCCTGCCTATAACGGTCCACTCACCCTGCCTATAAAGGTCCACTCACCCTGCCTATAACGGTCCACTTACCCTGCCTATAATGGTCCACTCACCCTGCCTATAATGGTCCACTCACCCTGCCTATAATGGTCCACTCACCCTGCCTATAACGGTCCACTCACCCTGCCTATAACGGTCCACTCACCCTGCCTATAACGGTCCACTCACCCTGCCTATAACGGTCCACTCACCCTGCCTATAACGGTCCACTCACCCTGCCTATAATGGTCCACTCACCCTGCCTATAATGGTCCACCCACCCTGCCTATAATGGTCCACTCACCCTGCCTATAATGGTCCACTCACCCTGCCTATAATGGTCCACTCACCCTGCCTATAACGGTCCACTCACCCTGCCTATAACGGTCCACTCACCCTGCCTATAACGGTCCACTCACCCTGCCTATAATGGTCCACCCACCCTGCCTATAATGGTCCACCCACCCTGCCTATAATGGTCCACCCACCCTGCCTATAATGGTCCACTCACCCTGCCTATAATGGTCCACTCACCCTGCCTATAATGGTCCACTCACCCTGCCTATAATGGTCCACTCACCCTGCCTATAATGGTCCACTCACCCTGCCTATAATGGTCCACTCACCCTGCCTATAATGGTCCACTCACCCTGCCTATAATGGTCCACTCACCCTGCCTATAATGGTCCACTCACCCTGCCTATAATGGTCCACTCACCCTGCCTATAATGGTCCACTCACCCTGCCTATAATGGACCACTGACGCCATCTGCACAAGGTGACTGCGGCTGGAGACTGGCTTCATTAGGGAAGTAGATGTTTGGCTCCGTGTTACGTCGCTTGATCTTGTTCTTGGACTTCTTGAGCATAGTGGCCTTCACACGACACACAACAAAACCATTACGGATTAAGATCACAGGATGATTTAACACTTGTTGTGCCCAGAACAGAGAGGAAAACGATGGGTGATCGGGCATTTAGTGGCTGCATCAAAATGGTGGAACTCATTACCCAAAGATGTGCGCAGCTGCAACGACGTTGGCATTATTATGAGTAAATTAAAGACTCAGTATTTTGGTGTAGTCTACAACTAACTTATGGTTACACATTTGATAAGTTTTACAGTTGTTAGATAACTACTTAGTCGTCAGATGTTTGTACTAAAAGATTCATTTTAATTTTCATTATTTATTTAATATTGTTTTTTAATTTTTTTTTTAAATAAACAATGTATTTATATATTTATTTAGCTAATTAATTTTACTATTTTATATTATATCAATATGTGTATTATGTCAAATGTTTATATTGACTTCCATTATGCATCTTCGTGTATTGTGCAGCACCATAGAATATTACTGTATAAATATGGTGCTATATAAATCGATAAACATTTACACTTACACAACACATAAAAACAACATCGCAAGGATTCACATTAGTCATCAATGTAGAAGTATGTCCCAACGTGTCCCTTTCACTTTTGTCTGTCCTGAACTATATCTATTGTACCCTACTGACTGTCCATGTGTTTTTAACGTACCATTCTTTATTGTCATGCAGTGTTGATAATGACACATTATGGCCCGGTCCACTTACTTGAGCGTAACTGCATTTTCTTGGTTCATAATATTATCACATTACCACAATAGTTAGGGTCCACATCACAAATGCTGTTTTATAAAACTACTAAATAAACAAACGAACGTTCTCTATAAATAATATGCAGCCTACTTTAAATAAAAGCATAAACTGTGCAGATACATCGTCTCCAGTGAACATACAATGTGATAATCATATTTAATAAAATAAAAAAAGAACTTAAAGAAGACAAAACAAAGTAAAACACAAATAAACACAATAATTAGATAAACACACTACAATAAACAAGAAGCGGGTACCTTGAGGGCCGACCGTAGGACAACAACTTGGCCTGCTGGTTGTATCCACGGCTCCCCGTCAACCTGTACCGGCAGATCTGTCAGCAGATGGATCCTCATCTACAACAACCACGGCGCTGACGTCAGCATCAACAACACCGGTCAGCATCGTTGCTAATGCAGGTCAACCAATGTGACAACATAAACAAACAAGTTCTTATATAAACATGGCACAGTATTATCCAGGCCCTGGGATGTCTACACCCTACCCCCTGGCAGATCAGTTGTACACCCTACCCCCTGGCAGATCAGTTGTACACCCTACCCCCTGGCAGATCAGTTGTACACCCTACCCCCTGGCAGATCAGTTGTACCCCCGACCCCCTGGCAGATCAGTTGTACTCCCGACCCCCTGGCAGATCAGTTGTACACCCTACCCCCTGGCAGATCAGTTGTACCCCCGACCCCCTGGCAGATCAGTTGTACTCCCGACCCCCTGGCAGATCAGTTGTACACCCTACCCCCTGGCAGATCAGTTGCACACCCTACCCCCTGGCAGATCAGTTGTACCCCCGACCCCCTGGCAGATCATTTGTACACCCTACCCCCTGGCAGATCAGTTGTACACCCTACCCCCTGGCAGATCAGTTGTACACCCTACCCCCTGGCAGATCAGTTGTACCCCCGACCCCCTTGCAGATCAGTTGTACACCCTACCCCCTGGCAGATCAGTTGTACACCCTACCCCCTGGCAGATCAGTTGTACCCCCGACCCCCTTGCAGATCAGTTGTACTCCCTACCCCCTGGCAGATCAGTTGTACACCCTACCCCCTGGCAGATCAGTTGTACCCCCGACCCCCTTGCAGATCAGTTGTACTCCCGACCCCCTGGCAGATCAGTTGTACACCGTACCCCCTGGCAGATCAGTTGTACACCCTACCCCCTGGCAGATCAGTTGTACACCCGACCCCCTGGCAGATCAGTTGTACACCCTACCCCATGAGTACACCCATGACAGATCAGCTCAATCAAACATTTCCACCTCTCTTCAGGTTCTTTGACACTAAACAAAATCACGGGGGACACATAATGGGGGCACACAGAAAGAACCCGGGGAACTTCCCCCTGTCCCGCATGAGCTGCACTGGTGGCCGCTACTCACATGGCCTCCCTGGGCGATGCGAATGGCGCCCCTCAGTCCACTCTGTATCTGCCCCAAGTGGACGACCCCAGTGACCGCGATGATCTCGAGCATGCCATCGTAATGGGTCGGCTTACTGAACTGGTCCTCCTTCTCCTGACCCCAGGGGTTCGCCCCCGACGCCCAGCTGTCAACACACAGGGTGGTGGTTATTCACCGGTAAACACATTTTGTGGAACTCTTTTAAAAATCGCAATTAACATTTTTTAGTTGTGTAAAATATGCATTTAGTTATGCTGCCAACTTTACTCAAATGTTCACGAATGTGGTGGAACCGATATGTCCAAAGTGGTTACCGTAATGGCGACATGTATACAAACAAAGCTTAGTTTCAAACACCGTAAAGAGCACAAAATCAACAACAGTTCATGTTTTTAGTCACCAAAGTAAAATCTTGTCTTTGTCCTACATACTCAGTTATTATTACTGCGCTTTAATCCTGTGACCGGCCAGCGAAAATCCTCTTTTACAAACTATTACAATATAAATCATACCTAATTCCATTATTAGCTGAACATCATCCACAAATAAATGAGAGAAAAAACAAATGCACTATCCTGTTCCATAATAATTACTGAGCAGACATATTTTCTACTTCCTGCAAGACAAACGTAGCCATACATATTAGCTGCCAAATAACAAAAATTACCAAATCCATTAGGAACATTTATTTTTAAGATTTTGTTTGACATCAGGATAGGCCGGCCAATTGCTACTACATTTGCCACCATTGCAAAGCCACGGTGCTAGCGGTGAAATGTTGCGTTGACAAATGATTTCTGATACCAAAAAGCATCCAGTCGTTGTAACTATTTGAACTTGTATAACAGCCATATTCTTGAATACTGTCAGTTGTTTTGTCGAAACATAGATGCGGCAACATGAGATAATCCAAAGCAAAAAATTAGAATCTGGAAAGTTCTTTGATACGAACGCCCGCCATCTTGCTGTTTGCTTCTGCTTCAGCGGGAACATGACGCGGTGTTTGAAAGCTTGGTTTTGATTCGCTGGACAAGTCCCACCCATATTTATTTTCCCAGATTGGGCAAGAACAGAGCTTTCCATTGGTACCAATTATGCAGAGGCTCGGACTTTCGATGATACCAAATGTGCATGGGTCGGTTACTGATTACGCAAACTAAAAACGTCTGTATGCAGGAAGGTGTCTCGGGCCGATTAATCGGCATGGCCAGTCGCAGGGTAATAAAGTAAACTGATGAACAGCAATGTTAGAAAGCATGGGCAGTCAAACTTTATAATTTGTCTGTATGCATGTTTAGCTACCCGCACATACAACTTTGCTTTAAGACTGGTGAAGACAAATTTAATTTCCGTCCTCATTATATAAAATTGTTCGTTGCAGTTTGTGAATCCTACGAGTCACACCTGAGAATGTTGAGGATGACAATCCCCTCACAAGGGGGCAGCTCAATCGGCCTGCCGTCGATTTCTATGCGGATGCTTCGATGCAGGTCCTTGCATGATCGCCGGTTCATCATTTTGCGTAGACCCATCTTCAGATACACACTCTTGTTGTGTAACCTGGAACAAGGACGTGTGACAAGATAAACACATGTGTGACAAGATAAACACATGTGACAAGACAAAGACATGTGTGACAAGATAAACACATGTGACAAGACAAAGACGTGTGTGACAAGATAAACACATGTGACAAGACAAAGACATGTGTGACAAGATAAACATGTGTGACAAGACAAAGACGTGTGATAAGACAAAGAAATGTGTGACAAGATACACACATGTGACAAGACAAAGACGTGTGTGACAAGATAAACACATGTGTGACAAGGCAAAGACGTGTGTGACAAGATAAACACATGTGTGATAAGATAAACACATGTGTGACAAGATAAACACATGTGTGACAAGGCAAAGACGTGTGACAAGATAAACACATGTGTGATAAGATAAACACATGTGTGACAAGACGTGTGTGTGACAAGATAAACACATGTGTGACAAGACAAAGACATCTGTGACAAGACAAAGATGTGTGTGACAAGATAAATACATGTGACAAGACAAAGACATGTGTGACAAGATAAACACATGTGTGACAAGGCAAAGACGTGTGTGACAAGATAAATACATGTGTAACAAGGCAAAGACGTGTGTGACAAGATAAACACATGTGTGACAAGACAAAGACGTGTGTGACAAGACAAAGAAATGTGTGACAAGATAAACATATGTGTGACAAGACAAAGACGTGTGACAAGATAAACATATGTGTGACAAGGCAGAGACATGTGTGACAAGATAAACATATGTGTGACAAGACAAAGACATGTGTGACAAGATAAACATATGTGTGACAAGACAAAGACATGTGTGACAAGATAAACATATGTGTGACAAGACAAAGACGTGTGTGACAAAATAAAGATGTATCTGACAAGACAAAGACGTGTGTGACAATACAAAGATAGACTACCTACAAACTATTTTAACAAATAACAGTGAAACATCACTTTTAAGGTCAATCTCACGATTGGATGAAATTGACCTCTATTCAGAGAATAGACCCAATTAGACTAAATAACTTCCTATACCTTACCATCATGAACAAATTTACGACTGTCTTTCCTAGGCTGGCCTCAATAACGTCATCACTTACGACATGTGCAATCCAAAATGGCACAACCTAGTTGCTCAATTTTGCAATTTAACATAAAATCGCACAGAACAGCATTTCACAATTTCACAATTTCACCCTGACTGTCTGTAGCAGGAAACAAAGGCTGATGAGGATGAGGTGTGCCGATGGGAAGGCAATCCCTACCTGCTGTTGAACTTGTCCGGATTCTCCTCCCTCGCCATGTGGAAGTCGAGACACAGGTCCGCGTCTATCCCGATACCGAAGTAGTTATTCATGAGGAATATCGACGTCGTGTCCTCGTTTGTGTTTGCAGCGTTTGTGTCATTGGCGAGAGCGAGCTTCATCTCATCTGTCTCCTTCTCGTTCGGGTGAAAGATGACCGTCCACCTGCACAGAAATGTCCACAGTTGTACCCTCGTCACAGCAATCACCCCCGTCATGTTGCACTTAAGCTAAGCTAGGACTCCACACATGTGGAAATGCTTAAGGGTGAGGCTTACGGAACAGCGAGTGCCTCCACAATGGAGAAATAATGAACAGTCATAACAACCTGTCCAACTTTATCTCCTCAGCGTCGATGACATCCCTGAGCAGGTTGATTGGCTCCTCTGCCCCAGTGCATCCTGGGCCCCATCGCAGTACCCGCGCCAGGTCATTTCCTGTCAACATCAGAAAGAAACGTGTCAACGTTATTCTCATGTTATGTCTGAGACAAGATATTTTTGCTAACGCCCATCACAATATATTGCAGTTTACGTTTCACCTTGCATGCTTCACTTTCTGTCCTTTAAAAAACGGATACAACGCATTTGCCCCAAAACTTTGCAGACTTTCTCACACAAAACAATGACATTTCTGTAGCAAGTAAAACATAAAATCATGCCATACAAACGGCTGCTAAAAGCAACTTTATTGCACAGAAATCACCAGTAGAGTGAGGGGATCAATCAACACATAACTTATACCGTGTTTATACATCCCCTCCCTGACAGAGGGAAGACATACCTGTGCCGAGGGGCACGATGGCCATGGGAGGCGACTGACACTGGGCGTCCTGACCCACGTTGTCGAGGCACGACAGAGCCCAGCCCACTGTGCCGTCTCCCCCACACACCAGGATCTTGAAGTACGGCACATTGCGGAACACGTACAGACTACAACAGTGAATATAACACGTGGTCAACATATGGACTTGAACAGTACACCGGATCAGTCATTATATAATGCGGGACACCCCACATTGCAGTCCTTGGCTGTTCGACCAAACACCGTCTCGATTTCTCTGCTCAAGGATTGCTCGTACACAAATACCTACTCACCCAGGCAGTGGTCCACCCTTCATGTACACGATCTACTCACCCAGGCAGTGGTCCACCCTTCATGTACATGATCTACTCACCCAGGCAGTGGTCCACCCTTCATGTACACAATCTACTCACCCAGGCAGTGGTCCACCCTTCATGTACACAATCTACTCACCCAGGCAGTGGTCCACCCTTCATGTACATGATCTACTCACCCAGACAGTGGTCCACCCTTCATGTACACAATCTACTCACCCAGGCAGTGGTCCACCCTTCATGTACACAATCTTCTCACCCAGACAGTGGTCCACCCTTCATGTACATGATCTACTCACCCAGACAGTGGTCCACCCTTCATGTACACAATCTACTCACCCAGGCAGTGGTCCACCCTTCATGTACATGATCTACTCACCCAGACAGTGGTCCACCCTTCATGTACATGATCTACTCACCCAGGCAGTGGTCCACCCTTCATGAGGTTGTACACTTGGTGTGGGTTGAGCAGCTTTCTGAAGGAGTGGATCAGCTCCATGCCCTGCTGGCCCCCACTCTTCACATTCACAAGCACCAGCAGCGGCATCACGTAGTCCGGGATCATCTGTGGCTGCAACAGATCAACACGATCCATTGTTACCAGGGGTGGATCATACCCAGGGGCGGATCGCACCAGGGGCGGATCACACCAGGGGCAGATCACACCAGGGGCAGATCACATCAGGGGCGGATCATACCAGGGGCAGATCACACCTGGGGCAGATCACACCAGGGGCGGATCACACCAGACCCCTAAAAGTATGTATCGAACTTACCCTGTTCAAAGGCGATGTTACAAACATATAAAATAGCACTCAATAATTCAGGATTACAAAAATGTAGCATCAACTGTCCAATTAAATTATCAAAAATTCAATTCCGCATATGATTTTGACACGCAGTTCAGCAATTATAAAATTCAACAATTAGCAAATGTACCCACATTAGTTTTGTCCTTGTGAAACAGCAACACATTTCTGATGATTAGTTTTCAAATTACAATTTTTTGGTAAACAACAGCAAAGCGAGCAAATGTGCAGTTGCCGCTACTGACCGAAACTGTAAAATTTGGAATCATGTGTTTACACTGTTGTCATCCAACTACACTGAAGGACAGTCAACTCACCTGTATATTTGGCAGAAGCAGTACAAGCAGCTGTTTGTCGTCAAAGTTGGCCTTGTTCAGGATGTTGTAGGCACGGATGGCCGTGTCAGGGTTACTGTAGAGTAGCACTAGGGAGCCGTACTCATAGTAGATTACGTCAAAGCCATACCACTTATTCTCTGAAACACCAAAGTTAAATTCTTCTTACATAACACAGCGTCCTGCCCTCAATAATAATAATCTGATATTTCTCTGCATCATAACTATAGCAATTATAACTATCCACAGGCACATTATAGCCCTATATAGATTTCCTTTAAAAAGTTAAAATATAAGTTCATTTGTAAAATAAATTGATCACTATAAACTTATCAAAATAAATATATAATATTGGTCATAATATTACTAAAATAAACTAAAGAATATAAGTTGATTATTTTGAAGTAAAAAATAAACAAACAAATAATAAATAAAATAGTTGATAAATAGCACTCTAATCAATCCGAGTACAGAGGCACATTTAAACTGCGTACCGCAAAACTGTGTCATCAAATAATGACAATTTATTTCAGCAGTTCGCACATAGTAATTTTAAGTTTCATTGGCAACCGTCAACATTTTATAATGCAGGCTATTTCCGTGGCTGTATAGCATCAATTGCCATGCGATTTTGTAGTCGAACTCAGCGTCGAACTCCATTTCCGGTACTGCTTGTCATGATCATCATGCAGTGAATATATTTTCAGCCAATAAGATTAAATTCTAACATTTGCTGCGGGGATGAAAAACATGGAAGAACACACAAATTGTCTAAAACAATGTGCCTGCCAACAATTTCTATGATTAAATGATAACCTTTGAGCGGTCTATTTTGTTATATAAAAATATTAATGCCAGACAGAGACCTACACACGCTAGACAGAGACCTACACATACCAGACAGAGACCTACACATGCCAGACAGAGACCTACACATGCCAGACAGAGACCTACATATGCCAGACAGAGACCTACACACGCTAGACAGAGACCTACACATGCCAGACAGAGACCTACACATGCCAGACAGAGACCTACACATGCCGGGCAGAGACCTACGTATGCCAGACAGAGACCTACACATGCCACTCAGAGACCTACACACACCAGACAGAGACCTACACATGCCAGACAGAGACCTACACATGCCAGACAGAGATCTACACATGTCAGACAGAGATCTACACATGCCAGACAGAGACATTCACATGCCAGATAGAGACCTACACACACCAGACAGAGACCTACAATGCCAGAGACCTACAATGCCAGACAGAGACACCTACTGCTGCAGTGACTTGATGTCAACCACCAATGACCAAGACCGTCCCGCCACTGTATGGCCGAGTCCTACCACTCACCTTTGCCTATAATGTCCAGCAGAATCTTCTCGTACTGACGTTGCGAAAGTCCTGTTGGCAGATTGCCAACGTACAGGGCAATGTGGGTGCCGTGGGGGTCTTTCAATTCTTTCAGATAAAAGCGTGTCATTCTCGTCCTCCGCAGCGACTCCTGAAACAACACTTTAAGGGTCACAACAGTCTTTGTGACGCGTCGTTGGGTTTAGACCGCAACAATTAGGGTAAAGGTGTCATATATCAGCTAGTTCATGAGTTTTGGACATCTCAGTGACATCACCAATAACGTCAACATTATTATTCGTGAAAATTTTCATCAAGTTGGAAGTATATTATTCAAGTAACATTTCTGATAACACAACCAATAATTTCTACTGACTTCAACGTTTCAGCCACCATCCGTGGCCTTCTTCAGGAACTGAATTGTCACTGCTCGCGAGGGACAGAGACGAGGGGGCTACAGACTATGTACTCACCTCACCCTGTATTGCTGTCCATGTGCTCACCCTGTATTGCTGTCCATGTGCTCACCCTGTATTGCTGTCCAGGTACTCACCCTGTATTGCTGTCCATGTACTCACCCTGTATTGCTGTCCATGTACTCACCCTGTATTGCTGTCCATGTACTCACCCTGTATTGCTGTCCATGTACTCACCCTGTATTGCTGTCCATGTACTCACCCTGTATTGCTGTCCATGTGCTCACCCTGTATTGCTGTCCATGTACTCACCCTGTATTGCTGTCCATGTACTCACCCTGTATTGCTGTCCATGTACTCACCCTGTATTGCTGTCCATGTACTCACCCTGTATTGCTGTCCATGTGCTCACCCTGTATTGCTGTCCATGTACTCACCCTGTATTGCTGTCCATGTACTCACCCTGTATTGCTGTCCATGTGCTCACCCTGTATTGCTGTCCATGTACTCACCCTGTATTGCTGTCCATGTACTCACCCTGTATTGCTGTCCATGTACTCACCCTGTATTGCTGTCCAGGTACTCACCCTGTATTGCTGTCCAAGTACTCACCCTGCGACTCTGTTGTATAATCATCCAGGGCTTCTCGCTGCGACTGATCTCGCACTCCGACACACCCTTGTCCAGGCACAGCTCCACGAGTGAGTAGTTCTTGGAGTCTGCCTTCTGCGTCACACACAGTACAGACATGACAAGTCAGTTCCAATTCCACATAGCAAAAACCGATATGTTGTTCATTTACTCTCGCCTGCATAGATTTATTGGTTCAAGTCCTGTGCTGCAGAAATTGATTTTTAATGCCAAATAACTCATTACAGTCAATTCCAATTCCTGTACTGAAATTAGGGTCAATTTTGATTCCTGAATGGAACCAATTGCCTGCCTATTGCCAGAATGCTTGAACTGACATGTTGATAAGTGAAAATAGCAGAAATAAACAACATGCCTTGGCGACTTGTAAACCCATTTCTATGGCAGCAAACAGAACTTCAATCAGGTGGCACGATGGAATTCCCATCAGTGGAATTAAGACGTTTAATAGAATACTTATATATCACAACTAGGTAAATGATTATCTTTCATGTTGTAATAGATCAGCTACCAATGTCATGTCTTGTAAAAAAATCCAGATTTCCGGCAAACCATCCAGTCTTAATATTGCATGGGATACAATGTAGTGCTTCAAACACAGACCTAATGAACACATTCTTGTCTCAACTAAGCGAATTACATACCACACTTGCAACCACAGAACATACACGAACACATTTAAACAAATTGACAATTCCGTCCAAACACTGTCCATAAGGCTGGATGCCATGGCAGGGTTTCTGACGTTTACCTCGTCCCCGAGCTTGCACAACACCCTCTGCAGGACCTCGTCTGCAGTTGTGTCTTTGTCTACAGGAATGTTCTTGAAGTCGGCCACGTCTTCCTGATTCGTCTTCCTGCAATGCACCAGTCAGCATTTGTAGGACGGGCACCAAAAGACAGACCAGATCCACTACACACAGTTTCCCTACGTCACAATCAAAACTAGGAACCTACATGAACACTAGGGGGCGCTGATATGCAACTCGGGTCTGTGATGTAATCGCGCTCTTTACGCGCATGCATGTTAATTTCCTTTTCAGTTCATCTTTGAATTCTTTTAGACTCCAAAGGCATATCTACAATGTGTGTTAACAAATGCTGGATATAATGAATGAATGCAGCGCAAGAAGGTAACGGGACGCTGACCGTTGACAGCACGCAGTCTGACCGTGTAATGGTGCCACTTGAACGATAAGTTCTGTAGGTTTCCCACTGACAGATCCGCTATAACGTGACAATCAAAATTATGTGTGTAACCTGAAACTAGCCGTGTCGAAAAAAACTTTGATATTATTCCACTTCCAGATAACATGAAGTGCGTGATGCCCCAGATGGGGTTTTGCACTGAAACGATTCAGATTCAGATAACGTTGTGAAATGTGTGACATTTCAAGTATCCCACCAACCACACACTGTACACTGCATACCACCGTCACTTTATAAACAAATGCACTTTTTTGTCACAAAGAACGTCTTTGGAGACTATAATTTGTATAAAATATATGGTGGGAGGTCTGAATGTTCCACGTCCATTTTTTGGCAGAATGACAGGATTAGCAAGATTACAACAAGTAACGAACCTCAAGCCTCCTGGGTATACGCGGATGTGGCCCCGGTTCTGATTGGTCGCACTGTATCGCAGAAAGACGGACGGTAACTTGCCGTCACGTGACGTGATCTGCCCTCTGATTGGCTGATTGCAGTCAATCTCCCGTTCTGTGCCATCCTCTGCAAGCAAGCGGTGGCAATTAGGTAGTTTCAAAGGAATAGTAGTATATTTTAACCCTTTCAATTCCATGTTATCTATGATCGCTATGATCACGCCAAGATATGGGATTTGTTTGAATTTTTCGACACTATGTTTCCCATCATGGAAGTTGTGGTTATTTTAAAGATAACCATGAGGCGGTTATAAATATATTCATCACCTTAAACATATCACTGTCACATCAAACAAGTTGTTGGTGTCATGTTAACTATGTTGTTGCTATCATGTTAACCATGTTGTTGCTGTCATGTTAACCATGTTGTTGCTGTCATGTTAACCATGTTGTTGCTCAACTTGCTGTCAGGTCACACAAGTGAGTATAGTCATGTCAAACATGTGATCATTGTACAAAACTGATACGCAGTGTGCTATCAATAGTGTTACGACTGCAGTACTGAGTTTATCACTGACCTTTGCTGGTAGTCTCAGTTATGTAGTAGTTCTTCGGGTTGTCGGAGATGTGGAATGTTCGCAGCGCCACCTCCTGTGAGCGAGAAACAACAGAGAACACATTATCCCGGTAGATTCCATGTAATCTCAGAGACAAGACACGACACTAGGTTAATTCTGCCAGGATATTTACAATTTCACTGCAAGGCGCTACTTGACCGTTGGTGAAACACACGCCTACTTATTAATCATCTTAAAATGGAAATTGTTGACTCTTCCACCATTTTTATTTCAGTATTAAAACCCCCACAATTTAACTGATATTTTTTCATCAATATGATAACATGGTAAACAACAGATAATAATTAATTCAGGAAATATCACACACCCAAGTCTACTAGTATAACCATTTGTGTAACACAGACATGCAGCCTACCCATCTTACCAGCACACAATTTTTGTTACTTGTTAGGCCTACTATTTCATGTGACACCTACTAGCAGCACTTGCGCTGGGGCACTCTTTGGCACGGCCACAGTCCGATAGCTCCGCTTTTTAACAGCGCTGTCGCCGTCAAATATTCGGACAATTTCTACAAAAACACATGAAATGGTGGTGTTTAGTAGGACTGTATATAAAGTTATACATAAATGCAAAGATTCATGAACAAATGAAGGTTCAGTTATAACATGTAAACTTCAAAGTTTAGTTTCATAAAATGTGAAACTGACATTCAGCCCGCACAGTGCCACTGACCCAGGAGAGTTGAACCCTGAATATGTTGCACTAAATTAAATCAATACATTACTTACATTTCCCTACGCACTGGGACCGAGTGCACTGGTACTTTGTGCATGAGTGCACTGGGACCGAGGGCACTGGTACTTTGTGCATGAGTGCACTGGGACCGAGTGCACTGGTACTTTGTGCATGAGTGCACTGGGACCGAGGGCACTGGCACTTTGTGCATGAGTGCACTGGGACCGAGTGCACTGGTACTTTGTGCATGAGTGCACTGGGACCGAGTGCACTGGTACTTTGTGCATGAGTGCACTGGGACCGAGGGCACTGGCACTTTGTGCATGAGTGCACTGGGACCGAGTGCACTGGTACTTTGTGCATGAGTGCACTGGGACCGAGTGCACTGGTACTTTGTGTGTGAGTGCACTGGGAATGAGTGCACTGGTACTTTGTGCACGAATGCTCTGGGACTGAGTGCACTGGTACTGTGTGCACTTGTACTGTGTGCATGAGTGCACTGGGACCGAGCACACTGGTACTGTGTGCATGAGTGCACTGGGACTGAGTGCACTGGTACTGTGTGAGTGCACTGGGACTGAGTGCACTGGTACTTTGTGCACGAATGCTCTGGGACTGAGTGCACTGGTACTGTGCGCACTTGTACTTTGTGCATGAGTGCACTGGGACCGAGTACACTGGTACTGTGTGCATGAGTGCACTGGGACTGAGTGCACTGGTACTGTGTGCATGAGTGCACTGGCACCGAGTACACTGGTACTGTGTGAACTAGGTACACGCTTGCAAGCTAAACGTGTCAGTCAGAAGTTAGGGAGGAGCATTCACACTAAAGATGTCAGTTTGAGAGGAATGTTCGCAGCCCGCACTAGCCGGGTCCACGGGAATTCCTCAATTCGGCGCACTCAACGTTTTCCAAAGCATCGTTTATTTACCTTCATCACGATCTTTATCCTTGTCTTTTACTTCCTTTTCCTTAGGAGAGCGCTTGTCTTCTTCTTCCGTCTTTGAGTCGCCACTGGACGAGAACTCTTCTGAAACTGGAGGGAGAAAACATTAGCAAACACAACATTTTCACTCCTTACTCTTAAAGTTATTTAAACATACAAACAGCTCCATTACTAGAATGTTGTGCACAGCACATTCCAAACCACCAAACACAAAATTTAATAAAATTACAAAATTGTTATTCAACCACTGAAAGTTAAAAAGGTTTATACAAATGTGACCCACCATCCCAAAATGAGATGCTTCTCGAAAATATTGGTAGGGCGTTTTATTGCATATTTGGATAGAGCAGATTCAGACGGAAATAATGATACCTCAATTTTATTTATAGTCATATTATGTCCAGAGATACACCTATTTGAATGTCAAAAATGCAAAATGTACTAATCTGAGAAAAACAGCTTTAAAGTTTTCACTCCTTTATTTGTGAAGATTTCAATTCTTGCAGACATGTTTTGCACCAGATGGACCAGTTTAAATACACAATAATTATGATAGTGTATATCTATGCTTGAAGCCTAAAACCCATATTTAAAATTTAGTATGATCAGCACCAATACAACACTTAATAGGCAGGCATGATCATCACATCGAGTCTGAGACGAGAGTGACAGGTCAGATGCAAACATAGGACGTAATAACAGTTGGCGTATTTGAAAGTTTACGCAGTGCGTTTTCATAAGGTAGACGAACCAGTCAATACATTACACACTCATTACATTATTATTAAGTTAATTATTATATTAGATTGTTTTACGTACTGTATCTTTAGTGGTGAGGGAAATTAGTTACCACTGCCAGATTTTAGCGTAGTGCTAGCCGGTAAAACTAAACTGCCAAAAATACCCCGTCACAATCACTCAGTCATGCATGAAATAATCGAATGCCACATCTCTAAGACACGTATCGCTGAGGCCACAGCGAGCAGTTTCATTTAGAAAATAAAAGATAATGTTCTCCTTGCTTAAATTCATATCACAATATTGAAATTGTTCGTTGTAACAGTGAGTTGTCACGAGAAAATGCGTGTAAACAAAAGACCGGAAATGACAGTTGGCCAATCAGAGAGCTGATTTTGATCATGAGGTGACGCTTAGTCTTTACGAAAGCCCCATTAAAATGCAAATTTATGGAAAGTCTTTAATGAAAATGCTGTCAGTGTTTAGAATAGAAATCCAGCTTTCCGGTGGTACCAAACATAGCGCCATCGGAGACAATTTACATGGATTATTCTTGAAGAGAAAGTGGGAAATTTTTCGTGTCTAAAACAATAACACTCTTTAAACAATGTTTGATAGGTGTCAAAACACACCCAGATAAACACATTTAAACATTAGTCATGCTATTTAGACAACTGACATATGTTAGATCATACTATTTGGGAATGACTGCCGCTGGAAAGTCATTTTTGAAAATAAATGAGTGTCATAATGTTTTGGCTCGTATATTGTTATAAGCTCCAGCGAGAAGCGTCTCAATTTGGCATGGCGGGTCAGAAATGAGTTTAGTTGTGATATGCTGTCTACACATGACCTCTGTCTCACAGACATGACATACTCAACTGTCTACACATTATGTCTGTCTCACAGACATAACATACTCAACTGTCTACACATTATCTCTGTCTCACATACTTGACATACTCAACTGTCTACACATTACCTCTGTCCCACACACACTTGACATACTCAACTGTCTACACATTACCTCTGTCCCACACACTTGACATACTCAACTGTCTACACATTACCTCTTTCCCACACACACTTGATATACTCAACTGTCTACACAATACCTCTGTCCCACACACTTGACATACTCAACTGTCTACACATGACCTCTGTCCCACACACTTGACATACTCAACTGTCTACACAATACCTCTGTCCCACACACTTGACATACTCAACTGTCTACACAATACCTCTGTCCCACACACACTTGACATACTCAACTGTCTACACAATACCTCTGTCCCACACACTTGACATACTCAACTGTCTACACAATACCTCTGTCCCACACACTTGACATACTCAACTGTCTACACAATACCTCTGTCCCACACACTTGACATACTCAACTGTCTACACAATACCTCTGTCCCACACACACTTGACATACTCAACTGTCTACACATTACCTCTGTCCCACACACTTAACATACTCAACTGTCTACACAATACCTCTGTCCCACACACTTAACATACTCAACTGTCTACACAATACCTCTGTCCCACACACACTTGACATACTCAACTGTCTACACAATACCTCTGTCCCACACACTTAACATACTCAACTGTCTACACAATACCTCTGTCCCACACACTTAACATACTCAACTGTCTACACAATACCTCTGTCCCACACACTTAACATACTCAACTGTCTACACATTACCTCTGTCCCACACACTTGACATATTCAACTGTCTACACATTGCTTCTGTCCCACACACTTGACAAACTCAACTGTCTACACATGACCTCTTTCCCACACACTTGACAAACTCAACTGTCTACACATGACCTCTTTCCCACACACTTGACAAACTCAACTGTCTACACATGACCTCTGTCTCACAGACATAACATACTCAACTGTCTACACATTGCTTCTGTCCCACACACTTGGCATACTCAACTGTCTACACATTACCTTTGTATGACACACTTAACATACTCAACTGTCTACACAATACCTCTGTCCCACACACACTTGACATACTCAACTGTCTACACATGACCTCTGTCTCACAGACATAACATACTCAACTGTCTACACATTGCTTCTGTCCCACACACTTGGCATACTCAACTGTCTACACATTACCTTTGTATGACACACTTAACATACTCAACTGTCTACACAATACCTCTGTCCCACACACTTGACATACTCAACTGTCTACACAATACCTCTGTCCCACACACTTGACATACTCAACTGTCTACACATGACCTCTGTCCCACACACACTTGACATACTCAACTGTCTACACATGACCTCTGTCTCACACACTTGACATACTCAACTGTCTACACATGACCTCTGTCCCACACACTTGACATACTCAACTGTCTACACAATACCTCTGTCCCACACACTTGACATACTCAACTGTCTACACATTACCTCTGTCCCACACACACTTGACATACTCAACTGTCTACACATTACCTCTGTCCCACACACTTAACATACTCAACTGTCTACACAATACCTCTGTCCCACACACTTGACATACTCAACTGTCTACACAATACCTCTGTCCCACACACTTGACATACTCAACTGTCTACACAATACCTCTGTCCCACACACTTAACATACTCAACTGTCTACACAATACCTCTGTCCCACACACACTTGACATACTCAACTGTCTACACAATACCTCTGTCCCACACACTTAACATACTCAACTGTCTACACATGACCTCTGTCCCACACACACTTGACATACTCAACTGTCTACACAATACCTCTGTCCCACACACTTGACATACTCAACTGTCTACACATTACCTCTGTCCCACACACACTTGACATACTCAACTGTCTACACATGACCTCTGTCCCACACACTTGACATACTCAACTGTCTACACATGACCTCTGTCCCACACACTTGACATACTCAACTGTCTACACATGACCTCTGTCCCACACACTTGACATACTCAACTGTCTACACATGACCTCTGTCCCACACACTTGACATACTCAACTGTCTACACATGACCTCTGTCCCACACACTTGACATACTCAACTGTCTACACAATACCTCTGTCCCACACACACTTGACATACTCAACTGTCTACACATGACCTCTGTCCCACACACACTTGACATACTCAACTGTCTACACATGACCTCTGTCCCACACACTTGACATACTCAACTGTCTACACATGACCTCTGTCTCACACACTTGACATACTCAACTGTCTACACATGACCTCTGTCCCACACACTTGACATACTCAACTGTCTACACAATACCTCTGTCCCACACACACTTGACATACTCAACTGTCTACACAATACCTCTGTCCCACACACTTAACATACTCAACTGTCTACACATGACCTCTGTCCCACACACACTTGACATACTCAACTGTCTACACAATACCTCTGTCCCACACACTTGACATACTCAACTGTCTACACATTACCTCTGTCCCACACACACTTGACATACTCAACTGTCTACACATGACCTCTGTCCCACACACTTGACATACTCAACTGTCTACACATGACCTCTGTCCCACACACTTGACATACTCAACTGTCTACACATGACCTCTGTCCCACACACTTGACATACTCAACTGTCTACACATGACCTCTGTCCCACACACTTGACATACTCAACTGTCTACACATGACCTCTGTCCCACACACTTGACATACTCAACTGTCTACACAATACCTCTGTCCCACACACACTTGACATACTCAACTGTCTACACATGACCTCTGTCCCACACACACTTGACATACTCAACTGTCTACACAATACCTCTGTCCCACACACTTGACATACTCAACTGTCTACACATGACCTCTGTCTCACACACTTGACATACTCAACTGTCTACACATGACCTCTGTCCCACACACTTGACATACTCAACTGTCTACACAATACCTCTGTCCCACACACACTTGACATACTCAACTGTCTACACAATACCTCTGTCCCACACACACTTGACATACTCAACTGTGTACCTACATAATGTGAAGGCTCAACAAAACCAGCTTACCTTGCAACGCTGAAAGCAGAAATACTGAGAATCAGAAACTCTACCATCACTTACGGATGAACAATTCACACATTATTATTACCAAAACTATATGTGACGTGTTCTAACGAAATGAGTCATATATAAAAAAACTGAGTTAGCCACATCATTGGAAAGATGATTATAAGTTTTCCAATGGTGCAAAAGTCATGGACTTATCTCACACACAGCTGAAGTTATTGGATGCTAAACAGGCCTAGGGTAGAACATTTCAAATGGAGAAAAGCACACTTGAAGTTTGTGGTCATATACACACGATCGAGTACATCATTGTTCCACAATCGGCCGTTTTGCTTCTATTACTCCATTTGATGCTTTCGAAATAAACTCTCTATTCATGTTCGTTGTCGAAGATATATTATGCTAACAGCTGTACTAAATAATAATATAAATGAGAAATAAGCATTGCCAATTTACAGAAAATATACCAAAGTATACTTTGGTGACAAAAAGTCAATATCGTCGGAAATCATTGGTGCATTGTTTATGCGGGGTTTTCTCGAAATCAAGTTCGCTCACATACGACTCATTTAGTTAGAACACGTCAGATATACAATTTTGCCAATTACAAATAGAAAACTACTGTTATGTGTAACTTGATTATTGGTTAAGACTCGCATCAATTCAGCTGTCACTATAATTATGTTAATGTCAAACATATGTGGGACAGAGAAGTCTGATTTAATATCAGTTTGCAACATAAGCAGAAAACAATACAATTGTAGTAAGTTACAAAGATAGACCTCACGGCTACACCAACAACACAAGGTAGACGCATACAAAATGAGGGTAAGGCTGCTATATTGATAAGTTCAGCGAAACGAGTCAGGCATCACAAATGTTGACATGACAAGCAACCAACCTTGTTTTTTCTGGTAGCCATACATGGTCTCCATGGAAACGTCAACACGAGGAACTGTGAGACATCCAGGGGGCAGCATAATCTGTCGCAGACAGCCGAAGCTGCACTCCCTTGGTAACTGCAGGTGGCAATAGGCATGTGCCTAGAACAACAAACAGAAAGTGGCATTGTCACGTTAAATGCACGTGGCAGTAGGCATATGCCTAGAACAACAAACAGAAAGTGGCATTGTCACGTTAAATGCACGTGGCAGTAGGCATATGCCTAGAACAACAAACAGAAAGTGGCATTGTCACGTTAAATGCACGTGGCAGTAGGCATATGCCTAGAACAACAAACAGAAAGTGGCATTGTCACGTTAAATGCACGTGGCAGTAGGCATATGCTAGAACAACAACTAATCATGACTGCAAGGAAAAATTCATTCATAAACTCTATCATACCCATCTAATGCGACATGTTAGTGATACACTTAAACACATCGTATCTCGTGGTCTTATCAGTCATGTCACATACAGTTATGTGACATACAGTTATGTGACTTATAGCTATGTGACTTATAGTTATGTTACATAATTATGTGACATATAGCTATGTGACGTATAGTTATGTGACCTACCGTGACGCCACACCATTCACAACGCATGCCGGCGAGACACTCGGACGACCAGCACGTCTTCTTACAGAGCAAACACTTTGAGTTGCCAGGTAGATTCCCCTCCCTCCAGTGGTGCAGCTGTACGGGCATAGACTGAAACAACAACAACAGAGTCTACATACTGAAACAACAACAACAACAACAACAGAGTCTACATACTGAAAAAACAACAACAACAACAGAGTCTACATACTGAAAAAACAACAACAACAACAACATAGTCTACATACTGAAACAACAACAACAACAACAACAGAGTCTACATACTGAAAAAACAACAACAACAACAACATAGTCTACAGACTGAAACAACAACAACAACAACAGTCTACAGACTGAAACAACAACAACAACAGATGATTCAATAGACTGAAACAACAACATAATCTAGACTGAAACAACAAGAGTTTATAGACTGAAACAACAACAACAGTCTACAGACTGAAACAACAACAGAGTGTATACACTGAAACAACAACAACAGAGTATACAGACTGAAACAACAGCAACAGAGTAAATAGACTGAAACAACAGAGTCTATAGACAGAAACAACAACAACAGAGTATATAGACTGAAAACAGCAACAACAGTCTATAGAATGAAACACTATGGAATGATTGTGTGGAGTGCGAGTATTGAGACTGTGTGCGGTACAATGGTTGTGTGGAGTGAGAGTATTGAGACTGTGTGCGGTACAATGGTTGTGTGGAGTGGGGGTATTGAGACTGTGTGGTACAATGGTTGTGTGGAGTGCGAGTATTGAGACTGTGTGTGGCACAATGGTTGTGTGGAGTGAGAGTATTGAGACTGTGTGTGGTACAATGGTTGTGTGGAGTGAGAGTATTGAGACTGTGTGTGGCACAATGGTTGTGTGGAGTGAGAGTATTGAGACTGTGTGTGGTACAATGGTTGTGTGGAGTGAGAGTATTGAGACTGTGTGTGGTACAATGGTTGTGTGGAGTGAGAGTATTGAGACTGTGTGTGGTACAATGGTTGTGTGGAGTGAGAGTATTGAGACTGTGTGTGGTACAATGGTTGTGTGGAGTGAGAGTATTGAGACTGTGTGTGGTACAATGGTTGTGTGGAGTGAGAGTATTGAGACTGTGTGTGGTACAATGGTTGTGTGGAGTGAGAGTATTGAGACTGTGTGTGGTACAATGGTTGTGTGGAGTGGGGGTATTGAGACTGTGTGTGGTACAATGGTTGTGTGGAGTGAGAGTATTGAGACTGTGTGTGGTACAATGGTTGTGTGGAGTGAGAGTATTGAGACTGTGTGTGGTACAATGGTTGTATGGAGTGAGAGTATTGAGACTGTGTGTGGTACAATGGTTGTGTGGAGTGAGAGTATTGAGACTGTGTGTGGTACAATGGTTGTGTGGAGTGAGAGTATTGAGACTGTGTGTGGTACAATGGTTGTGTGGAGTGAGAGTATTGAGACTGTGTGTGGTACAATGGTTGTGTGGAGTGAGAGTATTGAGACTGTGTGTGGTACAATGGTTGTGTGGAGTGAGAGTATTGAGACTGTGTGTGGTACAATGGTTGTGTGGAGTGAGAGTATTGAGACTGTGTGTGGTACAATGGTTGTATGGAGTGAGAGTATTGAGACTGTGTGTGGTACAATGGTTGTGTGGAGTGGGAGTATTGAGACTGTGTGTGGTACAATGGTTGTGTGGAGTGGGGGTATTGAGACTGTGTGTGGCACAACGGTTGTGTGGAGTGGGAGTATTGAGACTGTGTGTGGTACAATGGTTGTGTGGAGTGAGAGTATTGAGACTGTGTGTGGTACAATGGTTGTGTGGAGTGAGAGTATTGAGACTGTGTGTGGTACAATGGTTGTGTGGAGTGGGGGTATTGAGACTGTGTGTGGTACAATGGTTGTGTGGAGTGGGAGTATTGAGACTGTGTGTGGTACAATGGTTGTGTGGAGTGGGAGTATTGAGACTGTGTGTGGTACAATGGTTGTGTGGAGTGAGAGTATTGAGACTGTGTGTGGTACAACGGTTGTGTGGAGTGGGAGTATTGAGACTGTGTGTGGCACAACGGTTGTGTGGAGTGGGAGTATTGAGACTGTGTGTGGCACAATGGTTGTGTGGAGTGAGAGTATTGAGACTGTGTGTGGTACAATGGTTGTGTGGAGTGAGAGTATTGAGACTGTGTGTGGTACAATGGTTGTGTGGAGTGAGAGTATTGAGACTGTGTGTGGTACAATGGTTGTGTGGAGTGAGAGTATTGAGACTGTGTGTGGTACAATGGTTGTGTGGAGTGAGAGTATTGAGACTGTGTGTGGTACAATGGTTGTATGGAGTGAGAGTATTGAGACTGTGTGTGGTACAATGGTTGTGTGGAGTGAGAGTATTGAGACTGTGTGTGGTACAATGGTTGTGTGGAGTGAGAGTATTGAGACTGTGTGTGGTACAATGGTTGTGTGGAGTGAGAGTATTGAGACTGTGTGTGGTACAATGGTTGTGTGGAGTGAGAGTATTGAGACTGTGTGTGGTACAATGGTTGTGTGGAGTGGGGGTATTGAGACTGTGTGTGGTACAATGGTTGTGTGGAGTGGGAGTATTGAGACTGTGTGTGGCACAACGGTTGTGTGGAGTGGGAGTATTGAGACTGTGTGTGGTGCAATGGTTGTGTGTGGAGTGTGGTACAAAGGTTGTGTGTGGAGTGTTGTACAAAGGTTGTGTGTGGAGTGTTGTACAAAGGTTGTGTGTGGAGTGTTGTACAAAAGTTGTGTGTGGAGTGTTGTACAAAGGTTGTGTGTGGAGTGTGGTACAAAGGTTGTGTGTGGAGTGTTGTACAAAGGTTGTGTGTGGAGTGTTGTACAAAGGTTGTGTGTGGAGTGTTGTACAAAGGTTGTGTGTGGAGTGTTGTACAAAGGTTGTGTGTGGAGTGTTGTACAAAGGTTGTATGTGGACTGTTATACAAAGGTTGTGTGGAGTGTTGTGGTGACACTGACCTTGTCGCTCCGTGGTACGTAGGTGGCGCACTCCTTGCAGTCACTCACAACGAAGTCCATGCACTCCATGTGACTGTAGTACTCACAGACTGAAACAAACATTGTGTGAACTCATAGCACAACATTTGCTTGCATTATTTAGACATTAATGACATGGTATGCTTCTACGTGTCTATGTTATAATCGTACTAGCGGAGTTACCGGGCGATGCTTGGAAGAAAGACATTCACCTGCACTAATACAGCTGAGAATTGTGTTACCATGTCCCAGTGTGTCCCAGACATCGATTCCGAGCTCATGTGTAAGATGTAACAACATGCAGTGTGACAGGCAGTGTCAGCGCTTGTGTTATGCGATGACGATTTTCTAACGCCTATCATTTTAAAAGTTTACATTATTCTGTCAACTTCCAATGACACAGTTGTAGACGGCATAACCACATTTACAAAGTTGTAGAACACGAGACAGTTACGAGACGGACATGTTACTTGTAATCACTCACTTTCACAGCGCATCGCTAGGCTGTCTTCAAGTCGCTTTCTACAGATATTGCAGAATTTCCGCTTAAAATGACCGGGTTCTGACCAGCAGTGGGCAACAGGGTTCTGGAAGAGAAGAGGGACACACATCAGGACGGCTAGGACACATACAGACAGGACAAGTAGGACAATCAGGTGACATCTAGGACACACACTAGTAGGACATCAGCTGACACCCCTGGTAGATCACAGCAGCGCATTGACTAGAGCTTCAGACCCTTAACCTAGAGAACCTGGGTTCAAATCCTTTGCAGCGTTGTTAAACCTTGGGCAAATCGGTTGGCTTTACCTTGCTCACACAACTGTGTGAATGAACACCTGACTGTAGACAGTGGTGGGTATTTGTTTATGGTAGTATTCATGCAGTAATTTCAGCGTGGCTGAACACTTTCCAAACAAGTCATGTGGTGTTTCATTAAACTGGTCAGCCAGGGAGTAAAGTGTAAAGTGCTTTGAGCAGTCCTAAGAACTGGGAATTGCACTATTTAAACTGAGGGTGCCAGCTCCTAGATTTAATTTTTTCATTTAATACTAATTAAATACTAATAATGACCATAATAAAAATAATACTAATTAGCGTGGATAAATAAACACACTGATTACAGCTAGAAAGACAAACTCCTTGTTACAGGTACATGTGTACTTGATGTTGACACGGCCACAGACTGGCTGTTCGTCGGCCATTTTATGGATAAATTAAGGCAAAATATTGTTGAATTAATATATACTGTTCACCTTAGTGGGGACACAAAGTCAAAATATCTTGTCGTCATAACCAGATGCCCCCAATCAGAGGTAAGTCTTACAACAAGTAACTAAGCAGTACATCGTGGTCAGAAGATACAGCAGAAGACACTAAGTGTATTTGCATTTGTTATAGAAAAAAATATTATATTACCTCAAACATATTTCAAAACACCAAAGAAGATAAAGTTGACATTCAAAACTCATCACAGAGTAACGTGATACATGTTCTCGATGTTGCAACATGAAAGGTCAAGATTTGCAGTGTCTTTAGAAATGTTGTGGCCTTCCGAAAATGCCTTCATACAAATGTAATGGATAGCTTACAACGAGGTATTTTTTAGTTGCAAAATGCTAACTTTGAGTTTAGCACCTTAAAGTTACACACTGTAGATAATGGTGCCTTATGAGTTGAATGCATTGCCACTCTATGATCTATGAACATGAACTTTCACTTTATCCACCAATGCACGACAACATTGCAAGAGATATGACCTATGACCTAATCAGACCTATGAACTACACGCTCATGAAAAACATTTACCTGCACAAAGATCTGAAATATGATTTTTTTTTTAAATGAACACAATTTGTGGCTTACTAGCGACTAGGTTTCACAGCAGGGGTGGCTAGAAGACACAAGTAACGAGGGTGTAACATGCACGTTACATCACACCGTTACATATGATGGACAGCTACGCCGATTCTTTCTTCTTACATTTATCCTCATTACTCAAACACTCTGGAGAATAGAGTATTATTGAGGTGTCTGTATTCACAACATTTGCCCCCTTTGGTGGGTCAGAGGCACTCAGAGACAGCCACTGAGTCTACAAAAGGTCATACATTCACCCCCTGTGTGGGGTGTTTTACTTTTATTGGCATAGACAGTTAGACACCAGGTCGAATGGAAATGTACAGTCACTCACTATACTACTATAGCGGTATCAGTTCTTGTGTGAAAGGTACATTATATCAGCAGACACAACAATGCATAGTTGCACATACAACATAACATTTATTAAAATATCATTGAGTGTAATTAAAGCAGTCTTCACAAATGTCACTACACGTTAGCAGACCAGTTGAAATCTAGCCCATTCTTGGGACTTTCTATGCACTTTGAACTGGCTGTCTGGTCCACAGCTCAGCAGCACAGGCAATGGACACAATGTTGCTAAACATATCAGACATGTTGTCTAACAGTCTAAGGATGGGACGAATATGAAATTTTACTCGAATCAAACTTCCTTGAAATTTTGAATATGAATAGAATATTGAATCGAATACAAATACTCAGTGGCTTCGAATTTGACTAGAATACTGAACGGTGTCAAGATGTCTTGCCACCGGCATTGGTCTTTTTGTTTACTTTCTGACTTAAGCATGAAAAAGATTCTTACGGCCGTCAAACTTTTCCTCAAATATATTATGGACATATGTATGCACTACAAACAAAATAAAATAAAATCTTTTAATTATAATAAAGAATAAAGTTAACAAAACAAACTCGTGCAAAACTCGACATGATCTACTCAGAGCTCAGCAGACAGTAGTCATTATAACATCGGTAAATTATTGCAGGCGTTGCAACATAAATGACCTTCAAAAACTCCAGTTTTTATGCCAACTCTAAAGTAACCATAACCCTAACACTAAGCTAACTTTAATTAATCCTAACCTTACCCCAAACCCTAACCGTAAACCATAACCCAACAATGCTAAGTAACAAAACATCACTTGACACAATGTCGATATTAATGTATCATAGCATAACTGCTGCTGAATGTTTTAATTTCAAATCAAATAGCGGAAAAAGGCTCGACTACTTAAAATTTAAAATATGAATCAAATTTCTTCCCATCCTTAGTGTTGTCACATCACTTGGCCCTAGGGGTTACAGAAGTCTTCAGTCACTATAGTGCCACTCACTGGTTATAGAAGTCTTCAGTCACTACAGTGCCACCCACTGGTTACAGAAGTATCCAGTCACTACAGTGCCACCCACTGGTTACAGAAGTCTTCAGTCACTACAGTGCCACCCACTGGTTACAGAAGTCTTCAGTCACTACAGTGCCACCCACTGGTTACAGAAGTCTTCAGTCACTACAGTGCCACCCACTGGTTACAGAAGTATCCAGTCACTACAGTGCCACCCACTGGTTACAGAAGTCTTCAGTCACTACAGTGCCACCCACTGGTTACAGAAGTATCCAGTCACTACAGTGCCACCCACTGGTTACAGAAGTATCCAGTCACTACAGTGCCACCCACTGGTTACAGAAGTCTTCAGTCACTACAGTGCCACCCACTGGTTACAGAAGTCTTCAGTCACTACAGTGCCACCCACTGGTTACAGAAGTCTTCAGTCACTACAGTGCCACCCACTGGTTACAGAAGTCTTCAGTCACTACAGTGCCACCCACTGGTTACAGAAGTCTTCAGTCACTACAGTGCCACCCACTGGTTACAGAAGTCTTCAGTCACTACAGTGCCACCCACTGGTTACAGAAGCCCACAGTGCCTGCAGCCACTATATATAGCGCCACCCACCGGTTACCGTAGCAACTGAATCCCACCTTATTGATCCACCAATCAATGTGGTCAACACGACTAGTTCCTGTAGATTTGAGAAGTTGCTGTGGCTAGCTGCTGGCCCGATCCACTGCACTGCACCACAGCTAGCCCCAGTGCACGTGGTGCACTGCACCATCCGCTATACAGCTGTATGCCAAGTGCACTGTATCGTGTGCAATGCACTCATCAAGTGCACTGTATCGTGTGCAATGCACTCATCAAGTGCACTGTATCGTGTGCAATGCACTCATCAAGTGCACTGTATCGTGTGCAATGCACTCATCAAGTGCACTGTATCGTGTGCAATGCACTCATCAAGTGCACTGTATCGTGTGCAATGCACTCATCAAGTGCACTGTATCGTGTGCAATGCACTCATCAAGTGCACTGTATCGTGTGCAATGCACTCATCAAGTGCACTGAAAAAGCCACTGCACCATCTTACCACATGTATGTACCTAGTGCACAGACAACGTGAACACGACGTGTCACATGGAGTAGCACCAGTGCACTGTGTGGACTGAGAGGTGAAGTCTCCAGTGCACTGCTTAGTCCAGACACTCGTCCCCCTTTCTTAGTATCCATTTTCTACACATAGTTTTATTATTATTGTTCATTTTAACCTGCAGTATACTATACTAGTGTTTATTACAATTATTATTTTAGATTTACTGTCATTAGTATTATTTATTTATTCGAATTAATTTATTGCTACATATACACACTTTTTTATTTTATTGTTTACAAATTTACTGCTGCTCTGTAGCACCTCTGAATAGCTTGGTTTAGACAGATGCTGTATTATTACTGTTATTACTTTGTACGATGAGCTGAGTTTGTTTTGGATGCGATTAAACTTGAGCTGCCAGGACATCCAACCATACAGCCTGAGCAACACCATTTTTATTATACACTGGTATAATGATAATAAAACTATAAAATTTTACTCCAGCACGTTCATTCCACTCCCGAAGACATCATGAAATATAATTGTCAGGAGGGTATAATGCTAGGTGTCGTTATTTATTAACTTCCATCTGTTTTCCAGGGAAAAAATGTAACTGGTTATCCCCAAATACATGTAACCATAAACACTCCTTGAAATATCACTCCAAATTATCCTGGAACAAGTGCAAATGTTGAAATACACTGACCAATTAAAACAACATAATTACAGGTATACATTTTCTACCTCACTAATTTGTATCACTCTGCCATGAGTATAGTGAGCATGGCCAGGAAGCTTACTCAGTGTCTAATCAATCACTTTTGGCCATTTCTGCATCACATGACCTCAAACTTTTTTTGACATATTTGTTGGATCTCATGAGATTTTTTTAAATATAAAATCAACGTAAATTATTAGTGACCTGAACTTTGACCTGATTCACATACTGACCACTATAATCACAATGCTTTTTCTCTATTGTGATATTGACAGAAATTTGCAATAGAAATATCTCAGAATGTTAACTTGTCCTCAGACAATAAGTTGAAATTGTACCTACCCATACATCTATTTTCCAGTCCATCTGATATTATTTTATTCAGACACTTATGAACTTCAGTATTCACAGTTTTGTATTTTACAAAACAAAGACAATCTTCTATTTATTACAGAAATATTTACAAATACGTACTTTAGCTAAACTTTATATCATCGTTTTGGTGATATTACAACTGTTTTAATGATCCCCAAATTACATTTACCAGGCTGAATAAAGTTCACTAATTTTTTTGACATTATAAGATTCAAAACATTGCTGCCACACGCACCATGTTGATGGAAGTCAACAAGTCTACGGCAGTCACATTTCAGCCGAGCATCTCACATAGTGCAGCTCCGAAAGCTCATAATTTATGCTTAAAATAACTGACAGATATAAACAACAGCACTTCTGTAATTTTATTATTGTTCTGTTTACAAGCCACCAGCATAGATTTACCAAAACCAGTTCCGTGTTCTGAAAATGTCACCGGACTGGATTGACTAACGTAACATTGTATGACTTGCGAAGACTCCGAATCGATGCGGATTAGACGTAATACTGGTTATAATTACTCACCTAACACGTTCAAAGTCTACTATTTCCTCATTTCATTAAATATGATTGGAGACTGGAAGCAAATTGTACTTCAACCAAACTGAAGCTTTTCTGATGTACTGAAATAGTCTTGATCCAAGCCTTTATGCAGAATAAAATTTCGCCGGTCACATTTTTTTGTGAACACATGGATTAAGTAAGGAAGGGACGAATGTGGAATTTCATTTGAATCAAATAGCTAATCGAATATCCTCAAAATTTTGAATACGAAACAATATTCAGTGACTTCAAATTTGATTCGAATATTGAATGGTGTCAAGATGTCTTGCCAGGATGCAGCGTCTTCTCGTGGCCATGGCAACTCTGTACCGGAGTTGTCAGCATCGTGGCCTTACGCATCAATCTTTTTGTTTACTTTCTGACCTAACCATGAAAACGACTTCTTACAGCCGGCAAACTTATCATCGCATATCTTATGTACATATATACACAGTAGGTTACAAAATAAATCATTTACATTCCTGTAAAGAATAAAATCAAGAAAACAAACTCACACAAAACTCGACTTGATCTATGGCAGCTATGTGGAGCTCAATGCTTACCGTAACATAGGTAATTTATCGCAGGCATCGCTAAATAAATGACTTGGCAAATTCTGGTTTATGCTAACCCTGACGTAACAATAGCTCTAACTAAGCCTTAAAGCTAACTTCAACTACTGGGTAATCCTAAACTTACCCGAAACCCTAACCTTAAACCTTAACTGCTAACAATAGACCCCTTGACACAATACCAATATTACGGTATTACGATATTGCCACTGATGGCGATGACACTGCATTACTGGTGAGTTTTACGTCAGTTTATTTTGTGAAGTTTATTTATTTAAGTAATGTTAGTGATTTTATTTTGTAACCTAGTGTGTGTATATGTATACATATAAGATATGTGAGCAGTAGTTTGGCGGCTGTAGTCTTTTTCATAGTTAAGTCAGAAAGTAAGAGATCGCCTGGGACCAATTTTGTGATGGAGGACATGAAGGAAAATATTCGAGCGATATTGGTTTATATAGCTGTGAATTATTTTAATTTCGGATCGAATAGTGGGAAAACATTCGAATATTCAAATTTTTTAATACAAATTGAATATTCATCCCATCCTTAACATGGATATCAACTGTTAGGCCAGAACTTTTACAAACTTTAAATGTTTTTTTTTTTACTTGAAATGGACTACAAACACACATGTGACACCATTTACACTCATGTATAAGGCATAACTGAAAATATCAATGATTTTTGAAGACCGTTTTGCTCCTTCATTTCTTTACCTGTCCACCTATATTCTACCCGTCCAAAACAGATTTTACCCCTCCAAATGACGGATGGACAGGTCTCTACATAAAGCTATGCATTGATCAAAGATGGTCACCAAGGGCTGATGTGGAGCTGGTCCTACACAAATGAGAGGTCTACATCGCTATACTCAGCCTATGTATCATCTCAACACAGACACGAAACTTGACGGAAAACTAAAGCCGACTAGACATCAGCACACATGAACAAAACTGCAAGTCTGCAACATGCGTGATTGCTACACAACTTCATTTACATTTGACTTTTCTCAAATAAAAAGGTCGCTGTTAGTCACTATTTTTTTTTAAATTCCCACCCATCTACTGGATATGCAGTTAATTAATTGTCTGAGCAAAGAAGCACTTGTACCAAACAAACCGACAACTGAAAATGAACTATTATTATGGCGTCAATACAGCATTAAAGGACAAACAAAGTTAACTTTTACGTGGCATACACCTAATAGAGTTAATATAAAGTAACAATTTCCACATATACTCAATTTTTTAACGCCAGCGGTTTACCAGAAAAATCTTTTTTAACACCCAGCCATCCAAATTCTATGCGCTACCCCATCTTAGACGAAGAATGACGTCACGACGGTGATCGAGGCGCTCTCCACGTAGATTCCCTGCATAGGGTTTGGCTGTTGTCATGAAATGGCTGCAACTCGGCAACGTGCGTAACATGCTGATGACGGTAAATATAAAGTTGTCTATTATTGTTATCGCTGAAATCATCCCATCAACTGATAATACATGTCTACATCAAAGCATTTCTCCTCAAAATGGACCGAGCAAAGTGCCAAACAGTACGCCCGCAAATCACCAACGTGATTCCATTGCTTCAATACTACCGGTTGTTTCAACTATTATTGCAACCGTAAGCCGAACACGAAGGCATAATTACTAAAGTTTACCATAGATTTAACCACAGATTTAGATATACGTCTATAAGCAGCTGCTAGATGTCACGCCAACTGAACGAACTGTCGAAGACTCGAAGTTGTTGACCCTTAACAGCGTCGCCGGAAGCTAACCGAGATATAGAATGCCGCGCGCTGAATGGCCAAGCCAAATTAACCCTTCACCTATGGCGGTGTCTAGACCATCATGGATTTCGTTAGAATTTTATACTTTAAAGTCACATTCTGAGTAAACCGCTGACGTTAAAAAATTGAGTATATGTGGAAATTGTTACTTTGTATAAACTCTATTAGGTGTATGACACGAAGCCGTAGCCTTTTTTGTCCTTTAATGTTGGCTTTGGAGATTGCTGGGTACCGGGACATTTACCCACGACACACCAGTGACAATGTCCTGCGGGCACGTCGTGGTGTTGACAGTTTTTAGGTTTTCAAGATCACTGTTAAGGGTTAACATTGATTTTGACGTGTAAAATCTCAGCTTTAAGAGCCCATAGCTATGTTAGTGAATGGGGTGAATAATGTGATATATGAAGTCATTCACATCTTGCAGCACTTTCCTCTCACACTGGTGACCTGGTATGCCGCGTGTCCTCAGCTTCACGTGTGTGGTAGCTGGATGTATTTTGGAACCAACTGTTTTTATTGTCCTGTCTGTTTCTTTCTTGGATACCTATGTTTTTGTGAGTGCGACTAGAAGGCAATCACCTATATCGTCAATCACAGTATCTAGACTGCCTCGGTGAGCCAACAACCTTACAAGATTTCATAAAAATTGGAGTCAGGAGACATTTCAAGTGATTGATTTGGCGTAGAATGCTAATCCCGGAATTATTTCACATGAATGCTGTCACCATATTTCTGGTTATTATTAAATATAATTTCTAGGCCAAGGTGTTAACACAATAAACTTTGGAAGACATTTTTGGCTACTTCATTTTGCTACCCATCCACCAATATTTCTACCCATCCACAGTGGGTTTTGCCCATCAAAATGACAGGTCTCTGACTAAAGCCATGCATGAATGCCCTCATTACAGAGGTGACACAATGCCCTCATTATAGAGGTGACACAATGCCCTCATTACAGAGGTGACACAATGCCCTCATTACAGAGGTGACACAATGCCCTCATTATAGAGGTGACACAATGCCCTCATTACAGAGTTGACACTATGCCCTCATTACAGAGGTGACACCATGCCCTCATTACAGAGGTGACACCATGCCCTCATTATAGAGGTGACACAATGCCCTCATTACAGAGGTGACACTATGCCCTCATTACAGAGGTGACACCATGCCCTCATTACAGAGGTGACACCATGCCCTCATTATAGAGGTGACACCATGCCCTCATTACAGATGTGACACAATGCCCTCATTATAGAAGTGACACCATGCCCTCATTATAGAGGTGACACAATGCCCTCATTATAGAAGTGACACCATGGACACACACACGTTTATGTGTGAACGTGGACTTGAAGATTATAAAAATTAAAAAAAATAGCTTAAATATGGAACCTACAAAGACATTGAAACAGGAAGAAATTGTTTTCTCTCTTCCCAGTGCTATGTACAACCAAGTTGAACCAATGCATTTAGAAATTGCATAGTAACATTTTCCACCAACATGCATACTAATGATACATCCTTTCTAAGAAATACCCCAAGAGGCACTGAAGCACTTAGATTATAAAGTGATTTTATAATTATGAAATAATATGAATGAAATGTGTTTTGGTATATCATAAGCACTGTTTGGTCTCTTCACCGTAATCACCTAATTGCTAATTGGCATCTTCTCTGGTTATTCATATGACATGACCAGAAACACTTCGAACACAGCCAAAGTACGGCACTGCTGTGACATGTAATTACTGATTTTTTGTCAATGTCAAGATGGAGTTATCTACTTCAACTCCACTCAGCCATACCAGTGTTCAGAATATAAATTGTATATGTTTGTCACCCACAGGTGACAATATACAGCAGTCACAGATTATTAAATAAGCCTAAAAATAAGTCAACTTGCATATACAGACGTTATCAATGTTTTTGAAGAAGCAGGTTAATTAAAACCTGCAGAAGTACTGTAGTCTGTCACACATGCATTACCAATTAGCTATGCTTTTGCCACCTGGCTTTCAGTGTATGGCTGTGGGGCAGTCACCAATACACAATTATCAGTTAGATGTGGTTCCTGGTAGGCTACCTAGCCTCCAGAGTTGGGGGTCAAGTGAGGCAGTCTTGAACACCAAACTTGTATTGTTTCCCAGACAGACAGGCAAAATGTGGACATTTAGATTTTGGAAGGCCTTGCGGTGCCCTTAGAACCATTCAATCAAACAAAAATGTACTGTGTATTATCTAGGCGCCCTAAGATATGCCTAGATGCAAAATTAGAGAACAAAATTATTCAGTTTAGAAAGAAATTCCTGTTTTGGGGCCTTCAGAACAATCCAATCAAATAAACAATTATTGTGCATAGTAGCAGTGCTCTAAGGTCATATATGCCAAATTATAACCATAGATCCTCAATAGTTTGTGAGGAGTAGTAGTAGCAAGTCTAGCAACTAGTGATATGATATACACATCACAAAACAGGAGCACAAGAAAGAAATTGTACATGTACAATCATCTTATTTCCATAACAATATAGTGAGATATCGGTGCTAACATCGCACAGTGGACACAGAGTGATGTCACGGCTCCATGAACTAATAAAAACTGTTCGAAAAATCAGCACACAATAACACAAAGCAAATTATATATATATATATATATATATATATATATATATATATATATATATATATATAATATATATATATGTGACCCGCCATGCCAAAATGAGACGCTTCTCACTGGAGCTTATAACGATATACGAGCCAAAACATTATGACTCATTTATTTTCAAAAATGACTTTCCAGCGGCAATCGTTCCCAAATAGTATGATCTAACATATGTAAGTTGTTTAACTGTCATGACTAATGTTTAAATGTGTTTATCTGGGTGTGTTTTGACACCTATCAAAGATCGTTTAATGAGTGTGATTGTTTTAGACACGAAAAATTACCCACTTTCTCTTTAAGAATAATCCAAGTAAATTGTCCCCGATGGTGCTATGTTTGGTACCCCCGGAAAGCTGGATTTCTATTTTAAACACTGACAGCATTTTCATTACAGACTTTCCATAAATTTGCATGTTAATGGAGCTTTCGTAAATGCTAAGCGTCACCTCGTGACCAAAAATCAGCTCTCTGATTGGCCAGCTGTCATTTACGCCTCGTCAGATCAACTTTGAGTCTTTTTTATGCACATTTTCCCTTGACAATTCACTGTTAAAACGAACGATTTCAGTATTATTATATGAATTTAAGCAAGGAGAACATTGTCTTTTCTCTTCTAAATGAAACTGCTCGCTGTGGCCTCAGCGATACGAGTCTTAGAGATGTGGCAATCGATTATTTCATGCATGACTGTGACGGGGTATTTTTGGCAGTTTAGTTTTACCGTCTAGCACTACGCTAAAATCCGGCATTGGTACGTAATTTCTTTCACCACTAAAGATACAGTACATAAAGCAATCTAATATGAAGATTATTTTAATAATAATGTAAGCAGTGTGTAATGTATTGACTGGATTGGCTGCCTTATGAAAATGCACTGCATAAAACTTTCAAACACGCCGACTGTTATTACGTCCTATGTTTGCATCTGACCTGTCACTCTCGTCTCGACTCGATGTGATGATCATGCCTGCCTATAAAGTGTTGTATTGGTGGCCTTTGGTGCTGATCATACAAAATTCTAAATATGGGTTTTAGGCTTCAAGCATTGATATACACTATCGTAATTATTGTGTATTTAAACTGGTCCATCTGGAGCAAAACGTGTCTGCAAGAAGTGAAATCTTCACAAATAAAGGAGTGAAAACTTTAAAGCCGTTTTTCTTAGATTAGTACATTTTGCATTTTCGACATTCAAATAGGTGTATCTCTGGAAATAACGTGACTATAAATAAAATTGAGGTATCATTATTTCCGTCTGAATCTCCTCTAATCCAATAAAACGCCCTACCATTATTTTCGAGAAGCGTCGCATTTTGGCGTGGTGGGTCACATATATATATATGTGTATACATACATACAATATATATACATACAGCTGTTTTTAATCATCCATAACAGAAAGTCCAAATCTGACAGCAAAAACATAGTTTAAAAACCATTGCACAGTGTTACAACTGTTATTAAGTGGACACAATCTGTTTCTAAGTTTTACTAGGTAACATATTTTCGGGGTATTGTTGCATGTTCACACTGTGATGCTCCCGTCTCTAAATCCATGGCCCAACATTGAAAATGTCGACATGCTAAATGAGAGTGAAGACAACTTACCTTGACGAGATTGGCAGCAATACTAGAGCAGGGAGACACGACAGTCTTCAAACACCGGTCATGTACGACAAAATTACACACTGCAAACAAAAAGACAATTTCTCACTTTCTGTTAGTCGTAAAGCACACAATCAATAAGGACAGAAACTGTTACAAATCTAAGTGTCCAAACTGTTTCACATTGATAAGTAATTCTTGAAGATATAAATGGAAATAGCAAACATGGATCTAGGGGGCCATGGCTTTCGAATTAGACTTTTCCCTTGACCTTTTTAAAATGCCATCCTACATCACCCCAGAAAAACCTGAGGTCAGGCTGCCAACAATTGTGAACACTGTACTTCCTCTCACCTCCCCCATCTTTTGATGTCCTGAATGGATGTGCTGGACAACAAAGAACCTGAAGATCTCAAGTTTGCATATCGCAGGTTGTGTCTCCCCCAGATTAGCCTAGATGTTGATCCATCATTCAATAGGATTAATTTAAATCATAATTTTTTAACTGATTTAATTCTTAAATATCCAAATATGTAATTTATATGAATTAGTTTAAACAATATCTGCAGTTGGTTATATTATTGTTTAAATGGTAAACAACTGGTTTGGTGATCGCATCTGGCAATTTGCCAAGACCAAATTCAGGCATGAATTATTGTGTATTTTTTAACTTGCTCCTGTGTGTGTGTGTGTGTGTGTGTGTATGTGTGTGCGTGTGCATGTGTGCGTGCGTGTGTGAGTTTAGCCGCACATATCTACTTGGATATATTTTGACTGGCCGAAACTGGATCGTGCGTAAAGGATTGCCACGCAGCTGCAAGTACAGTGTTGTCAATGACTTGTCACACAATAAGGGTGTCAATTAGAAAATAACTCATACAGGCAGTAGGTACTGATGAAGCCACCTTGTTGCAAAAACTTACTGACTGGCACTAAAATGGTCAATTTCCAAAATGAGATCACAAGACGTAAATATCATAAGTAGGATTAATAATTTTTTGTAAGTTATAATTTTGGCATTATACTAGTAGCATGTTGTAAGAATTTCAACAGATGGTGTTGACAATTAAGTCATTTAACACTGGTGTTTTATATTAATAGTTATTACAAGGTTTCTTAATACTAATAATTATTATGTAAGGACAATGTGAAGCAATGTTCTATCCTCTGGGTGATTTTTGTTTGCAGGATGTTATGCAAGATCACATTTTTGCCATACACAAATAATTATGTTGTTCCAGACACATGTTACTCATATACATACAAGTCAGCTGAGATGTGTTTAACTTTTAGGAAAAACTAAACACGTAACATCCATTTTCAAGGGGTAACTGACAACATAGATCTATCCTTTTGAATACCGTTTTTTGCTCCTTCATTTTTTACCTGTTTACCACCTGACCAAATTTATTCCCGTCCACAATGGGTTTTCCCCATCTAAATGGTGGATGGATGGGTCTCTGAATAATGCTGTTTGATGTCATAGATTACATAGATTCACTCCAATTCCACATCTACGAGCATAAATTTCAACGACAAACTGCTACATGAACTCAACAATTCATAAGATTCACAAATTAATGTTTTACATAAAATTATAGCTGTCATAACATATTTTATATCTATGCTGGCATTGTCATGCTTTGACAAATTACAAGGGAAACAACTGTTTTTTTCTTTCAATTTTTTATGTTAGAAGGATGCCAACCTTTCCATGCATTAACATTCCAGACAAACGGTTAAAGCTAATGTATGTAACTTATTAGCCATCAAACTAAACAACACTGCACAATTTGTTGTAATATTATAAAATAACTCGTCATGTTTTCTGGTATGGTAATTTATATTTTAGTGGAATCCTGTAAGTACAATTTTGCTGTCTTATACAAATGATAAATATAATTCTGATTTACTGAACTAAATACATCAACTATGGTATAATTCTATAATTAATGTTTACATATTAATTAATTTCTTGTTTCATATTCTATTTGAAAGCTACACTCCAATTAGCTTTATTACACATAATTATGATATTCACAATGTTTTCAAAATAATTACACAATCTCACTGAATTATTTACCATGTGTAACAGTTTGCAAGGCCAATAAAGTACAATGTTGCTGGGTTTTTGTTCTTATTTCTAATCCAGAACCACAAATCCTATCAAATGTGCCCAGTTAGTTTACATTAATTAATTAATACAACTGTTTTGAGTTACAGTTGTTAGAAACACTAGCATGTCTTAATAGTTGTAATCTTGTTCACTCAACATAAAACAAATGTATTTCCATATTTTTAATTCTTTTCACATTTTGATTTCTTAATTAGTATAGCATCAGCCATGATCTCAAAAATACAAAATAAACTGGATCTGCACTTTTTGCATTTAACCAAAATCCATATTACTGCAATGTACTCAGATAAGTTGCAACAAACCAGAATGCCAGGCAACGGGAATAATCACCATCCCTACGCCTGCTGTTGGCTGCCAGGCTACGGCAGTAGGCATTGGGCACTGCAGCGTACGGACGCGACTGTTTTATTCATCACGAATTTAGCACCACACCACAATACAAACACATTTTGTGAAAACATAGGCGCTTTGTGGTTAACATGGAATGACTTATCCGCACCGAGGGCCTCAATAAACGTACATTTAAACGAATGTGTTAGCGGAAGCCGACGCTATGCTACCGGGGAAGTGGATGCTGGAGCCTGAGAAATGCCGGGTGCCGCCTCCGAGTCCGTCAGAACACAAGAGTCACCTCGGCAAAATGCGGCATGTGAGCGCAGCGGCGCGAAGGAAAAACATTACGGATTAAAATAATTATGGACGCACGCAATTAATACGTGAATGGTCGCTGGGGTGGCATTTCTAGGCGAAATACCGGCAGAATAATTATGATAAACTGTCGGTAGTACGACGGCGTAATGATGAAAACTATGCGCGGCGACGTCTGACGGCGCTCGCGGCAACTACGTCGGACATTATGGGTGGGTCATGTCGAAAATCCGATTTACCTTCGCATACATATCCCTGCCCTATAAGCCCCCACAGCATGTCCGTGCAGTGATGGCAGTACGTTGGTTTATGAAACGTCTTTTTCAAGAAGTAATGCCCGTGACCTTGCTCGTATTCGAGCGATTCTGGCGGAGCATCTTCGTGACAGCTCTCCGTAGCAGTCCAAGCCGCTGCCATAATTTGCAATGACGATGCTATCGAGCTGTGCCAGGCCGGGCCACCAAAACAGATCAAAATTACACGTCGTGATCGGCTTATTCCATTCGCGCGTTGTCTGCGTCCGCCGGTGGAGAGGTGTCGCAAAGCATTGCCGTCCTTCTGGGGCCGGCTTTCCAAGCTGCCCGTCAGCTGCGACGGTTTTTACCGGCCAGATTATCCATAACGATGTGGAAAGGCAACAGACCCGAGTTGCGGAAATGAATGAAAGCGCCACCAAAGCGAGGCTGGCTGAGTTGTTACACACTGTCGCCACCTGTCGGGAAGCTGGGTAACTGTTTCTGGGAATTTCGCGGAATTTCTTCGGTAACGTCGAACTATTGCATTTTTTTTTTCGATATAGGCAATGTCACCCGTTAACATGTCGGGGAAATGTGTATGTGTTGAACGCATTATAACATACAACGAAGACATACTATGCTCATATATAAATCATTTCCAGACGCGTCTACCGATCCAATTATGGTGAATGTAAAACGAACTTACGAAGGTGTGTTGAAGTGTAGCTCATAATAGACGCCTACATATGTAATACATAAAATAACTATATTTACGATAAGTATGACTGAATGTAATCCGTTCTGTATAAATGATATAATGTATATAATTTGTTTTATGTATGACTAGTAACGCTACTCACAAAGTATCGTATATGTGCCAACATTAAAGATCGTTTTGTAACCGAAGCTCTCTAGCCTAGGCGAAGGTTTGTCTTGTCCTCCCTAGAACAAGGGCCAGCATTATACTGTACTAAACATTTTCATTTTAATGATTTATTTAATAATATTGTTATTATTTTATTATTTTATTAATTAATTAAACAAAGTATTTAGATATTTATTTATTTTATGTATAGGGCCTATATATATTAATATATTTTACTATTTTATATTATATTAGTATTATGTTGAATGTTTTTATTGACTTCCATTGTGCATCTTCGTGTATTGTGCAGCACCATAGAATATTACTGTATAAATATGGTGCTATATAAATCAATAAACATTTACATATTATACAGAAGTTCCGTAGACAAGGATTTCATGTTGATGAACTCTCCCTAGAACTCTCTTTTGTTTGCCTTGCAGCTGCATGCATTCATAGTCTGGAGGAATTCCGAGTTCAGGTGGAAATGTTGTACAGACTTTTTTTGACGGTTGATTTGAGTTAATTATGGTCTCGGGTCATAATTTCCGGAGGGCAAATCCAATATGGCCGCCATCGCTGACCGATATAATTAAAATGGCCACTACTCAGTTAATATTTGTGCTAGAGATGTAATGTCGGGCTCTATACCTAGGTTTTTAGGTACACGGAATCGAATGGACGCGGGTTATTTATATGATTCGACAAATGTGTCATCATTAAAAGTCCAAAATGGCCAGAAAAATACCCTATGAAATCACTGAACTCATGTTTTGACCATTTGATGCAATTTGTAATAAACTGTCGTAGTACATACGGGTATGTAAAAGCTATTCAACTTTAATATGTTTCAAAGTGTTCAACACTGTAGTGGCACAAGCAGAAAATCCACGGAAGATCTAGCATTTAGTAGTGTGTGCAACAAAATGCTACATGATCGTAAACATACATGGAGCTCGGTTGAGCGTTTTGCACTGTATCAGTGTATGTAAACGAGGATGGTTCGTGCATGTGCCGCAAAACATTGTTCAGAAAACTGAGTGAATATCACGGCGAAAATGTGTTGATTCTGTTATCTTCTGGCTTCGTAAATGCCATGGGCTTCAGAAGTGAATTGGCGCAGTCATTGCACTTAGTAAAGAACACTGATGATGACGTAGAGTATTGCGTGAACATAGTTGCATCGGCTGTGAATCTGTTGGCGACACTATTGCTTTGCTGGCAATGATGTTGATAGGGAACATTATAACAGGGACAGTGTGGTCCAAGTAGCATTAAGGGGACAATATCTTGATCTCTGAGTTGTCCAAATACTCTGTGTGCTGCTCATACGATGAAGTTCGGCTGTTTCGGTACTCAGCAGCTGTCCATGTTGCACAGGATTATGACGAAGTCGAATTTGGGGTGTGTGATCGTGACATCGTAAAGCACTGCATATGTAATAATTGTGATGCTGAAATATTGTCACCCAATTGCAAGCGGTGTTTCCCACTGTCTTGCTATGATCATGGCACAGCTTCGTTCACCTAGCATTAGCAGTCCTGCTGAGTTGGCTCCCATGCAGAAAACCATCAAACGACAACCTATGCAAGATCGTTCAAACCGGTTAAGTGTGATGTGCAGCAAGCACGGGCGTCGATCGGTGGGGGACGGGGGGGGGGGGGGGGGGCGGGGGGAAGCGTCCCCCCCCCCACTTTTCAGGGTGGGGGGACAGTATAGGAATTGTCCCCTCCACTTTTCAGGTCAGAAAAATTGCGAGGCATAGAGCCTGACTCAACACTCCTCTATCTTAAAAGCCGCTACATAGGACTAGCTAGAGAATAAACTCGCGATATAAAGTTCAGTAAAGCTATTTATCGCAAATGAACACAAGGCAAACCAGTTTTGATGCATGTTTTGCTGTTAGTGCGCCATAATCCGTGGTAGTTATTTAAACAAACGTAATATTTTAATGTATTGAACGAAATTTTTGACAACTCTTCACAGTAGTCATCACAGGAGAGTTATCGAACAGCCCGCGGCATTTATACCAAAAATCCTTTATTATTTCGCTGCACACTGATGATTTTAAATTTGTGCATACGCAAAAAGGCCAATCGGAAAGTTTATAACTACCGGGAAAATGTAAGCCTCTGCCGGGCTCTAACAACCTTGTGTTGATATAATTAATAGGCTCTAGCCATCAAGCACATTTTAAATGATGACATTTTTGTTGCACTTTCACCCCTCGCTTGCTTGATGCTTATCGCCTACGACAGAAGTGACGGATTCCTGCACTTTGTGTAACCTATTCCCACTTGAGTGATGACAAATTTCTTTGCAAAAATGTTGGATTGGGAAGTTCTACACAGGCACAGCATGGGCGTCGATCAGTAGGGGAAGAGGGGGGTGCTGACCACCCCACGGCCTGAGGGTGTCAGCATAGGAAATGTCCTCATACTTTTTCAGTTCATAAAACAAATTTATAGGCATATATAGCGAGACTGATCACTCCCCTCTCTTAATTTAAACCCTACATCTGTCTAGTAGTAAAATTAATAATAAAATAAATTGCTTGGTTGGCGGCAGCCCGCAACTTGATCTAAGTCCAGTAAATATTCATCTATATATATATATATATATATATATATATATATATATATATATATATATATATATATATATATATATATATATATATATATATATATATATATATATATATAGTATGCATACATATATGTGTATATAAATTGGTCCTCCGTCCCCCCCCACTTTTAAAACCGGATCGACGCCCCTGCCAGCAAGAGACGTATAATGGACCCAAGAAGAAGCGCTGCAGGTGAGGACGTACTGATCTTCAAAGCTGACCAGCAGCTCTACAAAGTGACCGTAGACATACTGTTCCACGAGCCTACGGAACACGCTCGACGCCTCTATTAATCATTTAGATGATGACAAACACTCGGATGGTGCACTGATGAACATCGTTACTGGACAAATCGCTCACCCTGACTAAAATGCGGATGATGCCGTCAGTCTTGGACAACGATGAGCAACTTCAAGGCTTGTTGGCCCGGATGTTTCTATGATCCTCTCGGCAAACTAGTTGTCACCATGGATGTGAAGAAGAAACACGTGTTATTCGGCAAGAAACGTATCTATGATCAGGAACTGATTGATCCACGTGTCATTGTGCTACTTGCAAGTTCACGGGAGATCAACTTTGACAGTATATGTAGGCATACGAGTTAGCTGCATATCCACCATCAATGTTCAACCCAGGCGGTGAGATTAAAATCACGAAGTCAAAATCGACCTTGAAACTGAAACTTCAAGTGGTTATATCGGAGGGTAATTGCCCCATCCCGAAGACCCTTATCTATGTGTTTCTACGCTCCTCTGAGTCCTCACTTGGCCGTCTGACAAACTCCATGTGTATGTGGATGCTTTTTTGTTGTATGTTCATCAAGCTCTTCAAAAGTCAAATGTCACGCTCGTGTTTGACAGATACTTCCCCACAGCATCAAGAATGTCACGAGGATGTAGAGAGCTGGATTGAGCCGGGTGCACAAGCTGACACCGGAGATGCCTACTTCAGCCATATCAGCCATTCTCACCAACATGAAGAACAAGATTCAATTGTATGCCATGCCCGTAGAAGGCATGCTCAACTCCGACTACTACACGAATGCAACACAGAAGCATACTCTTACGATTGCAGGTGTCAGCGACGTGCCAATGGATATAGTTGGTGGTGTACGGATTGCCCGACGTGATCTCTGTTCCACACACGAGGAGGCTGATATCGTCACAACAGAGCATGCCATCTCGTGTTCACGCTCAGGCAAGTGTGTTCATGTTGTGTGCTATGGCACTGACTTGTTGGTGCTCCTTGTGCACTTCTACCACATTACGTGTAGAGGTAGGAACTCTGCTCCAATGATCGTGACATCACTAGTGAAGGAGCGAGCAGGTATCGATATCGGTGCCATTGCAACAGCACACAGCAACATAGCAGATGATCTTCTGGCAATTCATGGGAGCTCCGGAGCAGATACTCTAGCTTCATTGCATGGCGTAGGCAAGGCAACTGTTATCAAAATTGCCAAGAAGGGAAAACTCTCCCTCTCTAAAGTTGGTGATGTGAAGGCTGATATAAAATCAATGCAAGCTCAGACCACTAAGTTCATATGTGCGGCATATGACAAGGTAGCAGAGCCATGCACATCCATGACCGAATGCAGGGTCAAGACGTGGCATTCAAAAACAGGAAAGGGTGGCGCAACATCGGTTAAACTCTGCCCCCTTCCACCAGGCAATGATGCGTTCATCGAAAACATCAACAAATGTCACCTGCAATTCGCAACATAGAAAGCAGCAATCACCACCGACAATGTACCCAACAAGTCATGGCAGGGAACTCGACCACCAGGGCATCCTGCTACTACGAACAGTGGCAACAGGTACACTATCTGCACCTGCAGATATATTGAAGCTAATTCACTGCAACTGCAAGACCCCCGGGTGTCTAACTGCAACTTGCATATGCTCTAAGGTTTGATGCACAGTGGTTTGTTTGTGCGAGGATGGGGAGGCATGTAAGAACCCTCTGACACGAAACCAACCGGACGAAGAATCCGTTGAACCAGACAAGGACACTGGTGAGTGAGGTGCACAAATCATGCTCTGGTTACTAGTTGATTGCAACATCAATGTCAATAAAGTTATTTGATTGAACGAATGGAATTTTAATTTTAGTTGTGCTCTTTGCAGTTGAATATATATATATATATATATATATATATATATATATATATATATATATATATATATATATATATATATATATATCCCGATCGATCCCCATATCTAGCAGATAATTTTGGACGTTTTAGCCGCCGCCATATTGGATTTATATTGTGATGCAGTTGTCAAATCACATAAATAAAGAGTATAGAGCCAAACATCAAGACTCTAGTACAAATATTGACCGAGTTACGGCCATTTAATGATATCGGTCAGCGTTGGCGGCCATTTTGGATTTACAAAGATGCCACCGAACGAAATTTTGCACTCCCTCCAGAATTTACGAGCTAAGGCCCTTATTGACTCATATCAACCATAAAAAGAAGTCTGTACAACATTTCCAACCTCCGGTCTATATTCTCTATATTCCTGCTGACTATCATGGTTACCTACAATCGCGAATACTTTGGAATATCGGCGAGTATTCGAGGCAATTATTATGGGAAATTCGGCCACGATAAGTACATTTTTTACCTAGAAAATCTGTGTCTTTCTTAAATTTCTCCCAAGATCGGAAGTATACTTTTTATTGTGGCCGGATGCCCTTATCGAGAGTACTTTCGGTTGTACATCCCTACGGCTACCTATACATATAAGCTAGGGTATTGGTCAACCCTCCAGGAGGCTATATCAGATAAGAGAAAGTGAAAAATTGATAACTTGCGTTCAATGATGAAATAGTAGACTTTTAGCGTTTCTAAAAGGGATGCAGTTGGATGGTTTTGCTGAGCCTCGGCCGTCCCCGTTCCCATCACGTTCCCACGCCTGGGGAGACAACTAGTTGACCCATTGGGTTAGTTGAGCCACCCATTGTTTTCACCGAAAACTACAGAAGCAGCCGTTGTATGTGGTGACATACAACACGACGTTGTGCCATGATTAGTGTAAACGGTGTAACTATAATAATAGGCGCAACAGTCCCAGACTTGCCACATTTTGGAGATGGCAATCCGTATTTTGGACCTAAAATTTCGTCAGAATCCGTATCAATCCGTATAATTAATCAGATCTTCCAGTTAACTAGCCTAAGTTATTAAGGCCTTTTCAAAACGGTTTCCCCCACAGTATTTTCGATTATTGGGGCCGAAAATAAAAGCAAAAAGTTCGTTTTTTATTTGTAGGCCCTAAAGAAAATTGTGGTGCTTTTTATTATCATCTGGTAGTGTGTAAATTTTCAATGCATAACCTTTCATTTTATTGTTCTTGCAAGTATACACTGTTTAACTAAATATTTGTGAGAAGTTTATATTTCGTTGATTCGAGTATTGGCGATAAATTCATCATAACACATTATACTTGTGCTCGAGGTTGTGTTAGTGGAGTCGCAGATGGAAGCTTCTTTGACCATACGCTAAATAACACTTGGACGAGTCGCCTCATGCATAGAAAGGTAGGGGAGACCGGGGCTAGTTGTAACAAAAACAACATATTTCATGATTGCGGGAGGGTTTCGTAACCGATCGAAACTTTTTGTATGCCAATAGGTCCTCACATATCTCCCGCAGTTAATTGGAGATAATTAATTGTCTGGGATATTTCACATTTACGGTATGATGTATTATATGAGGTGTCCTAAAGTGTTACAACTTACCCCGATACGGGGCAAGTTGTAAAAATAATTACACATTTCAGGATTGCTTGTGAGTTTCTTAACCGATCGAAACATTTGTCATGCCAAAGGGTTCCCACATATCTCCCGCATATAATTGGTACATGATTAAATGCCTGGCTTATTACATATTTGTGGCATTATAAGTTATATGAGGTATCCTAAAGTGTTACAACTTACCCCGGCACGATAGTACCTCTTTTCTTTTAAAATGGCGTAACTTTATGGCATGTTGATGGATTCACGTGATATTAGACATGACATGCTGAAATATGTTGATAGACATGCTGTCGTCTTGCAGAATAATTTGGATTAGCAGTTTTGCCTGCAAGCCCTCTGTTACAACTTACCCGTGTTACAACTAGCCCCGGTCTCCTCTAAATAATATACATTATTTTCTGTCCGCGACGGAATCAACCCGTCGGTGTGACTGTATGACTTGAGGTAGCAAATTGGTAGGTATTTTCCCCCATAAACCAGTGGAATTCTAACGTCTCTGTAAAATTATATAGTAAACAAATGTTGATATCCCAATCCGAAACGCAATATCCAATGCGGTCCACTTGGCGGCCATCTTTGATTTCGTCACGCGCAACTTGTAAATGACAGGGATATCCATAACATTTGAAGCATGCATCATGCAGACGGAAACGAACAAATGTTTTCATATAATGTTTGCATGACAAAATTATTTTAATCGCTTGGGCCTTGCGTAGGTGACCGGTGCGTAACCACTCCTTAAACGCCACGTGTTTGTTAGGGCCTAATCATGTCGAGAGGACCTGGAAAGTGAAGTCGATGTACTCTCGGCGGTCTACTTGACACGGTTGAGGAGGACCACTTGGTGGTTGACCTCGACTTTTTTCAGCAGCTCGATCGGTCTAGAAAGAGTCCTCAGACAAAATAGTCTTTCCCACTGAGCGTAGACGCTGGAACGGGGGTGCGGGGGTGCGGGGGTGCGGGGGTGCGGGGGTGCGGGGGTGCGGGGTGCGGGGGTGCGGGGCGGGTGTAGCTACCTCCCTTTGAATCTCATCCCCCCAAATAATAAGAAGTTGCGGCTGCGAAAATGTATCAAAAGCACCTGCACGCATGCAGCGGTTTCTGAAAATACTGGTACTTTGAGCATATCCACGGGAAATACTGTACAAGGGGTAGTAAGTTTTTTTTTAGGGGAGGGGCAAACGTTTGACTCTGCCCTCACCCCCAGTCAAATAGCCGGAAGCAAAATGGATGGTGGGCACCGCGGAATATATTCCAACAGCGGGAGGGGACCTCGTGCACCCATGCACGTGACTGGGCGAGGGGAGGACGTTCCCGTCCTTCTGCCCGGCCTCGGAGGTGACTTCATTTCTCAGACCGTCTCAGCGGCTCCTGTGAATGGCAGCACTCTGAATGGCTGGTCAATCGCGATGTAGTAATCAAAGGTTGATTTCTTGGTGTGTTTCGTTCCAACGGTCTAGATGCCTCCACCCAACGACCGAGAAGGAGACTGACACTAATGATAAGTATTACAACACTTCTATATCGCACTCGGGTGAGTTGAGCTCAAGTAACGTCACGAAGTTGGCAGCGGCCTTATGTGTGTGATCCCACACGAAGAGGATTAAGGAAGTAATATATAGCGCCTACATCCTTGAAAATTCAAGCTCAGAGGCGCAACAAACAAGCTTATTTGACGTAGTCATAAAGCAAGTCATCGTTGGAGCATGGAACCGCCGAAAATTAATGCTGAAAACGCACGTCACTGGCTTTAATATGGCCTAAGACCACATTTGCATTTTCCATAGGCGACCATTATAACGTTTCCTTCATTTCCTATTAATCTTGATCAGCTCTCTTATTGACAATTTCACAGCATGTTTACCCTCCACAGGCAGAGGTTCAGTGGAAAATTCGTGAACTTTTAATACCTCAGGCTCCCACAAAGTTCATTCAAACCTTACACCCCTCCATTTCTGCTTGAGCCACCCACGGATTGCCCCTGATTACATCACCAAGCAAAATGACAAATGTATTAATACGCAGAAATGCACCGAATGACAGCTGTCGTAATTTGACAGCTCTGATGTCACGCTGCACAAAAACGTCATTTATAATCACTCCACACTACATATGTGCTCACAGAAATCCAGACAACGTGCATAATGCTGCTTTTTTAAGGTACTCTGCGGTCGGGTAATGGCGGACGTGCACATTTTGGTGGTCTTACGTCATATTATAATAGGAAGTTGGTTCCAGATTGTTGGCACAGCTATGCAGAAACCACGTTTGCCAATAGTTTGCCAATAGCTTAGTTTTAAAAACAAAACGTTGTTTGGAAACAGCTGACCTGAGCGTCCTAGAGATTAAATTAAAATTAATTAAATATGTCGGTTGTTGAGTAGAGAGGGTAGGGGAAGTAGGGGCATATCCGCACACTGAGGCATGTCCGCACACCCTATTATTTGCGTATCCCGTAGCATCTGGTTAGTGGAATCACGCTAAGCGGCATCGTCTAACCCCCAAATCAACCACTTGCATATATACTTTTTGATAGAAGGGAATAAGTAAAAAGTTATGACATAAAATGTTATTTTCGTAAACACTGATATAATTTTACTCATATGCTGTTATGTGTATTACTTTAACTGTAAGACGTGCTCTAGCTCACATACATTTTCTTTCCTAATTCCAAATTGCATTTTAATCTTTTATGATGTGTGAAATAATGGATACTTTCATAAATAGCATTTTCGCGCAATTCAGAATTATTCACGTGTTGGATGCTTGGGGCATGTTCGCACAGGCCTGTGCGGTCATACCCCACCCGCTGTGCATACGTATGTCGTGCATCGGTGCTTATAATATTATATAGTCTACTTAGATACATATTTAGATACTTCAGTTGCTTACCACAACTATTATAGGAAACTTTGATGTGAGAGAGTATATGATGATTATTATATAATTATTTAATATTATCAAACTTATTATATAATTCATCGCTTCGTCGATGTGTAATAGGCTATATCGCGTTGACGTCACATTTTCCATGTCGTGTGTAATTAGGTCAAAGAAATAACGCTTAATTGATCATTGCTCATAGACTAAAATAACCAAGATGACAAATTATGTATAATCTATAACATAGAACTTTGCCCGTATACGTTAGTCCATACAAAGCCATGCTCGCACAGCCGACAAACTGAATTTTTAGTTTGACTTTGCGCTTTACGAAATTACGAGACTATATGCTGTTTTAGCTAGAAGGCTTCAGACAAGCTGGGTTGCAAACTTTGATTTTCCCCGTTACAAAATCATGCTGTTGTTTAATTGCTGTGACTCTCAAGGAGGAATAAACGTGGACTATGATTCAAGGCCACTGTATTTTCTAAACTTTACGTATATATGAAAACTTGAAACCGTTGATTTGTGTTCTCTGGTGTTTTGTTTTAGTAATGCACGTGTCAGTAGTGTACACATGCCAATACATATTATTATTGCAGTTAATGGTCAGCTCTGTGAGACCAGCTGTTGTTTCGCTATTCCTGGGGCATAACCGCACACAGTGTGCGGCTATCCCCGTACCTTGGGGCATGTCCGCACAAAGCTATGCCTCTACATTTGACCAACTATTTAAATATCTGATGGGATATGCGATTTCTTAACTACCTAACAACAAAGTAATATGATTGCTCATTCTGAATACTAAATATCACCCTCTTAGCACACAGTGCATTATCTATAGCTTGTTTCACCTTAAGTGTGCGGACATGCCCCTACTTCCCCTACGTTATGTAACAGTAGCCTAGTTAGATGTAATTCGATATAGGGGCCTACAACTGGAAACCATTTCTTGGCGGTGGTGATGATAAGTGAATTGTGTCGAGTGTATGCGTAGATGATGCTTCAGTAAATGCATATATACTACTTGTAATGAGTAGTTTTCATGTATGTTCCTTTGTTCTTGGAATCATATTTAATTAAACCATTTTCTGTCTAGCACTGACATAATTATAATGTTGATTCAATGTTTACTCGGTTGCTCGTCATCAGCTTAGCATCTGAACCGATGCCAGTCATGAAAATACAGTGTTTGTGCATTTTGGGGGATTAGAGATCTTTGAAACATTAAGATAACAATAGAATTTGGTTCCTCGTGCCATTTAAAAATAAAATAAAGATTGAACTGTGTTGTTTCTATACGACGCATAGTTCCAACCTAATTACTAACCTTGATTTGAGTGGGACGAAATCAAAGACTACCACAAAAAGGACCAAATGTAGGACACGTCTGCCTAATCTACTACGTCGTCGCCGGTTTAGATAAAGCAACATGCTAATCCGTGAAGGACGACGAAGTTTGTGTTTTGGCGTGTGTTGAGTTTCGTTTCGTTATGACATTTGTTTGGCACCATGACTGCGTTGACGGTGAAATTACCCATCGTATACAACAGTGGCACTAACCCATAGCGATACTCCCGCATGGTCCAGAGACAACATGTAAGACAGCTAAAAGGAATTGAATGTTCCATCGCTAGATACTCGTGTAGATGCCACACGACAAATAGCCAGCATGTTCTGGTGGTTTCTCTGCGGTGGTTGGTATGCCAAAAAGGGGTGTGATAAATGGAGGGTGCGGCAGTGATAAGAGCATGGGTGCGATACCAGTACCACGTGACGTACAACCAAGGTGACTGTGGGTGCGGACTACTTATTGTGCAATCACTGGATGCTGGTGTAGACTTGGAGAGCCCCGGAAATTTCTAAAATAGTCCATTACCCCAGCCCATACACTTGCGTGCGCAAGTCTTGTGCATGGACAATTAATTTACATGGCGAAGTTACTTTTCCAGGACCGGTGTCACCGACACACATCCGCGGCCCCGACAAGACACGGTACGGCCTACATGCACAAGCCTACGCAGTGCGACGGAGAAATCTTGTTTGATACCGCAAGATCGTTGGTGTTAGATTTTGATACGGAGGCGTTTTGTCGGTGAACCTCGACACACGAACAGTTGTAAGGCATAAGTGTAGTGAGGATCTCATCGAGTTGGTGGGTTTGTTTGATTGCAAGCAGTGGTTTCCGTACATCCGCCCACTCGTGGAATGCGTAAGATCGTCAGCGCGCGTTGATAGCGTGAAATCACTCAGTTCAGTCCACACAAAGAAAGCGCGAGATAATCCTGACTTCTGTTGTCATGTCGACCGTTTGGTTTGTTCGTGCAACTCGCCGAGAACTCGTGATACGTGTTATCGACGGGCGTGGCGCATGTGAACAAGTCGTATTCTTATTCGACTTCATTTCACGCTGTCCCCGTTCGTGCGGCTTGTGTGTGTGTGTGTGTGTGTGTGTGTGTGTGCGTGCGTGCGTGCGTGCGTGCGTGCGTGCGTGCGTGCGTGCGTGTACATCAACTTAGAGTACAAAGAGAGCAGTTCAGAATAAATACATTTTCATGTGAATAAATGTATAAGACAATTGCTGTAGACAAAATGTTGGTTTTATAAACGTCAAATTGTATACACATTTCTTTGGGCAGAGACAGAGAACAGTTTGCCACTAATGGAACAGAATTATAAAACTTCATCATACACAAACCAGGTTTGTTCGGTCTACCAGTGCAGCAAGTTACGAATATACCCTTAACATCGCCTGGTCCGTTTTAATAAACACACTGGAAATACAGTGTAGTTACATTACCTATACAGCTGTAGTAGCAACTTCAAGCAACTGGCCAATCAGCAATCATTGCATCAAGGTTATCATCATCATCGTCGCCACCATCAGATAGTGAGAAGTTTGGATAGTGCTGTGTTTTAAAGAGATTTTCAGAAATATTTCTGGAAAATGTAACGGGCATATTTTGAGAACGTTCTTCCGTATATATTTGCTGGTTAGAACAGCTGGATATGTTGGGAATGTTCTCATTATAGTCTTGCAATGTCGACTGTTCCGATTCACCTGCTTCACCATCTGAACTTTTGGCATCTTCTTCTGGTGTGATGAATTGTGCCCACTTGGAACCTGCAGTAAATAACTCACCACGAGACCGCTCTTTTTCAAGATTTTTGTCCTTCTTAACCCTCCGTTTGCAGTCACCTGACAACGTGGGAACAACAGCCTTGGTGGTTTGATGCATGTCCATGTGGCTTGACAACAGGGCGTTTCTTGATGCATGTATTGTGTTGGTTGACTCGGAAAGAAATCCTGTTTTGTCAGAGACTATCTGTTCATGTGTTACTGAAGATTTGTTGTCTCCTAAAATTCCTCCAGTCTTTTTAGTTGGCATATCAGTTGATATACTGGAGGGGGGTCTGGTCCCATGGTCAACACAGAGCTTGTCAGGTACATATCTATTTGTATCAAGCTGAGGAGTTGGCCTAAATTCACCAGGGTAGGTGCCACTTCCTGAAGACATGTTGACGGCACAGTGTTGTGAATTACCCGGCTGACCTACGCCACTGCTGCACTTTCGCTTCTGAACTCTGAAAGATAAATTACTGGTACAATTATTATGTCAACGTGGACTGTTGTCATTAAATATTTACATGCAAGTTTCAAAACCGTTAGTTATTTCTGCACCACTGAAAACCTGGTAGTAACAATGGGCTAAGAGGTCCTGAAGTCCTTTGGATAATATTGTGATTTTGGTCAATCGCAGTTACTAATCAACAATAGACTGCTGGAATAAGAAGCCAAAGGATTGGCAAATACGTAAGACTGCAAATATACAAGTTGGTGAATGCACCCGTCATGGTAGGCAGAACCAGGCAAATGTGAACATTTAGCTTTTGTGGGAGGCCCAGAGGAGCTGTTAGAAATGTTAAATTAAATACAAATGTCTTATGTATTACCTCTTGTGTATTACCTCATGCAGCAACAAAAATTAGACAGAAAGTTAGTTAACAATTTGTTTTTAATAGGAAATTTAGCAGTTTGGGGACCTTTGAAGGCCCTAGGGTACCTTTAGAATGACCTAAACAAATATAAATATTTTGTGTATACTGGCAGTGACCTAATATACATCTATGCCAAATTAGAAACATTTATCCTGAATGGTTTCTGAGATATGGTAGCTAATGGCATGTGACTCATGGTGGACACAGAGTCCATTGGACTTTTGGCCCTAAAGACTAACAAATTCAATTTCTTACACAGTGCAGTGTCTACTCCTTGGGATTGCTATGAGTGCTTTTAAAAGTGTACACTTTACTCCCTGGCAGACCTGTTCACTCAAATACTCGATTTATCTTGGAAGTACAAGAGTTTAGCTTGTGACTATTTTCAAGAACTGCTTAGACCTTCAACAAAACTGCACACACTATGGCAAACATTACATTGTTTAGATGACAAAAGATGCAAAGATACAAGTTACAAATGACATGTCAACACACTCCTGGACGAGTCAACCATTGAAGCCACAGTCTAAAGAACTGAGTCATACTGTCTGGAAATCAACTCTACATTCGACTGCACTAGTTGTCATTTTCAATTTTAGCAGAACTAACCAAATTGTTAACCAAACAATGTCAACCAGTAGAACCTTTTCAAACTTAAAATAATGATAATCAGTATAATGAATGTTTATAAAGAAAGTATGGATGAGTCACATGACTGTCATTAGACCAGTACTTCTGTATGGAGCAGAATGTTGGACAGTTGGAAAGAAGGAAGTACAGATTCTCAAGAAAACAGACATGAGGATGTTGAGAAGAATTAAAGGTGTAACACTGAGAGACAAAGTAAAGAGTGTGGACATCAGAACAGGGCTAGGAGTGAATAGCATACAAGAGAAAGTCAGAGATATGAGACTACGCTGGTATGGACACATGCAGAGAATGGAAGAAAACAATGAAGTGAGAGCAATTGTTGATATGATGGTGCCAGGAAAAAGACCAAGAGGTGGATGGATTGAAAGGGATTTGCAGGAACTGCGGATCACCCTGGAGGATGCCCAGGACAGAACATTCTGGAAATCAAGAATTCGGGCTGCTGACCTCATCTAGTGGGGAAAGGCGAAGAAGAAGAAGGGTGATTTTAACTGCTGTATCTAAATTTTAATTAAACAATAACATATTTCAGTGGGACGGATCTGTTTGTACCTCACAACCCTGTCTTGGCGGATCCTCTTCCTCTTTGACTCATCAAATGTTCTTCTATCCAGTGTAAACTTTACGTCATTAGAATTGTCATCATCCAGCCCCTCTTTGTCATCGACTTGTGTCACGTATTGTCCCCATTTGCTGACTGTCACCTGTGACTGAAACTGTGGGTAACAAAACCTTTACTTGAACCATAAAACTTTCTTTAAAAAAAAGCCAACATCCATGCAAATGTTTTCTGCCTAGTTCTGTACTGATTGAATCTACTGATGACACTGCATTACCACTGCAAACACACTGCTAGCTGGTCTGAAAAGGTTCTGGTTTCGCAGTGGCCCATTGACCCAGATTCTCAACCAAGAGAACCCGGGTTCAAATCCTGTGCTGCTGTGTCGAACCTTGGGCAAGTTTGTTCACTCTACATTGCTCTAGTTCACTCAGCTGTATAAATGAATAAACGGACTCGGCATCTTTTTTATAATAGGTTTGTTTCATTAGCTAAACTGGTCATAAAAATGAATAAACACCTTTAAGGTAACTGGTGACATAATCTTCATATTTCAGATTTTTTCTATACGAGGACATGTTTATACAATCTCTGAAAAACACACCAAATATCAACAAAACCATAAACCTTGACTGACTTACTATTTTTTCTGTAGAAATGTTATACTAAGAGAAAGTGTCACATACATATTAGAGAATAACACATGAAAGCGTACAAAAGTATAATTTGTTTCCAACATGTTCCTTAAAATAATAATAACAATAAATAGTAACAAAATGTAACGGGAAAAAATTCAACTGTAAGATTAGCATTCTGATTCATATGTAAACCATTTAGTCAAAGGTGTTAGTAGCTAGTAAAAGTAATTTGAGCTGGTACCTGGGTAACTGTCTCCACGGGCAGACAACTTTTATAGGAGGCTGTCTCATGCGTAGGGGGTAGTGTCTCGTATGTAGGGGGCAGAATCTCATGCGTAGGGACCCTAGGGGTTAGGGTTGGCTGTTCTGCAGCTGCTCTCAGCATGTTTAACTTTTGTACGTGACGTCTACAATCTGCCCCTGATCCTTCACCATACACCTGCCACAGGTGTGATGTGTGACACTCAGTATGGATGCTGACATGCAGGGTAACATTTTCGCCAATCCAAATATTTCATGGTGACACATGCATGTTAACTAACATACTTACACCTAGTTATAAGCCAGTTCAGACATGCCCAATGGAACTTCTACTTGTCCAAGACAGGTGGATGTGTCTCTATGTAAAGCTACATGACATGGCACACAGAACAATTATAGAAAATAAAGTAATAGAAAAAAGTAGCAGTTCATTTTGTTTACATTAACTATTTCACATATTACAGTAATACTTTTTTGTTATTGGAAAAAGCGTAACTTTAAAATTAGAACATAACAAAAGTGACCGACGTTTTATTTTTGCCTGTATGAATGCTGTCACTTGCCCATACGTTTTTAACCGACTGTTTTCCACCACACAGTTTGCAGCTCCACCTGGTGGCTTTCTTCACTTGGTGAACTTGGAACGTCTCGCAACTGTAGCATCGGAGAACATGGAAAACTTGTGGCATGATGGGATAGCAGCACAACTTCCCTGCAATCATGTTTACACAGGATCAGTAAAAAATATCCTTGTAAATTCGCAAATGTTGCATGCACTTACATACATTCCAGTCCATACATGCAAATATATATATATATACCTAGGGGTATTTATAATTATCTGTTTTATCACATATAAATTCACAATGTATTCTGCATACACAAGTATGATGCACATTTATAAAGCATATTTGACATGTAATGTTTCTTTGGGTCCTCAAGTTTCCACTTGTCCATGCACAATTTTTACTTGTGTATTTGTGTATGTATGAATGTATGTGTACTAAATGTAAAATTTTCACCTGTCCTACCACAATTTTACCTGTGTTTGTGGTGTGTGTGTGGTGTCCCAGCAAACAAGGAACCATTTCTGAACCAGTTGGCAGGTGTCATACTGGTTCATAATTGGTACTGCTCCACCAGTATGTGTTTTCACATGTATTCACGTTAATACACGTGTTCTGCCTGTTGTCACGAGTTTTGAACGAGTTTGACACGAGTCGTACTGGGTCAGAACTGGTACGGATTCACTGGTACGTGTCATCACGTGAAAAAACTCGTGATTTCACGGGAAACACATATTGACACACCAAATTTGTCAACAGAATCTGGTGAATTCACGTGAATTGAACCAGTTGAACTCGTGAATTCACTTACGGAACAGGTGAAATCACGGGTCCTTGTTTGCTGGAGTGTGTGTGTGTGTGTGTGTGTGTGTGTGTGTGTGTGTCTTAGTGAGCACGGAGCACCAACAAGGAACCAGGGTAAAAATAGGAGCAACTGGATGTCTTTGTTGGTTGTTAAGTTAATGTCATAACAGTCTTACTTTTAGCAGAGTTATTAATAAATTGACAAGACTATTCATAGAGCAGTGATGTCACTGCTTTGCCAATTAGGGAAATAGTTGCTAGTATTCGCAGAACAGGTAGGAAGTAGTGATATTTTATTCACAACAAGATGTTCACAATAAAACAGGAGCACAAAAAAGAAATTATACATGCACAATATTAATCATCTTATTTCTATAGTGAACCTCTATAAAATATAAATAACACCTAAAATAAATGCAACCAAATCACATGAACATATAAAAACTGGCCACAAGAAATAAATAGTAAAGAAAGGAAATGGTGTTTATTGGATAATTCTGGTAATTGTCCAGGTAATTGGTCTAAATTATTAGGGCCTTTTCAAAACGTTTTTATCATTTTTTTTCGATGTGTTCGGAATGTCATTCTATACAATTTCCGGTACAAAGAAGTCGTACGATTTTTTAAACCCGATGTCAGCGCATCACAAACGCACCAGGACCGCAAAGGCGATTTCTTGAGTGTGCATTGCGAAGTCGAAATATAGAAAACAACAAGCAGTAGCAATTTATACTTAAAACAAATAAATTTGCATTATACAGAATAGAAATTAACGATTTAGCCTATTATTATATATATATCTGTTCGTGAAATATCGTGGCCTCACCAGAATACAGCTCGATATACTCGTATTTATAGGCTAGTCATGCCGATGGTCTGGCCCTGGGCATGGCCATGAAAATAAAAACAATCGTGAGCGATATTACATTGTTTCATGCAGTAATGACAACTTAGCGGCGTATATCGACACAACTAAGCATTAACATAATCCACTTATTCAATATAAAACAAATAAACAAGACCCGCGCAAAATGCAAGACGCAGTGCAGATAGCAACTTAATTTATGGATAAGTTAACATTATTTTTCGGCCATTATTTTTTCGCGCCTAACCACTTTGCCAAGATTTGCTTACTAGCCACTATGCGACGCCACTATACCACTGATTAGACGATTGATTCCCACGAGATGGCGCCACTATCCACTCAGTAAGGCCAATCAATTCCATAAAATGTTCCTGTTTGGGCAAATTGTCGGTTTATATAAATTGTGTATAGCAAAATTATTATTATTATATCTAATTAACATAAAAAACTTCCATGGAGTGGCTTAAGCAAAACACACACAAATGATAAAGGTATGATGTTCCTGAACCGACAAATATTATATGAAAAGTTATAAATAAAATCTGGACAGGCAATTTACAAAAGTGCGGAAATCGCCGTTACAGCTGGAATTATTTCATGTGTTCGCTTACTTTCAGACTTAAGCCAAGCGTGAAAATGGGCAGGTACGAAAGCTGTATGCCTAAACTTATATAATATACTTAATATATCGATCACAGGTATTTATCAATAAAAAATTCCTCATGATCAAAATTCGCCAACTTTCATCTACATACAGTTATTGTTCATGTCAAACAATTATGTTATTGTTTAAGAGATTATTCCATGCCATATCAATGAAAATGCATGGTCAATGAACTTGAGTGACATGGCAAAGACAATTAACGCTAGCGGTTGAACACAGGCACGGAAAGAGAGGTGAAGGGTAATTGGGGGAGGGTAATCACAATTGGTTATTTTTAAAGCGAATGCCAAAATATTGTTTGACTTTGTGTACATGGAGCTATACAGTGCATATAGCAACATGTAGTAATGTTCTTCAACCAATAGGTGTTTATTTATATTTAATTTATTTAATTTAGTTTCTTGGTGTTTGTCTCACCCCGTACCACTGTTGAAATACATTCACTATCTTCTTGGCAAACGCAGAAAGGAACTTAGGGGCACATACGTACTCCTAGACCGTTGGTCTTTTACAGCGGCCGATATGCCTTCGTTACCCGTTACGTTAGGTGCGCCCTAGACCACTTGAATGTGCCCCTTTGCGAGATGGGGTGAGCAGTGGGAGGTTTTGGCTTAGGATCCAAATTAGTGGGAACTTCTCAAAAAGTAGGACATATTTGAATCCCCCCACACCCCGTCACATGACTTCGACAACATGGATGCGGGAACAAACGGCAAGGTAGCAGATCCACATGGAATTAGGGTGGGAGCACGCATATGGTTCTTCCCCCAAGTAAATACGAAAAAACGCTGAGACGGACCCGTGCGAAAATATGTGAAATATACGCACTTTTCACAGAAATGTCTGAAAACACGGGAAATGGGGAAAGGGTAGTCGTAGAAATGTTTTCTAGGGACAGACATATGATTGCTTCCAAAGTAAAGCAGCGACATCCCTTCCCTTCCCGTCTCTCGACGTCTGTCCGGAAGACGCAATGAGAAGTCAACCGCGGCGCGAGACTGCGGGAATATGGTGCAGAAGCTTGGCGGTTCTTGCCCCCCCCCCTCCGCACTAAAAAATAGTTCCCGCGTCATTCGGGTGTGGTGCAAGTTTCTTAGAGAGAGCCTCGAGGGGTGTAACAACAACTGTACACACTATGGTGTACACACTATGGTGCACAACTGTACACACTATGGTGTACAACTGTACACACTATAATTATGGAGGTTTTGTCCTCTTAGCAAACTTTCTCCGGGGCCTTAGTTAGGCCTATATAATTACTGCCTGATCGATATTGGTTTGAGTAGAAGTCAATGTAAAACGCTAAACATGTCGGCAGGTGTCGTCTATATATTATGACTAATCTAGTTCATTTTCCTAACTACGTTCCTTGTATTGGATGGAATGTTTGATTTAATTTATTTAAAAAAGTATATTTAAACAACATTATTAAAACACTTTCCAAAACCTAGAGGAGTCACAATAAAAGCGACACTGGCAGCTGCGAATGACGTCACCGAATAATGCACGAATCGAACGTGACGTCACTGTGACAAGCGTCCAAAGAACTAGGCCGCGAACATGTCGCAAGTAAGCGTACTTTTTTACTTGAAACAAGGCGGGCTATGTATACAGCAGTGACGCGAACAAAATAGTTGTATTTTGTATTTTAGAAAGTTAACAATTAGGTCTTTATGCCTATGGCTATGACAATGTATGATGTGCATGTGATTCTATTTAATTATTGACGATGCTGAACAACAATTACCCGCTAAGATTAGTCGTTACTGATCCTGGATATCCTGCGTAACGACATTTTTGTGATTGAATATAAACCACACAAAATATACGTTTTGTTAAACCGGCTATGACTATGATAATGAAGGCCCATGGGGCGTTTGTATCATAGAAGGATATAGACATGGTACAGGCTTTGTAAACTCTGCTTTGTAATTCGTCATGAGAGATGAGACCTGAATCAAAGTTATGCAATAGGCTATTGTCCCCGGGAAAATATTCGAAACCATTATATCAGCCATCAGATTAATTTATGACGATTCAAAACATGCAGTCTGTTATGGTAACTGGAATATCCCACACTCCAAACACTGCTTCATATATATATATATATATATATATATATATATGATGTTAATGATGATGACGTTTGCTGCTGTCTTCACTTGCAGCCATCACTTCCCAAACCCGCTATGCGGGCCGGGGTCCTGAGGCCGCTGATGCGTCCGTCACTGCCCCACACTGGCGACCCGGGCAGTGGCGGGCCAGGCAAGGAAGGCGCCGCGGGCATCATGCAGGCGGACGAGATGCACGGAGAGGCACAGTTCACCGCCATCAAGGCGGGCAAACCCGTGGAGGGAGAGGTCAGCGTTGACACGCATGCATGCACGCATGCACGCACGCACGCATGCACGCACGCACGCACGCACGCACGCACGCACATGCAAAACATACCCCACATCAACGAACTTCTGTTCCATCGCGATCTGTTCTCTCTTTGCTGTTATTTCCCTTCCTTTTCCCTACAGTTTATTCATATTCTGATACTCTCTTTCCCGTTTTTTCATTGGGTCTCACTCATCCCTTTAGTCTAGAGAGGAAGATCCCCATCGACATCTTTTAACAATAATTTCCCTTTCTCTTCCCTCTTTTGAGATTTATACTCAGCCTTATTTCCTCTCGAAGAATAACGGTTTAGGTTTAAATACATATTTCTGGCGTGCCATTTATGGCTAATATAATCATCTCAATTTAGTTAGCACAGTAGCTGTTCTATTATGTCGAACCTTGAACAAGTCAGTTCACTCTTCATTGTTCCACTTCACTATAGTATACGACATGTCTATGCGCATCAATTGCATCATGGCTCTTTCTCGTCTCTCTCGTCTCTCTCGTCTCTCTCGTCTCTCTCGTCTCTCTCGTCTCTCTCGTCTCTCTCGTCTCTCTCGTCTCTCTCGTCTCTCTCGTCTCTCTCGTCTCTCTCGTCTCTCTCGTCTCTCTCGTCTCTCTCGTCTCTCTCGTCTCTCTCGTCTCTCTCGTCTCTCTCGTCTCTTTCGTCTCTCTCGTCTCTCTCGTCTCTCTCGTCTCTCTCTCTCTCTCTCTCTCTCTCTCTCTCTCTCGTCTCTCTCGTGTCTCTCTCTCTCTCTCTCTCTCTCGTGTGTCTCTCTCGTCTCTCTCGTGTCTCTCTCTCTCCCCTCTCTCGCTCGCTCTCTCTCTCGTGTGTCTCTCTCGTGTGTGTGTCTCTCTCTCTCTTTCTGTCTCTGTCTGTCTGTCTCTGTCTCTGTCTCTGTCTCTGTCTCTGTCTCTGTCTCTGTCTCTGTCTCTGTCTCTGTCTCTGTCTCTGTCTCTGTCTCTGTCTCTGTCTCTGTCTCTGTCTCTGTCTCTGTCTCTGTCTCTGTCTCTGTCTCTGTCTCTGTCTCTGTCTCTGTCTCTCTCTCTCTCTCTCTCTCTCTCTCTCTCTCTCTCTCTGTACAACGACGTGTCCTTGTTGTCCTGTAGAAGTACCAGCAGAGACGGGTGTCGCCGGTGGCGGCAGGCGACCTGCCGACCCCCGACAAGACCAAGGTATACGACTGGGGGGACGGCGCGACCGAAGCAACCGCGACAGTACTTGTAACCGAGGCCATCGGCGACAATGCCGCACAGCCACAGCCGACCAAAGCCGCAGAACCGCAAAGCGATGCTGCGGCCGAGGTTGAGACTGGGGCTGAGGTTGAAGCTGAGGCTGAAGCCAGCGCCCACGAGCAGTGGCACACGCAGCGTCCTCTCTCCATCCAACTCGCACAGCCGGACGACGAGTGGCGCGAGGCGGCCGTGTCGTCGCCCACACGGTCGCCGTCCCCCGGGGCCGCTGAACCCCCGACGAGGTCCCCGGTCCCGTCCGTGCCGATAGAAACGACCCAGTCCGTCGGTGAACTCGCATTGTCCGAAGAGACAATCGACTTGTCAGACCAGGGCGAACCTGACCAGTGCGACTCCGTGGTCGGATCGACGCCGTGGACTGAGGACGGGTTTCACCAACAGCAGGCGGTACAGCAGCAGTTTGAAGAGCAGCACCTTGCACAGCAGCAGCAGCTTGAACGGGAAGAGCTTGAAGAGCAGGAGCTTGAACGGCAGCTTGCACAACATCAACTTGAACAACAGCAGCTTAAACAGCAGCTTAGAGAGATGCAGCATCAACGACAGCTTGAACAACAGCAGCTTGAACAGGAGCTTAGACAACAGCAACTTGTGCAGGAGCTTGAACGGGAACTAGAACAGCAGCTTGACCAACAGCAGTCCGAACGGCAACCTGGAAAGCAGCAGCTTGGTCAGCAGCAGCATAAACAGCAATTAAACCAACAGGCTGAGTCGTTCCCGATTATCGATCTCTTCAAACAACAGCAGCTACATCAGCAGAATGAGTTTGTCCAGACGCCTGAGTCATTGAAAAAGAAACGATATCAATCACAACAACGACAACAACCACAGCATCCACGGCAATCACAGCAGCAGAACGAGTCGGTGTCGATCTTTGATTCAATTGAAGAACAGCAGTCAGAGCGCCATGTCAAATCGTTCCCGATCATTAATCTCGTCAAACTACAGCACATGCAACGGGGGAGTGAGTCTACTCCGACGACTGATTCCTCCGGGAAGCAGACTGTTGATTCACCTGCTGCGCTACAGCAGCGACGAAAACAAGACGAACTATTCCCGGTCAACGAGACCCTAGCACAGCGGCAATTCAAAGAGCAGAACGAGTTATTCCGCGAGACCTACTTTTTCGAACAAGAACAACTACAACAGCAGAAGGAGTCGTCCCGCACCGATGACTACACTCATCGACGACACTCACATCACGTCGACAAGCAGCAGCGTCGACAACACACCGAGCCGTTGCCGGTGACTAACTATGTTGCTCGCGAACAAAACGACGTACTGTTCTCGGGGCATGCCCGTGTCCCCAGCTACGCCGACGCTCGCAAGAGCTCTGCATCGGCATCCGCCGCTGACGTCAGACGACGCGCGGAGGAGACGAGACGCCGTGCTGGCGACCAATGGTCGCGGGAGGAACAGCGCGTGATGCAAGAGGAACTTCTCCTGCAGAAGCAGCTCATCCAGGCACGCAACGGCTCCGACGCGGCCGGTGCTGCGCTCGTCGCGCGCGACTCGTGGAGCGACCTGGAGTTGGCTCCGACAGCGACGAGCTCCAGGCCGAAGCGCACGTCACAGCCCTTCACCCGTCCGGCCAACAGGACACAGTCGATGGTGGTCAGGATCAACAGGTCGACGTCGTCGCGTTCCCGGTCGAAACCAGTTTACTCCAACTTCTGCGTCATCATCTAACTGACGTCATCATCTAACACGACTGCGTTGCTAGCTCACGCTGTCGATGGAAAAACCTGCGCAAGAGCTTATTGGAGGCTCTGTCGTCGTCGCCGTAACCGGTTATTGTAAATGCTGAAGGCAAACGTTGATTTAAAGGTACAGCCACGGCTAAATGCGGTGTCTTCGAATACGGCACGAAGAACACCTGACATAAACAATTATTTTACACTCACGTCATTAAAAAATTTCCACTCACGTAATTCCTCGTGACGAAACTGAATATAATGTAATGAAAATAACCTCCCGTGCCACGCTACGGTGCAATGCTTATATAAAATAAAAAAATAAAGCAAGCATTTCAATTAGACATTGGCTACCTTTTTGTTCTCTAAAGCACCAAAACCGGGGCACGCGTACTCCTAAGGATGCCCGAGGGGTTTTCTAGGGGACAGGTGAAAGGTTAACTGAAAGAAAGGGTTTCGGCATGTTGTGTGTTGCTCGTGTTTGCGTCTGGAACCATCAAAGGGCGGATACTTCAAGAAGACTGCCTCCTTTGAACATCTTCCCCTGCTGGCCACAATCTCTTTCTGTGGTGGACATGTTGTGTCTGACCCTAGATGATGTGCCCACGGTAGGGGTGTTTATTTCAAGGGTATACTGTTGATCTTCCGTTCACATATTTATGTGCGCACGGATTATCGGCATGTTTCAACACGAAGACCAAACATCAATAATATATATATATATATTGTGACATATTTTATTATCACAAATTCATCATAGTTCGACATTGCATGTTCATAACTGTGGTAGTGTGGAATATTGTTCAAGCTTCGATCGTTTGTTACCGCTAACATGGTTACACAAACCGATAGAGGAACAAGCCATTGGGACCTAAATGTTTAATATTCATGAAGTCATTTCATGAATAGCGCCCTATATATGCAGAGTGGTTCAACACAATAGGCAACTTTATTTTGCAGTCGCAATTGGCGAAGTCAATAAACTTGTTCAACTCGGCTAAATTAAGCATTTCTCGTAGTGTCTGGGTTAGTTTGCAAGACAAACCGCCCTAGCTTACGAGGATGCGGCTAGCGATGATGCTCGACACTGGTGGTATACCTAAGTTATACATAAATAATGTATATATATATATATATATATATATATATATATATATATATATATATATATATATATATATATATATATATATCTATATCTATATATATCTATATATATATATATATATATATATATATATATATATATATATATATATATATATATATATATATCTGCTAGCGCCACCGTCGGCGTTGTACACAACTACGGGTGCTGATCCTACAAACAGTGGCGCCATGTCACGGAGTCTACACAATCATTAGTCGTAAAAGCACATACGTCAGAGCAGAGTTTGCTCCCCGTGTGTTAGCATGTGGATCCCCGCAGTAATTCCGGAAGTTTGGCGAAGCACCGCTTTCGGTTGCTAGAAGAATCCTAACTCCGTTCTTGATAAAATAATCTTCGCAATTACTTCAAATTATTAAACGTTAATTTTCTTCCATTGTATTTTAGTTATATAAATCTAACAAATATTGCTTTTGTTAGGAACACTAGAGCAACTTGTACATGAAAATGTACGATAACTATTTATGTGAATTACCATTAATGATATCACTGCGCGGTTGACTTTAAAAGGCAGTCGAGTCTGTCTGTTCGTCCTTCTCAACTCACTGCTAGGTAAAACGTGTTGTGTGAACTTTTTACGTCACACAACACGGGTAAAATTCAAATAATTACAAAATATCACAAAATCATCAAAAAAAGTACAAAACGTTAAAATCACTAAAAACAGAAAAAGCGGGTCAGTGAAACTACGTTGACTGTGGTTTTCTCAAAGCAAACAAGAAGACAGACCAGTGGAAACAAGCTGCTGCTCCAAACTAAGTTCAACCGTGCGGAAACACCGACGACGAAACCAGTTTGTATAAATCGTTTATTGCTCAACAAGAAAACCGAAGATGAATCAAGCTGCGCCGAGCTACCCGATGGCGTCCCTGTACGTGGGCGATCTCCATCCCGACGTTACTGAGGCTATGCTCTTTGAGAAGTTCTCAACCGCCGGACCTGTGTTGTCAATTCGGGTGTGTCGCGACATGATCACGAGGCGTTCGCTGGGTTACGCATATGTTAACTTCCAGCAGCCAGCTGATGGTAAGAATGTAATGTATATTGTACATTATGAGATATTAAACCTTCAACTTGTTTTATAATGACTCCCAAACTGTGACTGTAAATTGGTACGCGTAAGATATATAGCATTATAGGCCTATATACAAGACAAATAAAGACGTCATATATTCACCCTACTAGTTCAATTCACAAAGACGGGATATGGACGTTATGTCCCAAGTCACATATGTCCTAGACGATATGTCCTAAATTTATTATTACGTTTTTATGTTATTTTTGCACTTTAGTCTTAACATAAATATGTTGATGTATTAACACTAATGGCATAGTAATGCTGGCACTTTTTGTAGAACATTTCAAGTCCATTTCATGTTTAACTGTCACTTAGCATCTTGTTTTTGGGACATATCGTCCACAATATTTGGGACATAAGTGACTTGGGACATAACGTCTATAACTCATAAAACTCACAAAGACTAGTAAGTTATTTTCACAAACATGTAAGCCGATGACTGATTTCCAGGATTCATTTAGTTCTAGTTGTTTCCAGCACTCGTCAACGTTCTATTAACTGACTAGTCTGTATATGTTGTGGCTACAACGTATGATCTTATGAGGTCTCATTTAACTAGTCAGCCTTTTTCAGAACATCTACGCCAAGCCGACCTTTCTATGCTGGCACTGAGTGTGGGCACTGCCAGGGTGGTCACTGCCAGGGTGCTTGTCGTCCTCAGTGGTTCTTTTACGTCCCAAATTGAGACGGGACCGACATTAACGTGATTCTCCGATTCACGAGGGATACACAGTCCCCAGTGTTGAGAGCCAGATTTTTACATCAAATATATCACAACTGCCGGTACCGGGGATGGAACCCGCGCCGACGGCATGACAGGCGGATGTGGTAACCACTACACCACCCGCACCTCTCTCATTTATAGACAGTACATGGCTGTGGAGCGATTGAGACTTGGGGCTGGGCTGTTTCGTTCACCATGTGGCTACTTTGCCTGATACTATGCTGTATACGCTGTTTGTCCCTTCTGTCTGTCCATCTATGCCAGAGAGAGTAAAAAATCTCACAGGGAAATTGAAAAAGCATTTTAGGAACTCACTGACCTCAGGCGACCTGGGATCTTGTTCCCTAAAACTCCCACTACAATGCAACATGCAGCTGGGTGCTTGTGAGGATTAGTAATAAAGTGAAGAGTAAGAATGCTGATCAGCTCAAATTTTCTCCATTCTAAAAGAAGGGTGATCTAGTGGGTCTCTAAATAACTGCATATTTTCCTTTTATGCGTCGGTAGGCTCATTCACTGTTTTCGGCGTGTAGGCTCATCATTAATTTAAAGTACTACATAGGGACTAATTTCAGTCGATACAAACTTTACCCCTATTTAGACCTATTATACTTTTTTTACTGTAAAATTTCACTGTCATATCTTCCAATAGTCACTGAAAAGTTAGAAAAGTACCATCTTCACTTCATTTAGCATTAAAATGATTAAAACCAAGAGGTTATAAACACAATTGGGTTTGTGTACAAATCTATTTTACTATTGTTTAGCAGCATAACAACTACTTTTTCAGCTGAGCGTGCCCTAGACACAATGAACTTCGACACAATTAAAGGCCGCCCGATCCGAATCATGTGGTCGCAGCGTGACCCGTCGTTGCGCAAGTCCGGTGTGGGCAACGTGTTCATCAAGAACCTAGACAAGAGTATTGACAACAAGGCATTGTATGACACATTCTCGGCGTTTGGAAATATCCTGTCATGTAAGGTATGTGTTCAGTGTTGGGCTACCATAGTATTTGTAGTGTTCAGTTGGAAATAGCAAATCACACTTGTACTTAGTTTTTTTTGCCACTTCTAATGGATACTTGTCAGTGTGAATGTGTTTGCCTAACAGTAATAATGAGGAGTAGCCGGCATGCCCTGTTGGTTATTACTTCGATTTGTGGTCAGTGCTCAGCAACTAATACTGATTGGGAAAATATAATTATTGCCGACATTAGAAATCATACATTTTAGTAGTGTAGCAATACTAAATGTGCTTTATTTGCTTGATCTGTATACTTTGTGCATATGTAATCATTGAGGGGTGTAGTGCATATTGTTTAAAGAACCAGGAGACGCAAGTTGGTAGAAGAACCACAGCAGTTGTCTTCAAATGGTGGAATTGATTTATGGATGGATAATTTAATTGATGTTGATTTACAGATTGTCACTGACGAGCATGGCTCTTCCAAGGGCTATGGTTTTGTGCACTTTGAGACAGAGGAAGCTGCCCGCAGCGCTATTGAGAAGGTCAACGGCATGTTGTTAAACGGCAAAAAAGTGTAAGTTTGGCATTCTGCTGACCGTACTGTACAAAGTAACCTTGGGTTATTCCGTGTCAGGTGTACAAATGGTTCCCGTCTTAGAATTGGCTAATATGTTGTGTTAAAATAAAAACATTAGCTTATCAAGTTTTACTTATTAATATGCTTGTTACTCTCATATTTTGTTCGCCTTCTGCGTATGTTGGTTGATTATCTTATGTTGCTTCTGTAGGTTTGTTGGCCGTTTCATGTCTCGCAAGGAGCGTCTTGAGATGCTCGGAGACAAGGCCAAGAAGTTCACGAATGTCTACATCAAAAACTTTGGCGACACAATGACTGATGAGAAGCTGAGTGCCATGTTTGAGCCGTTCGGCAAGATCATCAGCGCTAAGGTTTGTTGATCCTTTTTTCTAGTGTATTCTTTGTAGCTTGTTTTGTATGTGACTTATGGGTAAACATTTCTAACTTTACTACAAATAAAAGAAGATTAAAGTATGTGTGCTGTGATGTAAAACATTTTCAATTGTACTACACATGTAATTTATATTAATTTCTTTTTGTAATATTACTTATGTTGCCAAGAGATCAACATCAATAGAAAGACAAAAAGAAATTACTATAAATTACATATTTGTAGTATAATTGAAAATGTGTTGTATTTCTTGTCGCTTGTAGTTCACACCAGTTTTTGCAGTCAAATCTGTTGTGCAGTTTTGTTTACTTACCCTTAGATTCAGCGCAGGGTGGTAATTAGCTGTTTGCTTGCAGGTGATGACTGATGAGAATGGCCGGTCTAGGGGGTTTGGATTTGTCAGTTTTGAAGATCACGAAGCTGCCCAACAGGTGAGGACACCTGTGCCATGAAACTTAACAGGACGTTGTTAATGTAAAATGCCTGCTGCTGCAGGCTGTCAGATATGTCTCTAAATAACTGCATATTTTCCTTTACTTTTTATGCTATCGTTGCCAGATATCTAATAATTTATAATGTACATTTATGAAATACTGCTGTTATTTGTCTTGTGTACTTCATTTGTTTACATCAAACGGTCTGTTCCTCTGTCCACACCTAGTACTTGAATGAACGTTGTGTCCTCCCACACCTAGTACTTGAATGAACGTTGTGTCCTCCCACACCTAGTACTTGAGCGTTGAGACCTCCCACACCTAGTACTTGAACGTTGTGACCTCCCACACCTAGTACTTGAACGAACGTTGTGTCCTCCCACACCTAGTACTTGAACGAACGTTGTGTCCTCCCACACCTAGTACTTGAATGAACGTTGTGACCTCCCACACCTAGTACTTGAATGAACGTTGTGACCTCCCACACCTAGTACTTGAGCGTTGTGACCTCCCACACCTAGTACTTGAGCGTTGTGACCTCCCACACCTAGTACTTGAACGAACGTTGTGTCCTCCCACGCCTAGTACTTGAGCGTTTTGTCCTCCCACACCTAGTACTTGAGCGTTTTGTCTTCCCACACCTAGTACTTGAGCGTTGTGTCCTCCCACACCTAGTACTTGAGCGTTATGTCCTCCCGCACCTAGTACTTGAGCGTTGTACAAGTGTTGTCTGACTGAGTGTGTTTGCTGCAGGCTGTGGAGGAGCTCAACAACAAGGAGGCTGATGGCCGTGAGCTGTACGTTGGCCGGGCACAGAAGAAGGCTGAGCGCCTCGCTGAGCTGAAGGACAAGTTTGAGCGCATGAAGATGGAGCGCATCAACCGTTACCAGGGCGTCAACCTGTACGTGAAGAACCTGGACGAGAACATTGACGATGAGAAGCTGCGCAAGGAGTTCTCGCAGTTCGGCACCATCACTAGTGCCAAGGTTCGTCTCTTCTTAGTTCTTTCCACTTTTACCAGACTCGCCCAAGTTCATACAGGGTGAAATATGGAACTGTACATTATTTTGTTTTCTAAAATGTATTCGTTTATACGCAAAATTGTAGCTTACTTGCAAGCTAGTCATATATCTTAGTATGTTACTAAAGGGGCACCAAAGAAACTTAGGACATGCAATGATACCTAGTTATAAACAATATTCACATTTCACCAATGCATCCTGGGATTCACATGCGTGCAGTCGCATTGCCCCAATGTGAACCCCTCCTTAACATTGGGAGAGCAAACCAGTGCTGTCATTGTATTCATGTGGTTTGTCTATAGCACGGACAACTGCATGGCTTGGTGGCTACTGAACATGTTTTTTTCACACGTGAATCATTTGTTAGTGCTCAGTTTAGTTTGTCGTGTGGAATAAACGAGAGGTATAAATTTTCAAACTGAATATGATAGTAACAACATTCACTGGGGCCTATTGTGCTAATGCACTGCTACGACACAGTGACGTTTGTATGCGTTACTAACACTTGTGTGTTGTTGTAGGTGATGACGGATGGAGTGAGGTCGAAGGGCTTCGGCTTTGTGTGCTTCAGCTCGCCTGAGGAGGCTACGAAGGCAGTGACAGAGATGAACGGTCGCATCGTGGTCGCCAAGCCACTGTACGTGGCTCTGGCCCAGCGCAAGGAGGACCGCAAGGCCCACTTGGCTGCACAGTACATGCAGCGCATGGCTGGCATGCGCATGCAGGTACACTTCACTTACTCAGCCTTACTTGAAATGTGTCCTAGGTCAAAGTATCACCGCATAAAATTTAGGAGGAACTGTTGGTAAAAAAAAACTTATTGGATATCCTTTGTGACTTATCGTATCCATTACTTACTGCATTTTATATATCCTGAGAATGCCTGATCCATTTGTTTTTGTCAGAGCCGAGATATCAATCTGTATTGTGGCCAGAGAAGGCATTTTAGTATAATTATAATATTGTCAAACGTTGACTAGTTGACAGGCAGGTTCTGTCAAAGTGTGTGTGCCGTCTTGCTACTTGTGTGTGAAGGTGTGGTGTGTTTGTGTGTGCTGTGTTGCTACTTGTGTGTGAAGGTGTGGTGTGTTTGTATGTGCTGTGTTGCTACTTGTGTGTGAAGGTGTGGTGTGTTTGTATGTGCTGTGTTGCTACTTGTGTGTGAAGGTGTGGTGTGTTTGTATGTGCTGTGTTGCTACTTGTGTGTGAAGGTGTGGTGTGTTTGTGTGTGCTGTGTTGCTACTTGTGTGTGAAGGTGTGGTGTGTTTGTGTGTGCTGTGTTGCTACTTGTGTGTGAAGGTGTGGTGTGTTTGTGTGTGCTGTGTTGCTACTTGTGTGTGAAGGTGTGGTGTGTTTGTGTGTGCTGTGTTGCTACTTGTGTGTGAATGTGTGGTGTGTGCTGTGTTGCTACTTGTGTGTGAAGGTGTGGTGTGTTTGTATGTGCTGTGTTGCTACTTGTGTGTGAAGTTGTGGTGTGTTTGTGTGTGCTGTGTTGCTACTTGTGTGTGAAGGTGTGGTGTGTTTGTGTGTGCTGTGTTGCTACTTGTGTGTGAAGGTGTGGTGTGTGCTGTGTTGCTACTTGTGTGTGAAGGTGTGGTGTGTTTGTGTGTGCTGTGTCACTACTTGTGTGTGAAGGTGTGGTGTGTTTGTATGTGCTGTGTCGCTACTTGTGTGTGAAGGTGTGGTGTGTTTGTGTGTGCTGTGTCACTACTTGTGTGTGAAGGTGTGGTGTGTTTGTATGTGCTGTGTCACTACTTGTGTGTGAAGGTGTGGTGTGTTTGTGTGTGCTGTGTCACTACTTGTGTGTGAAGGTGTGGTGTGTTTGTGTGTGCTGTGTCACTACTTGTGTGTGAAGGTGTGGTGTGTTTGTATGTGCTGTGTCACTACTTGTGTGTGAAGGTGTGGTGTGTTTGTGTGTGCTGTGTCACTACTTGTATGTGAAGGTGTGGTGTGTTTGTATGTGCTGTGTCACTACTTGTGTGTGAAGGTGTGGTGTGTTTGTATGTGCTGTGTTGCTACTTGTGTGTGAAGGTGTGGTGTGTTTGTATGTGCTGTGTCACTACTTGTGTGTGAAGGTGTGGTGTGTTTGTATGTGTTGTGTTGCTACTTGTGTGTGAAGGTGTGGTGTGTTTGTGTGTGCTGTGTTGCTACTTGTGTGTGAAGGTGTGTGTTTGTGTGTGCAGCAAGGCCAGCAAGTGGGACAGATCTTCCAGCCGGGTGGAGCAGGCTACTTTGTGCCGACGATGCCCCAGCAGCAGCGTTACTTCACACCCCAGATGTCACAGCCTCGTCCACGCTGGCAGACCCCGCAGCCCGTCCGCCCCGCCACCCAGCACGGAGCAGGTCAGTTCATTCATCAGTAGAGCAGAGCGCAGTGGATCAGGGTTAGAGCTTCGCACTCTTGACTAAAGTTTGAAACGTGCTGCAGTGTTAAAATCAAGTTGTTTCACTCTACATTGCTCTAGGTCACTCAGTTGTATAAATGAGTACTTGATTATAGACAGTGGTGGATATGTGTATGAGCATATATATATATCTATGTAAGATGTGGTGCAGCTGTTGTCTATGCAGGAACGCATTGTTGTGCGCCCAAGTGCTAGTCACTGACAGATGTGTTATGTTTGGGCAGGATTCCAAGGCATGCCCGGTGGACAGATGAGACAGGCTCGCCCAGCTCAGCCCCATGTCCGTGCCGCCAGCAACGCTCGCCCGATTACTGGTAAGATTTCTATGCTCCAGTTTTGTTCTTGTGTTTATGCAGAAATGTTGTATTCATGCATAACTGTTGATTTTTTTAGTAGTCTCTTATATTGGCCAGACAGAAGATGGTCATGGTCAGTCTTCATTACATTGCCAAAGATTGTTTTGGTCATCAAGCAACCTGGTTACAATCCAGAAATATTCAGATTAAGTTCTGGTTGTTTCTGTGTTACGTGTGACAGCCAGGAGTCTGCAGTAGGTGGTGGCAGGTCCATTAGTGTGGTCGTATTGTCGCAGTAGCTGTGTTGTCGCGATGATGCTGTAAGTTGTGCTGTCTTTACAGGAATGCCCGCGTCCCAGATGCGTCCGACTGCGCAGGCATCCATGCCGCCGACCCAGCAGCGTGGCTACCAGTACAAGCAGGGCATCCGCAACCCACAGGAACAGGTCGCCATGGCGCAGGTGCAGCCCGTCCAGCAGGTACGCACATCCTCATCATCGCTGGAATACTCCTTGCAGACAGGGGCAGTATATCACTTCTGAGACTGTTTGACAGTTTGCTGCTTTTGCTAGCTGTCACAATGGTAGTGTGATTGTATAAAATGAGAGCAATTTGAGACTGTCCTCAAGACAGCATGGTTACAATTTGAGAATGTTGTACACAACTTTTCAGCGCACATTAGTCTCGTCCCGGACCATACGTTGTCTTGGTAAACACTTGTTTTGTTTGTTACTCACGTAATGTGTTGTTGCTGCTGTAGGTGGCCCCGCAGGCCGTGGTGATCCCCGGCCAGGCCCCGCTCACCTCCAGCATGTTGGCCGCCGCCCCACCCCAGGAACAGAAGCAGATGCTGGGTGAACGCCTCTTCCCGCTCATCCAACAGATGCACTCGGAGCTCGCTGGCAAGATCACCGGCATGTTGCTCGAGATAGACAACTCGGAGCTGCTGCACATGCTCGAGTCTCGCGAGTCCCTCAAGGCCAAGGTCAGTGTCAGCTGGTGTCAACGTAGACTGACCACTGTACTTGTTGATGGCTCAAGATAACCTCTGTCCCCTGTTCACTAAGACTGATCATTGTGTTGTCCTAGACTGACCAGTGTGCCCCCCTTGTGTTGGACTGACCATTGCTCTGTGTTGTCTTAGACTGACCAGTGTATCCCCCTTGTGTTGGACTGACCATTGCTCTGTGTTGTCCTAGACTGACCAGTGTGCCCCCCTTGTGTTGGACTGACCATTGCTCTGTGTTGTCCTAGACTGACCAGTGTATCCCCCTTGTGTTGGACTGACCATTGCTCTGTGTTGTCCTAGACTGACCAGTGTGCCCCCCTTGTGTTGGACTGACCATTGCTCTGTGTTGTCCTAGACTGACCAGTGTATCCCCCTTGTGTTGGACTGACCATTGCTCTGTGTTGTCCTAGACTGACCAGTGTGCCCCCCTTGTGTTGGACTGACCATTGCTCTGTGTTGTCCTAGACTGACCAGTGTATCCCCCTTGTGTTGGATTGACCATTACCCTATGTTGTCTTAGACTGACCAGTGTATCCCCCTTGTGTTGGACTGACCATTGCTCTGTGTTGTCCTAGACTGACCAGTGTGCCCCCCTTGTGTTGGACTGACCATTGCTCTGTGTTGTCCTAGACTGACCAGTGTATCCCCCTTGTGTTGGACTGACCATTGCTCTGTGTTGTCCTAGACTGACCAGTGTGCCCCCCTTGTGTTGGACTGACCATTGCTCTGTGTTGTCCTAGACTGACCAGTGTATCCCCCTTGTGTTGGATTGACCATTACCCTATGTTGTCTTAGACTGACCAGTGTATCCCCCTTGTGTTGGGCTGACCATTACCCTATGTTGTCTTAGACTGACCAGTGTATCCCCCTTGTGTTGGACTGACCATTACCCTATGTTGTCTTAGACTGACCAGTGTATCCCCCTTGTGTTGGGCTGACCATTACCCTATGTTGTCTTAGACTGACCAGTGTATCCCCCTTGTGTTGGACTGACCATTACCCTATGTTGTCTTAGACTGACCAGTGTATCCCCCTTGTGTTGGACTGACCATTACCCTATGTTGTCTTAGACTGACCAGTGTATCCCCCTTGTGTTGGACTGACCATTGCTCTGTGTTGTCTTAGACTGACCAGTGTATCCCCCTTGTGTTGGACTGACCATTGCTCTGTGTTGTCTTAGACTGACCAGTGTGCCCCCCTTGTGTTGGACTGACCATTGCTCTGTGTTGTCTTAGACTGACCAATGTGCCCCCCTTGTGTTGGACTGACCATTGCTCTGTGTTGTCTTAGACTGACCAGTGTATCCCCCTTGTGTTGGACTGACCATTGCTCTGTGTTGTCCTAGACTGACCAGTGTATCCCCCTTGTGTTGGACTGACCATTACCCTATGTTGTCTTAGACTGACCAGTGTATCCCCCTTGTGTTGGACTGACCATTGCTCTGTGTTGTCTTAGACTGACCAATGTGCCCCCCTTGTGTTGGACTGACCATTGCTCTGTGTTGTGTTAAACTGACCAATGTGCCCCCCTTGTGTTGGACTGACCATTGCTCTGTGTTGTGTTAAACTGACCAATGTGCCCCCCTTGTATTGGACTGACCATTGCTCTGTGTAGTGTTAAACTGACCAGTGTGCCCCCCTTGTGTTGGACTGACCATTGCTCTGTGTTGTCTTAGACTGACCAATGTGCCCCCCTTGTGTTGGACTGACCATTGCTCTGTGTTGTGTTAAACTGACCAATGTGCCCCCCTTGTGTTGGACTGACCATTGCTCTGTGTTGTGTTAAACTGACCAATCTGCCCCCCTTGTATTGGACTGACCATTGCTCTGTGTAGTGTTAAACTGACCAGTGTGCCCCCCTTGTGTTGGACTGACCATTGCTCTGTGTTGTCTTAGACTGACCAATGTGCCCCCCTTGTGTTGGACTGACCATTGCTCTGTGTTGTGTTAAACTGACCAATGTGCCCCCCTTGTGTTGGACTGACCATTGCTCTGTGTTGTCCTAGACTGACCAGTGTGCCCCCCTTGTGTTGGACTGACCATTGCTCTGTGTTGTCCTAGACTGACCAGTGTATCCCCCTTGTGTTGGATTGACCATTACCCTATGTTGTCTTAGACTGACCAGTGTATCCCCCTTGTGTTGGACTGACCATTGCTCTGTGTTGTCCTAGACTGACCAGTGTGCCCCCCTTGTGTTGGACTGACCATTGCTCTGTGTTGTCCTAGACTGACCAGTGTGCCCCCCTTGTGTTGGACTGACCATTGCTCTGTGTTGTCCTAGACTGACCAGTGTATCCCCCTTGTGTTGGATTGACCATTACCCTATGTTGTCTTAGACTGACCAGTGTATCCCCCTTGTGTTGGGCTGACCATTACCCTATGTTGTCTTAGACTGACCAGTGTATCCCCCTTGTGTTGGACTGACCATTACCCTATGTTGTCTTAGACTGACCAGTGTATCCCCCTTGTGTTGGGCTGACCATTACCCTATGTTGTCTTAGACTGACCAGTGTATCCCCCTTGTGTTGGACTGACCATTACCCTATGTTGTCTTAGACTGACCAGTGTATCCCCCTTGTGTTGGACTGACCATTACCCTATGTTGTCTTAGACTGACCAGTGTATCCCCCTTGTGTTGGACTGACCATTGCTCTGTGTTGTCTTAGACTGACCAGTGTATCCCCCTTGTGTTGGACTGACCATTGCTCTGTGTTGTCTTAGACTGACCAGTGTGCCCCCCTTGTGTTGGACTGACCATTGCTCTGTGTTGTCTTAGACTGACCAATGTGCCCCCCTTGTGTTGGACTGACCATTGCTCTGTGTTGTGTTAGACTGACCAGTGTATCCCCCTTGTGTTGGACTGACCATTGCTCTGTGTTGTCCTAGACTGACCAGTGTATCCCCCTTGTGTTGGACTGACCATTACCCTATGTTGTCTTAGACTGACCAGTGTATCCCCCTTGTGTTGGACTGACCATTGCTCTGTGTTGTCTTAGACTGACCAATGTGCCCCCCTTGTGTTGGACTGACCATTGCTCTGTGTTGTGTTAAACTGACCAATGTGCCCCCCTTGTGTTGGACTGACCATTGCTCTGTGTTGTGTTAAACTGACCAATGTGCCCCCCTTGTATTGGACTGACCATTGCTCTGTGTAGTGTTAAACTGACCAGTGTGCCCCCCTTGTGTTGGACTGACCATTGCTCTGTGTTGTCTTAGACTGACCAATGTGCCCCCCTTGTGTTGGACTGACCATTGCTCTGTGTTGTGTTAAACTGACCAATGTGCCCCCCTTGTGTTGGACTGACCATTGCTCTGTGTTGTGTTAAACTGACCAATCTGCCCCCCTTGTATTGGACTGACCATTGCTCTGTGTAGTGTTAAACTGACCAGTGTGCCCCCCTTGTGTTGGACTGACCATTGCTCTGTGTTGTCTTAGACTGACCAATGTGCCCCCCTTGTGTTGGACTGACCATTGCTCTGTGTTGTGTTAAACTGACCAATGTGCCCCCCTTGTGTTGGACTGACCATTGCTCTGTGTTGTGTTAAACTGACCAATGTGCCCCCCTTGTGTTGGACTGGCCATTGCTCTGTGTTGTGTTAAACTGACCAGTGTGTCCCCCTTGTGATCTAGACTGACCTGTGTTGTGCTGTTGCAGGTGGCGGAGGCTGTGGCTGTGCTGCAGGCCCACCAGGCGAAGGAGGCTGCTGAGACTGTCCCTGTGAAGAAGGAGGCGGCCTAAGTACCTTACTCGACGCATTGAGTCAGGAGAGATGAAGCCGATGACAAAACATAAAAATGTAGTGTAGATGAAGCAGCACGTTGGCTGTGTGTGGCCGGACTTTTGCACCAGGTGGCAGTATATCTGTGCGAGCTGGTCGGCTTATTTAGCAGTGAAAGCAGCCGACTGGGTTAATCGAAACTGGTGTGACGTCCCTCCGTGCGCTGCCGTCTGGTGCCACTGGTGACACTGTCAAGTAGAAGTCGGTGGCACTATGATGGCTGCAGGGAGTTTGGCTGCAGCCACTGACGTGCTGCTGGAGCATAAAAACACGAAAAATCAACATAAAAATGGCAAAAACCAAAACCAAAAATCTGTTAAGAAACATGCTGCACGGCGACCTGACCTGGCGCGGGTCGCCGTGTTAGCAGCGTGGCCACAGATGCACGATCTGTTGTTGCTATGACGATGCCGGGGGAAGTGCTGCCTTCCCAAGTTTGAGTGGAATGTCGCCGCCGCCGCAATGCTGTGGCTGAGTTTCTGTTGCCCAATCATGGTGCACCCGCGTCCAGTCGTTGACTGGTCACCCTGTCACTGGCTGGTTGTGTGTGGCTGAGTACGTTGGGTGCTGCTCTCGTATTGTATTGTTTCGCACCTAGCGTCACGTCAGCCGAGTGCGTGTGCACGCGCACACGAGTGCATGTTGCATATATATATGTATACTATACACGTGCACCCAGGTTCCCGTTTGATGAGATTTTAGATTAACGCTGTCCAATCCAATCGCAGTAACAATGGCCGGGAGGAGGCTGGTTGCCACTAAGTGTTTGTCTCTCTGTCTGTCTGTCTATGCCATTGCCACAAGTCTGAATGAGTGTGACCGACGGCTGTCTAAGGTGCAACTGGTGTGTGACTGTTCTGTCCGCCTTCATGCGTGCTTTTGTGTTTCACGTCTGGTTGCCACTTCTTGGCAGTGTCCCAGCTATTATTGATAGCAGACAATGGTTAAATTTACACACCAAAAACAGGACGGATTGTCACTGTGTCACGTTTTATAAGGCCATGCTGGTATGGGTTGTCTTAGGAGATGAAGTCCGACACTTCCTAATTAATTTTTGTAAATATGTTCTCGTAGTTTGTTTCATGATGTTGCGTTGACACTTGCCTGTTGGTTAAATGCCAGATTATCTGCACTGTTAATGGTTGAGGTTTCATTGGAATTATAATTGTTTCTGCAATTTTTGTGTTGTGCCCAGTTCTGGAAACACGCTGTGGTGTCCGTGTCCGTGTGCGGTGGTAGTTGGAGCTGGAGTTATTGTTAGCTGCTCATTCACTGCAGATCGTTAGTTTGTTGTGTTACTTGTTTGTATGTTGCTAATCTGAGATCTCACCGTCTGGGAACCTGAAGACAATACTTGCTGCTACCCAACTGTAGCGCCAACAAAAACCAGTTTCTGCTTTGAGGAATAAACCGCGTTCATTGATATATCTATTGTGTTGTTTAATTTGTTACATTACATGACGTTATACTGGCCAGCTCGCCAGTCGAACACGGGAATCAAAACACTGTTTTCTACAAATATCTGAAGCATCTGCTGCCTCACACAGTCGTTATTACGACTTTACCCAGGGTTGATAAGGCTGAATGGGATTTCTACTCGACAAACATGAACTAAAGCTGCTTCCATGAGTAATCTGGTGGGTTCTACGCATTTGAAATGTAATATCTCCTCTCAAACAAGTCAACACTTCAGGGCTGCCTACCATTATGGATTTTCTGTAATCCTTAGGAAATTGGCCTCGGATTACTGCTACTGTATTACAGAAATAAACTTTATTTTGGCTGACTTGTCACTGAGAAAGATTAAGAATGATACTGTAAGGTGGAGTGGATAAGAGGGGGTGGCACTGCCTGTAGTAGTGGTGGATGTGTCCTTTATGGGTCTAGGGTTCTATATCCAGGCTCCATTTTTTTAAATATCAGAAGGCTAGAACAAAGTCCAGCATTATACAGATGGTCCCTAGACATGGGTATCGTTATAAAGAATTCTCCCTTATACAAGTCTAGGTTTTTATCGCAGCATGTGTGGTTACCTATCCAGTATATTTCGGACAATATTCATGGGCAGTTTAGCAACGAGAAGTCATGTCTTCAACTCAAAAAAGAAACCCTCAGTGACCTACGTCCAGTGTTGCCAGATTGGCCAGGAGCAGACAGGAGATAACTCGCAAATGGCAATATTTGAAAACATTCATGTATCATCCACATAATTATCTGGATATGTTGTTACTTTAAAATGTCTGCTGTTTTGTCCATTGATTATATATATATATAATTATATATATACAATCTTGCTTGTGGATAAATGCAATTACCTGCGCTATAATGTTTGCAATTACACTGCTTCCATGTAACCTGTCGTGGCACCTCAATGTACAGCCTCCTGAGGTATCCAACACCCTGGACGAATATTGGGTCTGCTAGACTGCATGCAGCACTGACAGAGACGTGGGTCCACAGACAAACAGAAAGAAACTGTTCTGTAGTATTTGTGTGGCCACAGTTATTTATATTCTATAGAATTCTACAGTTTATATATAATACCATATGGGGTATAACATTCCTGCTAAGGGTAATTCTTTTACAGACACTGGCAACGATGTTGGTTTGATTAAAGGTTTTGACTTTATTACAACAAATTATTGCTTCCAGTGGTGGACATTGTGATCGTAAACTGTTAATCTTTCAATCCGTTGTAGTTGTCATTGTTCATTACACTTACAGCATTTTCTGCCAACCATGTAACTGTCATGGGCCAAAAATATATATACATCTGCATACAATACATCACATTTCTATGCTCATTAAACAGTCTAAAAATATTACTACAAAATATTCGTAACTCGATAGGTAGGATACATGCCCTGCCAAATTCTGTTCTCAGGTAACGACAATACATTTGTACACCCACACTATCTAGTAAGTCTGGGACTATACAAACGAGATTCCCAATAGTACATAAGTAGCACGGTTATACAAGTTAACCCTTGGCTTCCTGTAACACATCCTGAACGGCAAGTTCTATCCCAGGAACATCTTGCATGATGGGATAACATGACATTCAAACTGCTTCGAGAAGAGTACAGCACCAGTCTGTAGCGAACTTTACAAAAGTCTACTTTGTTATTGGCCATATACACAGTTCTACTGTAGTCTTGGCAGCATTTAGCAACAGCTGACACAATTTATTAACACATTTAGAATTAATGAGACAGTATTCTATACATAACCTAGTTTGTGTAGTCATGTATAATTTAACTTGTTTGTATAGAAAAATTAAAGTCTGACACATCTTTTGTTGTTCATATGTAAAGGTGCACATAATAGGCCATACTCACTCAGGACATTTCGTCTGAATACGTTAAACAAGTAGAACCACAGAACCTGCGACAATCACAACAGTGGCAGGCAACAGTTTCAAATCGGTGCAACTTAATGTATGTGCATAGTTAGAACTGCACTCAACCGTGCGACTCGGACAATGTGTAAAACGATAGACGCCTCATTGACTGAGGGGCGTAACTTAGCACTGATGACTGTCTCCATCTGTTACTGCTGTGTGGCTGCCTGACCGTCATTGACAGCGGCTGTGTGAACAACGCGGCCACACCAGCTCTGTGAATGAAGTTTGTGTGTGAACAACTGAGCAACCAACGCGTTGTCTCCTCCGTCGGTCACAGTGAGTCGACTGGCATTGTCTGGACAAATGTCTGGCCGTGTGGCCTTGACCTTTTGTTAATGAGGCTGTCCGGCCCTAACGACCCACTTAGCGTGTGGGTTCACTGAGTACAGGTCAAGCATCTTGGTGCGGGGGTCAAGTTGACGCTCACCTGTAGCAAACAGTGAACAGGTGAGAAACACGGGTGGCACTGGAAGAATACAAACACAGAGAGAGACAAAGACGAGATGAGACAGCCTGACAGATAGAGAGACAGAGATAAACAGAAAGGAGAGAGACAGAGAGGGAGAGAGGGAGAGAGGGAGAGAGGGAGAGAGGGAGAGAGGGAGAGAGGGGGAGGCAGAGGCAGAGGCAGAGGCAGAGGCAGAGGCAGACAGTCAGAGAAAGACATCAAGCCAATACAAAAGTCAGGATGAGACAAAGAAATAGAGAAGCAAACAGACACACAAAGACAGTGCAGAGAGAGACAGGCCCGGTGTAGTCAGAGAGAGACAGGCCCGGTGTAGTCAGAGAGAGACAGGCCCGGTGTAGTCAGAGAGAGACAGGCACGGTGTAGTCAGAGAGAGACAGGCACGGTGTAGTCAGAGAGAGACAGGCACGGTGTAGTCAGAGAGAGACAGACACGGTGTAGTCAGAGAGAGACAGGCACGGTGTAGTCAGAGAGAGACAGGCACGGTGTAGTCAGAGAGAGACAGGCACGGTGTAGTCAGAGAGAGACAGGCCCGGTGTAGTCAGAGAGAGACAGGCACGGTGTAGTCAGAGAGAGACAGGCCCGGTGTAGTCAGAGAGAGACAGGCCCGGTGTAGTCAGAGAGAGACAGGCACGGTGTAGTCAGAGAGAGACAGGCACGGTGTAGTCAGAGAGAGACAGGCCCGGTGTAGTCAGAGAGAGACAGGCACGGTGTAGTCAGAGAGAGACAGGCCCGGTGTAGTCAGAGAGAGACAGGCCCGGTGTAGTCAGAGAGAGACAGGCCCGGTGTAGTCAGAGAGAGACAGGCCCGGTGTAGTCAGAGAGAGACAGGCACGGTGTAGTCAGAGAGAGACAGGCCCGGTGTAGTCAGAGAGAGACAGGCCCGGTGTAGTCAGAGAGAGACAGGCACGGTGTAGTCAGAGAGAGACAGGCACGGTGTAGTCAGAGAGAGACAGGCCTGGTGTAGTCAGAGAGAGACAGGCCCGGTGTAGTCAGAGAGAGACAGGCCCGGTGTAGTCAGAGAGAGACAGGCACGGTGTAGTCAGAGAGAGACAGGCCTGGTGTAGTCAGAGAGAGACAGGCCCGGTGTAGTCAGAGAGAGACAGGCACGGTGTAGTCAGAGAGAGACAGGCACGGTGTAGTCAGAGAGAGACAGGCCCGGTGTAGTCAGAGAGAGACAGGCACGGTGTAGTCAGAGAGAGACAGGCACGGTGTAGTCAGAAAGAGACAGGCCCGGTGTAGTCAGAGAGAGACAGGCACGGTGTAGTCAGAGAGAGACAGGCCCGGTGTAGTCAGAAAGAGACAGGCCCGGTGTAGTCAGAGAGAGACAGGCCCGGTGTAGTCAGAGAGAGACAGGCACGGTGTAGTCAGAGAGAGACAGGCACGGTGTAGTCAGAGAGAGACAGGCACGGTGTAGTCAGAGAGAGACAGGCACGGTGTAGTCAGAGAGAGACAGGCCCGGTGTAGTCAGAGAGAGACATAGCATGCTTTCAACTGTCTACTCAAACATCCACATCACAAACCTACCTATGTTTCCACCGACTTCAAACAAATGTATCCGGTCTTTCGACTCAGCGTCGCCCTCGTCCTCGTCCCCATTGGCTGCGCTGAAAGATGAAACACACACAACTGACAGTGTCAATGAAACACTGATGTCACAGTTTGTTTATTTATTGCCTCTGTGCCCTGTTGTGTGTAAGTCACAAACAAAGTTCATCAGCCTTTGGTTTTCTTTGCTGCTGTTTCAATGTCAAGTCAGCTGCCTCTGGTCCTGCCTGGGACCCACTAAACATTGTTGTAACTGAATTCTACACACTACAGTACGAAAACGTGTATTACTAACTGTTCATTCACAGTTTGTTTTTGGTTATTCTTTAGCTTTGTCCGAGATAATTCTACCTTCTCCATTTCAATGTGAGATAAGCTGGTGTTAGGGATAATTTGGTGTTGGAAATAATCTAATGTAGTAGATAAACTGAAGTTGGAGGTAATCTGGTGTTGTAGATAATCTTGGGCTGCTGTGCAATGTTGTCAAATTTAGCAAGTGTTAAACATACAGTATCATATTCGAATGCTTGTTGAGAGGTAAATCATTTACTAATGCAGCATCATCGTCTACAATAACACTGCATCGCTACAGTACAGTGCTGTCTCCAACTTTAGTAGCAGCGTTATTCCCCACTGTCGCCATCGTTTGGCTTCAACTTCTTGGGCCCTGTGCTAGTTCTGTCTGCATCGTTCACTTCTGACCGTGTTGTTTGTGGGTCCAGTTTGACCTGGTATTGTGATGTTTTCACAGCAGCTGTTAGCAGAGTGACGCTTACTGACCTGCCGTTGACCTCGGGAACACTCGGCATGAACCTGGCCACAATATCATCGGCCGTTGTGTCCGGGTCAAGTTGGATGGCCGTGTTGATCTTGTGTAGGTGGGGCGCCTCCACATGGATCACATTGGCATCATGCTGCAGCACAACATGGCACATTACAGCACAACACATGGCATATTACAACACAACACATGGCACATTACAGCACAACACATGGCACATTACACCACAACATATGGCACATTACAGCACAGCACATGGCACATTACAACACAACACAATATACAACACATTCCAGCACAACACTTGGCACGTTACAGCAAAATACATGGCACATTACAGCACAATACACATTATGACATAGCACATTACAACACAACATACAGCACATTGCAGCTCAACACACAGCACATTACAGCACAATACAACACGGCACATTACAACACAACATATAGCACGTTGCAGCACAACACAAGGCACATTACAGCACAATACATGGCATGTTACAGCATAACACATGGCACATTACAGCACAATACACACAGCACATTACAACACAACACATGGCACATTACAACACAGCACATTACAACACAACATACACACATTGCAGCACAACACACAGCACATTATATGCAATACACGGTATGTACCCCGTACCAAAGAAAGGCAAACAGCACCAGCCACTGGGCCCCACAATCCAGAATGACTTAGTTTGCATTGCCTTAGTGGAAACATGCTGAGAGTGGACAGACATCTCCGTTCTGACAACAGGAGGGTTCTGCTGTAGTTCCAGCACTTACCTGTCCTCTCGCGAGCGGCAGCCGGTAACTGTTTTCAGATTTGTCCTTTCGCCCAAGAAATTTTATTCTCTGAAACATATCGACACAGTTAATATTTGCTGCTAAAATTGTTACCTTTCGGTGAATTATACCTCTCGTCATCTTAACGTGGTCAACAGCCATTGGGGTTCAATAAATGTTACAAGCATCAGTAGTACGCTTTAAGATGTGATCATAATTCTCAGATATATTAACTTGTATTGCCAATCTGAGTAATGGTGAAAAATATATTGAGTATTACAAGAGTCTAGAGTCGTCAGGAGGCTAGAGTCGTCAGGATGCTACAGTCGTCAGGATGCTACCGTCGTCAGGATGCTAGAGTCGTCAGGAGGCTAGAGTCGTCAGGAGGCTAGAGTCGTCAGGATGCTAGAGTCGTCAGGAGGCTAGAGTCGTCAGGATGCTAGAGTCGTCAGGATGCTACAGTCGTCAGGATGCTACAGTCGTCAGGATGCTACAGTCATCAGGATGCTAGAGTCGTCAGGAGGCTAGAGTCGTCAGGAAGCTAGAGTCGTCAGGATGCTACAGTCATCAGGATGCTACAGTCGTCAGGATGCTAGAGTCGTCAGGAGGCTAGAGTCGTCAGGAAGCTAGAGTCGTCAGGATGCTACAGTCGTCAGGATGCTACAGTCGTCAGGATGCTACAGTCGTCAGGATGCTACAGTCGTCAGGATGCTAGAGTCGTCAGGAGGCTAGAGTCGTCAGGAGGCTAGAGTCGTCAGGAGGCTAGAGTCGTCAGGATGCTACAGTCGTCAGGATGCTACAGTCGTCGGGATGCTAGAGTCGTCAGGATGCTAGAGTCGTCAGGAGGCTAGAGTCGTCAGGAGGCTAGAGTCGTCAGGATGCTACAGTCGTCGGGATGCTAGAGTCGTCGGGATGCTAGAGTCGTCGGGAAGCTAAAGTCGTCGGGAGGCTAGAGTCGTCGGGATGCTAGAGTCATCAGGATGCTAGAGTCGTCAGGAGGCTAGAGTCGTTGGGATGCTAGAGTCGTCGGGAGGCTAGAGTCGTCGGGATGCTAGAGTCGTCAGGATGCTAGAGTCGTCGGGATGCTAGAGTCGTCGGGATGCTAGAGTCGTCGGGATGCTAGAGTCGTCGGGATGCTAGAGTCGTCAGGATGCTAGAGTCGTCAGAAGGATAGAGTCGTCAGAAGGATAGAGTCGTCAGAAGGATAGAGTCGTCAGAAGGATAGAGTCGTCAGAAGGATAGTCGTCGGGATGCTAGAGTTGTCGGGAGGATAGGATATGACCTGGGCTATTAAGGCTAGGTCACGACCTGTGCTATTAAGGCTAGGTCACGACCTGTGCTATTAAGGCTAGGACACGACTTGGGCTATTAAGGCTAGGTCAAGACCTGGGCTATTAAGGCTAGGTCACGACCTGTGCTATTAAGGCTAGGACACGACCTGGGCTATTAATGTTAGGACACGACCTATGCTATTAAGGCTAGGACACGACCTGGGCTATTAAGGCTAGGACACGACCTGGGCTATTAGGGCTAGGACACGACCTGGGCTATTAATGCTAGGACACGACCTATGCTATTAAGGCTAGGACACGACCTGTGCTATTAAGGCTAGGACACGACCTGTGCTATTAAGGCTAGGACACGACCTATGCTATTAAGGCTAGGACACGACCTGTGCTATTAAGGCTAGGACACGACATATGCTATTAAGGCTAGGACACGACCTGGGCTATTAAGGCTAGGACACGACTTGGGCTATTAAGGCTAGGACACGACCTGGGCTATTAAGGCTAGGACACGACTTGGGCTATTATGGCTAGGACACGACCTGGGCTATTAATGCTAGGACACGACCTATGCTATTAAGGCTAGGACACGACCTGTGCTATTAAGGCTAGGACACGACCTGTGCTATTAAGGCTAGGACACGACCTGTGCTATTAAGGCTAGGACACGACCTGGGCTATTAAGGCTAGGACTAGACTTGGGCTATTAAGGCTAGGACACGACCTGGGCTATTAAGGCTAGGACACGACCTGGGCTATTAAGGCTAGGACATGACCTGGACTATTAAGGCTAGGACACGACCTGGGCTATTAAGGCTAGGACACGACCTGGACTATTAAGGCTAGGACACGACCTGGGCTATTAAAGCTAGGACATGACTTGGGCTATTAGTGACTGTTTGTTCCATCAATAGTAAATGGATCTAGTTTGTTGTTTCATTAACTGTCTAACTAAACAATACTTGACTCCACAGACAAAATGCTAGTAGCATAATTATTGACAATGTTTGTAGGCAATGCGTCATGTCATATCTGAAAAGGTTTGTAAACCATGTGTCATCGTTAGCAATGTTTGTAGATAAGGTGTCACTGACAATGTTTGTAAACAATATGTCATCACTGACAATGTTTGTAAACAATATCTCATCACTGACAATGTTTATAAACAATGTGTCATCACTGACAATGTTTGTAAACAATGTGTCATCACTGACAATGTTTGTAAACAATGTGTCATCACTGACAATGTTTGTAAACAATGTGGCATCACTGACAATGTTTGTAAACAATGTGTCATCACTGACAATGTTTGTAAACAATACTTGTCATCACGTGTCACCTCTGACAACTGATGCAGTAATTACCAACAACTCACCATTTTTTGAGGTTTTTTGGTAATTTGAGGCATCTCGTTCTTGTGTCGAATCTGCTGCACCATGAATGGAGGCACCTATGAATGAAGTCTCAAGTTAAGTCATGAGTTAAGTCACAAGTTAAGTCAGGAGTTAAGTCAGGATTTAAGTCAGGAGTTAAGTCACAAGTTAAATCACGAGTTAAGTCATGAGTTAAGTCACGAGTTAAGTCACGAGTTAAGTCACGAGTTAAGTCATGAGTTAAGTCACGAGCTAGTCATGAGTTAAGTCAAATACGTCATCTTGGTTATAGGTCACATGATAGGAATGTCACCGCTCATTCAAAATTGTCACAGAATCATGAATGCCACGAAAGATGGGCCATTCATGACGGACGGACACACGCAGCAGTAATTTCTACCTAGTGAAACCTATCGTAGTGGATGGATATTTGTATAACAAAACCCTGTCTACAATAAGAACTTTTGAAAGTAAAGGCATCTTGTTATATAATGCAGTGTCCAACCTGTAGGACATCTCAAAGCTGTTTGTACTTCATCCCCTGTCAGATCTGTTTATTCTAATACCATATCAACTATCTGGGAATTAAGTGTGCAACCACGCTGAAGACAGTTGAAGACCATTTATATATATATATATATATATATATATATATATATATATATATATATACATACATCTATATATATATATGCATACACATATATATATATATATATATATATATATATATATATATATATATATATATATGCATATATACATACTCATATATATATACATATATACATACATATACACACACACGCACGCATGCACACACGCACACACATACGAATAGTCTTCAACTGTCAACTGCAGTGTGTCAGTGGTGTGTATATACACATACTACATTGACCATGGTCTAAGTATCTAGTCATACAGCCGATTGACTGAAATGTCCAAACTTGTCTAAGATCCAGTGTTTACTAACCACATGGAACACACCTTTTTACAAACAATACACTTAAAGAGAAGCAAAGTGATTCGCACAAGACAAAACATGCACGACGCTCTACGTATGAACACGCCACTCACTGTCCAGTATATCGCCTGGTTCTTGATGAGCATTCGCACGATGCTGGACGTTCCGGCGGCCATGCTTAGCTGGAGCCCGCCCAGGTCCTTGTTGTGGCGGCCGGACTGCACCAGGAAGAGGTTAGGAGCCATGATCATGGACACACTGTTCAGGTCCATCCTCGTCTCTGACCGCTGGGTGATCAACTTCAGGAAGCCCAGCAGCATCTACAGCAGCACAGCATTGTGGGTAAAACACTGCAGAGAACTCTGGGTAAACACGCAGCAGAGAATTGTGGGTAAAACACTGCAGGGTACCCTGGCTAAACACACAGCAGAGAATTGTGGGTAAAACACTGCAGGGTACCCTGGGTAAACACGCAGCAGAGCATTGTGGGTAAAACACTGCAGAGAACCCTGGGTAAACTACTGACATTGTAATAAATTTGAAATGGAAAACTCCAAGCATCTTGACCGTACACAGCACAGATCAATGGTGTGTTTTATTTGTGTATCATTCATCGATGTTTTGTTAGAGTTGTTCAGAGCTGGTGTACATTTCATGCAGTGACAATTAAACTTGTGTGCAGAAGAAACCCAATCCGGACGTGTGTCATTTTTAGAAAAAGGAAATCATATCTAATCTTAAGTGTATTGTTTGTACAAAGTTAGTGTTTTGTAGCAGGATTCAAACATAATTAAAATACGTAAATATTTAGATTTGTTTACAATAGAACCTGTCTTGAATGACCACCAATCCCTTCAGCCCAGACGGTCGCCTCCGGCAAGGCAACAAACATTAGAAACATCTATCAAGTGGGAACCAGGAATACGGTCTCAAAAAAAAAGTGGTCGCAGTAGACAGGTACCACTGTATTAACATTTGTCTTAGAGCTACTTTACAAAGTGCACACAATTTTAATAAAGATGTTGCAGTGAAACAATGCTGATCAAACATTTTCATTTTTACGTATCAAAGTCAAGATGTAAACACGTTTGTTGAACATGACACGTTGACTTCATCACTAATAACGAATGACATCATTAGTCATCAGCACTGATGACGACAATGTGTCAAATTCAACAAAAGTCTTTACAGGTACATGTGTAAAGAGACATCTTGACTTCACTTGGATATGCACAATAACAACACTTCTAACAAGTCTACAGCACCTATATCCTTGAATATTCAAGCTCTAAGGCACAACAAGCAAAACCATTTGACGTAATCATAAACAGGGACATAAAACTCGTCATTGGAGGTCATTGGAGCATGGAACCACCACAATTTAAGGTCGAATGGCAATTTTAAACATTTTAAAGTGTTTTATGAAAGGTGACTATAGTTGTTTCAGAAGTTTTAATTGTAACAGGGAGTTGGTTCCAGATTGTTGGCCTCAGAGAAATCACAGGTGCCAATACTGAGCTTAGAACTAGGTATGACAATTTGTGATTTAAAAAAGAACTATCACGAGAAATGTTCAGTTGAGGGTGGGAGAGTGAGAAGACGACACCTTCAGTGTGTCCCTGTGGACGTCCGGCAGCAACAAGACCAGCAGGATGAGGGCGGTCAGCTGCTGCTTGTGGTCAGGGATGGCTGCAAACACAAAGCATATATTTTAACGGTTTTTATTTTGCAAAATAACAAGATATAACGACACAACTGAATGCACAAAGCTACTGTTTGAAACAATGAAGTGCTTCAGGGTGATCACAAGCATGCACACACACACATACGCACATGCACGCACGCACACACACACACACCCTCTCTCGCTCTCGCTCTCGCTCTCGCTCTCTCTCTCTCTCTCTCTCTCTCTCTCTCTCTCTCTCTCACACACACTCACTCACACACACACACACACACACACACACACACACACACTCACATAACACTCATTCATACACACTCACACACACTCACTCACTCACACACACAAACACGCTGGACATCAGGAAACATTGAGTCAAAATAAATAATATCATTAACGTAATCCATGTCGTGGAGTGCTATCATTGACAACTTGTGTGATTAGAGACGATGTCTTACCCAGTCTCGTACCTCAGCAGTACAACTACGAGACAGTTCTGTAACATCTATTTACAACTATTGCAACTGATCAAAGGGAACAGTCCACGAGTTCTTCAGCTGTTCGTCTTTGGCTGGTCACGTGAAGACTTATGTATCAGTGGTATCATCATGCTCTAGAGCAGTGATGCATTGTTTGGGCTCCGTTTTCCCAACACATGTCAGTTGGTTGTCTGTCACCAAGATGGTGGATCACCATGGCAACGGCACACCAAATATGGGCACTGACATACAAGTAATGGTCTCAACGGTTGACACACGTTATCACATTATTAAATCTTCGACACTTAAAAAGTGAAAAGACATTGTAAAAACCAACAAAGTGAGCTGGCTGTCGACACGTGACACGACACAGGAGGCTGTCACTTACTTCCGACTTGTGCGAAGGCGTCAATGTACTCGAAGGTGAGCAGAGGGATGGGAAGTTCCCGCAGGAACTGTTTGAAGAGGCCGGCGACGTCGTTTGGTCGCATGTCATCCCAGCTGAACTTGCCACTGTTGAAGCGGTCCTCAATCTCCTCTCGTATTGACTGTGACAGGACATGGCGGGGACAGATGACACGATGACAGTGGGGATAAAGGTCAGTGGAGATAAATGACACCGTGGTGAAAATAACACGGTGGGGATAAATGTCTCAGTGGTATAAATGTCTCAGTGGTATAAATGTCAGTGGGATAAATGACACAGTGGGGATAAATGACACAGTAAATAGCACAATAAATAGCATGGTGGGGATAAACTACTGTGGGATAAATGATGCAGTGGGATAAATGATGCAGTGGGATAAATGATGCAGTGGGATAAATGATGCAGTGGTATAAATTAGCACAGTGGGGATAAATGACACGGCGGGGATAGATGACACAACACATTGAATGACACAGTGTGGAATAAATGACACTTGTTAATCTACCTTAATCTACCACAGTAGAGGATTTTAACCCAGGTTCTTTTAGTTCAGGGTTCAAACCTGAGGCCAAGTGCCAGTGCAACAGACAGTGATTGAGAGAGCAGTGTGTGCACCACTGTCAACTACCTTGATTCTAGTGACGGAGCCAGGCACCCGCAAGATCCCTTCCTCTTCCAGCGCAAACTTCGTCAAGAACTGAATCAACTGGAACAAGACAAACTCAGCCTCAGACCAGGTGACACCCAATCACACAGTAGCCTCGGTCACCCAGGCGCTGCGAAATGTAGCCTTGGTTACCCTGGCTCCGTGAGATGTAGCCTCGGTTACCTAGGCTCTGTGAAATGTAGCCTTGGTTACCTAGGCTCCGTGAGATGTAGCCTCGGTTACCTAGGCTCTGTGAAATGTAGCCTTGGTTACCTAGGCTCCGTGAGATGTAGCCTTGGTTACCCAGGCTACGTGAGATGACAGCACTCTTTTTGCCCCTCACATCCACCTGAGGAACCAATGCTCTGCCAATGTTGCTGCTAGGGCGGTCTTACCCAGGTAGAGACGCGGATTGGCTCTCAGGCCAACTAAAAACTAACATATGGATATACTTTTATAAGATAATATTATATTAGTAAAGGTATTCAACATTAAACTTAAATTAACACAAAATCAAACATAAATTCAAATTTGCCATGGTATATGAATCAGGAATTATGGCAGGGTTAGCTTCAGTTACCCAGGCTTTGCGAGGTGGCATCACTTTTCAGCTCCTCACGCGGACAACATTCTAAAGCCGACTAAGTCACCAGACTGTCTTCTCAGCAAAGTCGGTAAAGTAAGATTACATACACAGGTGTCTTTAAAAAAAGAAAATTCTATCACTAAGTTAAATGGCAGCCACTTTGCTCAAAATAAATAACCCTTCAGATCTCCACCTGCCCAAACACTGACGCACCAAATTGGGCAAACCCAGAACAAAATAACTGCTTGATACTATGTGTGGGGGCACCCACTAGAGGGACTTTTGAAAACACATTAGAAGTGACGTTTGTATGATGTTCATGTTTCTTGTTTCAGGTAAAAATTGGGTAAAATAACTGAGTAAACTGTGCCTTAAAAAAAACAGACAATGTTTAAAGAGTTTCTAAAGGTGTTTCAGGCCTGCCGGGTTTAATTGTTTCTAATTTAACTCTCACCTGTGAGAATATTAGTGGGACTTTTATGTGTTTTTCCGGGTGTCGTTTTCTGTCGTTGTCGAGCAAAGTCTGGAGAGGGACGCCAAATACACTGTTGTCTGGAAGAGAGGAAACATGCACGATAACAGACTGCACAAGAAATATATCTACTGTGTGTGTGTGTGTGTGTGTGCATGCGTGCGTGCGTGGGTGCGTGCGTGCGTGCGTGCGTGCGTGCGTGCGTGCGTGCGTGCATGTGGAATGTCACGCTTGTACTGGATACATACATTTCTAGGGACTGGATACATAGATTTCTAGGGACTGGATACATAAATTTCTAGGGACTGGATACATAGATTTCTAGGGACTGGATACATAGATTTCTAGGGACTGGATACATAAATTTCTAAGGACTGGATACTTAGATTTCTAGGGACTGGATACATAAATTTCTAGGGACTGTATACATAGATTTCTAGGGACTGGATACATAGATTTCTAGGGACTGGATACATAGATTTCTAGGGACTGGATACATAAATTTCTAGGCATTGGATACATATATTTCTAGAGACTGGATATATATATTTCTAAGGACTGGATACATAGATTTCTAGGGACTGGATACATAGATTTCTAGGGACTGGATACATAGATTTCTAGGGACTGGATACATAGATTTCTAGGGACTGGATACATATATTTCTAGGGACTGGATACATATATTTCTAGGGACAGGATACATAGATTTCTAGGGACTGGATACATATATTTCTAGGGACTGGATACATACATTTCTAGGGACTGGATACATACATTTCTAGGGACTGGATACATCAATTTCTTGGCACTGGATACATCAATTTCTAGGGACAGGATACATAGATTTCTAGGGACTGGTTACATAAAAGTCTAGGCACTGGATACATACATTTCTAGGGACTGGATACATCAATTTCTTGGCACTGGATACATCAATTTCTAGGGACTGGATACATCTACTTCTGCCAATAGGCAGCTCTAGAATACAGCACACACCCACTGACTGCACCCACTGTCCACACCCACTGACCGCACCCACTGACCACACCCACTGACCGCACCCACTGAGCACACCCACTGACCGCACCCACTGACCACACCCACTGACCGTATCCACTGACCTTTGTAGCGTCTCTTCGGTTTCCGCCGCGTGTACTTGATGTTGTGTACTTCGTAGAGTGACGTCAGTTCGATGAGGGCGAGCTTACGAATCATGCAACGGTCCTTCTCACTCATCTGGTCCACCTTCGTCACCCCCAGGGTGTCCTTGCTGTCCTTGTAGTACTGCGGCAAAGAGAAGGCCCCGTCACTGAAACACTCCTTAGAACTCTGACTTCTCTGTGAGGACAGTGGCGTCACCTTGTGCTTGAGGCACAACTCAAACAATCATCTTTTGTGCATCTGCAACTCTAGAGTATTAGTCTGAGCAATCATAATGATTTATTTCTTATATAGCGCCCCATCCAAATAGTTGGTCTGGGGCACTTTATGTTGGTTATTACAACTGAATTAAAATAATAATAATAAAAAAAACGGTAATATGATGATAAAATGTTGCAGAGCATGCGTTTTGTTTCAAAATGTTTAATTTGTACGATCTTTGGCAACTTCCAGTAGTTTCAGCTGAGGATGTGACACACTGAATACAATTTACACAAATCAATACTGTGTCAAACAGCAGTGCTCTGGTCACTTGATAAGTAACGTAGACAGAAGATACACAAGAGAAAGAAGAAATGTTTTCAGGTGAGACAAAAACTGAGGGTGGTGAAGTACTCACAGGTAATTCTTTGGTGCCCTTCTTTGGGGCTGGCCTCTGCAAACACATGCACATTACATTAATCTATGTATCATTACATTCAAGACATCACCAGGGAATAAGGAAACAATTCCTCTAAGATTCCTATCAGCTCATAAACCTGATTTTGCTGTCTAAAATAAATTTCGCTCTCTAACCGTGTATACTGATGCTGAAACATTACAACAGTAGGGTGTGTCCCAGGGCTATTTTCAACAGTGTTTCATGAAATAGTGTCCTCTGTGTGTGAATTGGTGGCGGCGTTTTGCAATTGGGAAACGAGCATTTAAAAATGAAAGTGAAACAATCCCCAGTTGTAACAATTAACATGTTTTCATGATTCATTAATATAGGTTAATGTAACTGCTCTGGAAGATGTGTTCAATTCTTGTAAGTCTTACAGAATCAAGCTGCTAGACTTTGCGCGAGGTTTGAGGTAAATGATCAAACTGACCAGTCACCTGGCATCTGGCCTGGTAAGGCCTGTTTTTGGATGGGTAAAAATGCATGGGTCAACGGGTACAAAATTGAGGCACCAAACAAACTTATTTCAATGATGTTGTCAATTAATCAGACGATTTTGCATTGAATATGGATATGATAGCTGATACGTGGGATACTGTATATTTCTGGACATATTTACTTATCTGCAGTGGATTCTATGTATGCATATTTAACAGGCATGTGAGAGGTGGCTAGCCACTTCTGAGGCACATTTGCATGGCGGCGCGGCTACCCAGGGAAGAGGAGGTCATACAGAAAAAAAGGTTGTGATGCAACCTAGTGCATTTTTAGGCTGCTTTCTTGTTATGTGTAGATGTATTAAAACACCACACCAAAACTTAAACTCCAAACACGGGGACTGTGCTGTGTATGTTTCAAATAAAAAATAATAATGATTCATTATAAAAAACACAAACGCCCAAAGATACTTGTAAGGATCACCCAAGATCACTGTCGGACTGTTCTTATGTTTTAAAAACAAAACGTTGCTGTTGGGTTGGCTCTCCCTGGTCTGCCCCCGCCTTAAGACATATTTGTTCAATCTAATATACATTTCTTCAGGGGATTCCTTCCTTCATTCACTTCATAAAATGTTATACTTGTCATAGCCTCTGAGGTTTCATGCTTGCAATGCCTGTGAATGTGATGATGATTTGTGGGAATGACAGGCGAGCGCATGATCATTGTATCATGTATGAGACATATTTATTTTTAGATTGCTTCATGCAGAACACTAAATTTTGCATGTCATGGCAATCTTTCCCGATCCTATTGTATGATCATTGTCCACTAAACTACTTATATCTAAATTTGCAGTCACCTTTCAGTTGCAGCGTGGCGATTATGTCAAACATAAAGTAAATACTATGATGGGAACAAAATAAAAATCAACACTATGGACGGTAGCTGGCGAGTAGTCAGACATGTGAAGAAGAGTCCATCTGATTGGCTAGTGGCCAGACAAGCAACGACAGAGTGCATCTTATTGGCTCATGTGTTCGAGTGGCGACATCGAGCGGTCGTCTTTGTTACTAGTTCATTCGCCATCTACTGAATCGTGTTATGGCCATGTTGTATTTTTTAGAATATTACTATAATTCTTTCCTTGCCGTTTCACCACTATTGTGCTTAATGTTCATGAAACTCTTCAAGAACATTAAGTGAAATTCAAAAACATGAAAAAATGAAAAATCCAAGAAAGTTTTTGGCAACATATGGAACTCGCCAGCAACTAGCTGTAAGTCCACTTCACACACAAAACAGCCTCCAAAGTCAGTCTGACTGTCTGGATTAGTGTGATAACTCTATCCATGGCTACTGTCAGGCACTTGGACTATTATACTGACATTAAAATAATTTGACTTATCTCGTCAAAGATGTAACTAAAACAGCCTTGACCAGGTTCACGGGAAATCGCCGTTAACAAAACGTTGTTTGCTAGATTTGGGCTGATTGCCTGATCATGACGTAATTTATATAGGATAGACCAATCATTAGACTTACCATGCTTTCCCGATTCCGACCTTATGAATGGAAATAGAAATTTCTGACGTAGAGCGTAGTAAAATCGGCCTTATTTGGTCATCTACTATAGAGACATGCAGCTTGCCAATGGTAGGCATGCTCGAACTGTAAGCTGTGCCCTGATTCGCTGTTCCTAGGTAATTTAAATGCGGCTGACATTTAAAAGGACAACGGTCGCAAATGGGATCATGTATGAATATGTAAGTATAATATCTAATGTTTCTTCTCCGGCAACGGAGGCTGAATAAATTAATGATAATAAAAATAATCTCACACACCGGAGAGATGGGCTGGTCGATGGTGAAGCTCATTGAGACGTCTGACTCGCGATGCATGAGTGCGGAGACGCCAGGCGCCCTCGCAACTGGAGATTCCAACAATGGCGTCCCATGGTCTGGAACACAAGCGACAGTGTAAAACAAGGATTCTATGTGTATGGAATTTGTAGATAATTTTGTTATCAGAGCTGGAATGATACACGCTTCACGTCACTCCTCATAACTGTCAGGCGCAAACTGCTTGCGTGCATTGAAAACAGAAAGGCGTGTATTTACACTGAACCTTTCCTGCTTCACAAAGATGGTGTGAATAAAGTTTTTTTTACAGTTATCAAGGATTGTGGTATGGATATTGTGTATCGTGTACCGTAGGCCTACTAAACGGTGTGGACTGGTGTATCGTTCCAGCACTACGTATGCGTTACGGAAATTCACTGCTGGGTAATGTTTTGTACTTGTCTCAGGATTTATGCTGTACGTCACATGACGTCAACTGATCATCCAAATCACGTAGAGTTTTCTGCAAGGTTCCAAAGTATGCCGATGAATCCAGGGACATTGTACGTAGTCTTTGTAGTATAAATCGGTTCATGTTCACATTTTAACAAACAACATCTATAAATACTTCTGGAAAACCACCTTTTGTGTCTGTTTATAGAGTGAGTCTGAGTGGTACCATTTTATATATGTACCTGACTGTTGTCTTAATGTTGGTCCTTTATGTTGAACACATACATGTTGATTGCTGATAACTGTCAACGGCAAGAAGTGACACCAGGACATTCACTGGAGTGTCACAGAAATAATATCCTCAGTAAAATGGCAGCAATTTGATGCTTTCGAAAGAGCGCCTTCGATTTACGGCTTCCATTTAATAATGGATTTAGAAATGGTCTTGGCGTTGTCACTCCACCCACCTAAGTCTTGTAGGAATGTCGTTCTGTCTCGTGCTATGTTCTCGCGACCTTTCCGCCGAAGCACGACCCGATTACAGGCTGACGTTGCTGGCATACTGCACACTTCTGACCGCGGTGTCGTCTCTGAGGTACCAGTGCTGCCACCCTGTGGACAACTCTCTCGCTGCAGACAGACAGGCGACACCCACTTACATTTTACAGATTAAGTTAAGTAAACTTTAAAAAATTCCAAGTCTGATTTAAATATTTTCCAAAATAGTGTTCTGCTTTTTGAATACTTTAATGCTTTCTGTCACTGTTTTTAAGAGGCCTGTTTATGCTGCTTTTCTAGATATATTCTACACAGTTTGTTGTGACATCTAACGTAGATTCTTGCTGTCGCTGAACGTATCTTGTCATTTAGCAAGGCAGTGCAGTAGTACACTGTAGTAGAGACAGTTTTAGGCTGTATATGAAATCAAAATTGCAAAATATATGTTTGATATCATCGTAACGATAATAATAATACACATACAAATTTGTCGCAGCAATTGCCTTTACTCTTTGAGCCGGTTAAAAAAACTCCTCTAGACTTTATCATTGGATAATGACAGACAGTGTTAACTGTTAACATATTATCAAATATGAATAAACACAACACAAGTAAGAAACACAGCTGTATCAGCTCAAAATGTATTGGAATTATACTGTGGCAGAATCTAGACAAATGATTACCCCAGGACCTACCGGGCACATCACATGTACTGTACAACACACGGTAATGCAAAATAGTGAATTTAACGAAGAGCAGGTGTTGTTTGACCTCCCTCTGATTCACTCTTGACCAAGGTCACATACTCCTCACAAGGTCATCTACTCCTCACAAGCAATTCTACAGAAAATATCCTACAGACTGTATTCTACAGAATATGTTCTATACACAGATGATTTTCTATAACGTATTTTACTAATCAATTCTACAGAATTTCGGCAGAATCACGGAAAAATTAACGCGGTTGAAATGGCGGTTTTGGTGGAATTTAACAAAAATGCTACAGAACTTTTCAATCTCTACCGAATTCCACCATGGGCTGCCCGGCCCTACCATCAGGTAGGACATGACACAGTTGACCGTTGACTGACCCACCTGAGGCAGTGGGGTGGAGAAGACCGCCCTCACGTCCACCTTGTTGCTGTGTTTCGGCTGGTATCCTTTCTGTTTCTTGCGGATGGTGGCGTTGAGGGTGTCCACCCTCTTCTTGACCACAGCCACCTGTTCCTCGGTCAGTCCCGCGGTCCCACATGACACGTCCTCGTCATCCAGTAGTGTCCCCTCTACAGGTAAGAGGGCTTTATTTCACAACAGGTACAAACATTTTATATTATAATTTCCAGTGTGTTGTGAACATTGCGTGGATGTCACTTGGCTAAAGCCGTCTTCCTGTGACACCGTCGTCATTTAAACCATCAATACATATGAATATATGTATGTATATATATATATATATATATATATATATATATATATATATATATATATTGTAGTCACACAACAAAAATACCAGACAATTGTCAAGATGTACTATGTACTATTAACAATGAATATTATGTAATATGCAGTTTCACAGCTAGTTTGTTACTATTGCTGTGACAACGAACAGAGACGTTTTAACTACTTAAAATATAAACATTTGTTACTATTGCTGTGACAATGAACAGAGACGTTTTAACTACTTAAAATATAAACATTTGTTACTATTGCTGTGACAATGAACAGAGACGTTTTAACTACTTAAAATATAAACATTTGTTACTATTGCTGTGACATTGAACAGAGAAGTTTAAACTACTTAAAATATAAACATTTGTTACTATTGCTGTGACATTGAACAGAGAAGTTTGAACTACTTAAAATGTAAACATTTATTACTGTTGCTGTGATTACAAACAGAGAAGTTTGAACTACTTAAAATATAAACATTTATTACTGTTGCTGTGATTACAAACAGAGAAATTTGAACTACTTAAAATGTAAACATTTATTACTGTTGCTGTGATTACAAACAGAGAAGTTTGAACTACTTAAAATGTAAACATTTATTACTGTTGCTGTGATTACAAACAGAGAAGTTTGAACTACTTAAAATATAAACATTTGTTACTGTTGCTGTGACAATAAACAGAGAAGCTGGAACTACTTAAATTACAAACATTTGTTACTGTTGCTGTGATAATTAACGGAGAAGTTTGAACTACTTAAAATATAAACATTTCTTACTGTTGCTGTGACAATAAACAGAGAAGCTGGAACTACTTAAATTACAAACATTTGTTACTGTTGCTGTGATAATGAACGGAGAAGTTTGAACTACTTAAAATACAAACATTTGTAAATATGTAGGAAATGTAACAATAACCTTGGGTGAATCCAAGCATGATTTGACTTGGCTTACTTATAAAATGAAATGAAATTTATTGCAGTGGTCCCCAGCTATACCAAGGCAGCTAACACAGCACCACAAACAGAGAACCATTCCCATGTACAGTGGCGGTGTCCGGGGTGAAGTGCTATAGATAGTTGGGGCAGCAGAAGTTTTCCTTATCAGCCGACTACAAGCTCGCTGACTCATGTAACAGGTCAAAAGTGACATAGGGCCTGAAATAGAGCTTTGCTTGTGTCTTTACAATAACCACAAGGAAGTCAGATCCATGCACCAAGCAACGGTCTTATCATAAACTTTGCCCCGAAAAAGCTGTGGTAAACAGCTAAGACGTGGTGACTTAGAAACAAAAACTGCCCCTGGGCTTTGTTGTGTAACCTGAAACTGTGTCATTACACAAGCGCATATGTCAGTTGGGTTCAGTGGAACCACTCTGTAATCATTACTGAAGTGAATGAGTGTTACGCTTGACAATTACGAATGACAGACGTAAAATTTCATGTGCGGGTTTTCAGTAGGTATCAGCTATAATCTCATTCCTGGTTGTCTGGTCTAGTTCTCGTAGGCGGTAGACTAGAATGGTTGATCTTGATCTTGGGCTCATTCAGGAATGTTTGGAGCTCTGAGGTCACACAGTGTAGCCACGGGACCACAGTGTAGCCACAGGACTACAGTGTAGCCACGGGACCACAGTGTAGCCAAGGGACCACAGTGTAGCCACAGGACCACAGTGTAGCCACGGGACCACAGTGTACAGGGTCCATGTGAGACACAATACCGAACCGACCAGAACCGACCGGAACCGACCGGAACCGACCGGAACCGAATGGGACGGACGGACGGACGGACGGACGGACGGACGGACGGACGGACGGACGGACGGACGGACGGACGGACGGACGGACGGACGGACGGACGGACGGACGGACGGACGGACGGACGGACTGACATGTACTGAATGTCATCTTTTCGTTAAATTTCTATGAAGTCTACACGGCTATGGACGATTCAAAAGACCTTTTGTCCATTGCTGATGTAAAATACCGTATACCGTATGGAATACCGGTTATTCAAAACTGGTTTTAAAACCGTATAAAAAACTGGTTCAATGGTATACTGGTAAACAGTACACAAATCTAATATACATACACGCACATTATACATAGGCAGACACGTGCATGCGACACACACACAAGTACGTACAATTCAAGCACACATACAAGCATGC
>OZ024855.1:40235785-40320785 GCA_964017155.1 Oasisia sp. SBJ-2009 | reverse complement strand
CCCTTGAGGTTCAACAAAACCTCCAATGGCATCCCTTGAGATTCGACAAAACCTCCAATGTCAACCCTTGAGGTTCAACAAAACCTCCAATGGCATCCCTTGAGATTCAACAAAACCTCCAATGTCAACCCTTGAGGTTCAACAAAACCTCCAATGTCAACCCTTGAGGTTCAACAAAACCTCCAATGTCAACCCTTGAGGTTCAACAAAACCTCCAATGTCAACCCTTGAGGTTCAACAAAACCTCCAATGGCATCCCTTGAGATTCAACAAAACCTCCAATGTCAACCCTTGAGGTTCAACAAAACCTCCAATGGCATCCCTTGAGATTCAACAAAACCTCCAATGGCATCCCTTGAGATTCAACAAAACCTCCAATGGCATCCCTTGAGATTCAACAAAACCTCCAATGGCATCCCTTGAGATTCAACAAAACCTCCAATGTCAACCCTTGAGATTCAACAAAACCTCCAATGGCATCCCTTGAGATTCAACAAAACCTCCAATGTCAACCCTTGAGATTCAACAAAACCTCCAATGGCATCCCTTGAGATTCAACAAAACCTCCAATGTCAACCCTTGAGATTCAACAAAACCTCCAATGGCATCCCTTGAGATTCAACAAAACCTCCAATGGCATCCCTTGAGATTCAACAAAACCTCCAATGTCAACCCTTGAGATTCAACAAAACCTCCAATGGCATCCCTTGAGATTCAACAAAACCTCCAATGGCATCCCTTGAGATTCAACAAAACCTCCAATGGCATCCCTTGAGATTCAACAAAACCTCCAATGGCATCCCTTGAGATTCAACAAAACCTCCAATGGCATCCCTTGAGATTCAACAAAACCTCCAATGGCATCCCTTGAGATTCAACAAAACCTCCAATGGCATCCCTTGAGATTCAACAAAACCTCCAATGGCATCCCTTGAGATTCAACAAAACCTCCAATGTCAACCCTTGAGATTCAACAAAACCTCCAATGGCATCCCTTGAGATTCAACAAAACCTCCAATGGCATCCCTTGAGATTCAACAAAACCTCCAATGGCATCCCTTGAGATTCAACAAAACCTCCAATGTCAACCCTTGAGATTCAACAAAACCTCCAATGGCATCCCTTGAGATTCAACAAAACCTCCAATGGCATCCCTTGAGATTCAACAAAACCTCCAATGGCATCCCTTGAGATTCAACAAAACCTCCAATGTCAACCCTTGAGGTTCAACAAAACCTCCAATGGCATCCCTTGAGATTCAACAAAACCTCCAATGTCAACCCTTGAGATTCAACAAAACCTCCAATGGCATCCCTTGAGATTCAACAAAACCTCCAATGGCATCCCTTGAGATTCAACAAAACCTCCAATGGCATCCCTTGAGATTCAACAAAACCTCCAATGGCATCCCTTGAGATTCAACAAAACCTCCAATGGCATCCCTTGAGATTCAACAAAACCTCCAATGGCATCCCTTGAGATTCAACAAAACAATGTTGCATGTGACAAATGTGATTGCACATGTAATTTAATACTATATAGTTTCGTAATATATAATTAAATATACTGCCTTCCATTTGTGCTGTCACATGCGGATACCTTCACATTTGACCACCAGCTGGCAGCACATGCACATGTCGTTTCACGAGTCACGTCTCAGTGATGTCTGAATTTAATGTCCGAGTAAACAAGATGTCAGAAAACTGCCAATCAAATTGCTCAGACATCATAAAAACTAGACATATTTAAAAGTGTAAATACATGAAGTTTTTTCCCCGTGATAGTCCAGAAGGAACTGACGAACTGAAACAAACATTGTGATGTTTATAAAATGTGGCAGGATTTGACTCAACATCCTTTTCTGTGTTAACAAATGTGTATGTTTTGTCTCTATTTTGTATATAACTTTGTCAACCCTCCAATAGCTTCATTATTACCATAATGTACACCTATATTTCAGATACCTGTATGGCACGGGGATGTAAAGTTATGTAGATGTATCATTCCGGTACAACAATGTTATTAAACAACTTATGTGCCAACTGGAACATGCAATCTTTGACAAAAAATGTGTTACCTCACAATACTGGTAATTACTGCATGTATCACCCATACTAAACACATTTTGTGTTCACTGTGCAGTATTAATGCATTTTGTGTTCACTGTGCAGTACTTACTAAACACATTTTTTGTTCAGTGTGGAGTACTTACTAAACACATTTTGTGTTCAGTGTGCAATACTTACTAAACACATTTTGTGTTCAGTGTGCAGTACTTACTAAACACATTTTGTGTTCAGTGTGCAGTACTTACTAAATACATTTTGTGTTCAGTGTGCAATACTTACTAAACACATTTTGTGTTCACTGTGCAATACTTACTAAACACATTTTGTGTTCAGTGTGCAGTACTTGCTGAACACATTTTGCGTTCAGTGTACAGTACTTACTAAACACATTTTGTGTTCACTGTGCAATACTTACTAAACACATTTTGTGTTCACTGTGCAATACTTACTAAACACATTTTGTATTCAGTGTGCAGTACTTACTGAACACATTTTGCGTTCACTGTGCAATACTTACTAAACACATTTTGTGTTCAGTGTGCAATACTTACTAAACACATTTTGTGTTCACTGTGCAATACTTACTAAACACATTTTGTGTTCAGTGTGCAATACTTACTAAACACATTTTGTGTTCAGTGTACAGTACTTACTAAACACATTTTGTGTTCAGTGTGCAGTACTAAACAATTTTTTTTCTGAAAACGTTTTTACTCTAAATAGCCCCTTCAATAAAACCCTTTTTTATTGGAATATACTGACATTTATAACCTAACCATGATGTGTTTTTAGCAACATTAGCACTGGAGTTTACAGCCGTGTTGAAGGGTGTTCACAGTGAGTTTAAAAAGTCATACCTAAAACATGTTAATAATTAATACAGTAACTAAAATGTGACTAGCAAAAATTCTCTCAAACTAAACACTGTACTAAACAAACCAATGCTGTTAGAAAATGTAAATGTACGAAAGCATTCTAATTGAACATTGTTGACAATAAAAACTAACCAAAAAATAATAAAAAGGATAAATGACTACTGGGTAGGCTGTAAAACATTAATGAATAAACAATAAAAATGTACTGGTATATTAGGCAATTAAAGTAATGGCTATAATAAATATTATGATACAAACAGTGAGTTGGTAGAGGTAGAATTGTATGATGCTAAATATTTAAATTTTAATGTAAGTTTGAAATATTTAGTGAGTTTCAAGGTGCACTTAAACCTGTTCATCAACATGCTGCTGCTAGCGATGACTGGTTTATAAGTAGCATGGACCAGTGACACGATGACACATCGATGACAACGTCAAGTGTCTTTAGCCTTGTGTCTCTAATTGCCCCACCCTCAAGAATATAAAACAAACTCTGACAATGTGCGGTGGGTGACATGTAAAATGACACACTCAACTGTCACCCCGAGATAAAAATACACCTGTATCGTGACAGATGATGAGATTGAATCTTACGTTGGTTGTGATGTGACGTTACGTGACATACCACAAGTGACAAGTGAATTCGCGCGAGGACCACAAAAAGTGGGCGCAAGATCGTACAACATGCTTATGAAACCACAGAGAGTCCAGGAAGGAGAACACTGATGAAATGGTAAAGTAATTTACACAAATGTAAACGCGGACGGACACGGACAACGATAGAATAAACGCGTGTTTACTAATGTGTCTGTCTGAAAAAAAGGTAATGGTTATGCTATGAGGTGAGGTAAAGGCCGTACACAAAGTGGCCTGTGTAAGTGGCCTGTGTGGGGCCAGTGTATCAGATCAGATACTGTGTATGTTGTGTACTTGTACTTGCGTGAATAAAAAAAATTATTTTTACTTCCTTGTTCGAAATTGTTTCTTCAAATCAGACACTTTTGGCCGAGGAGACGGGGTGGGGTGGGGTGGGGGCAGAGGGTATTAGATAATTTCTCGTGCAATCCCCATTGACAAACATGACATCTATATGCTTTTAAGGGGATTTGCTTTATTTATCTAGGCCAACGGCAATGCTCATAGTCTTGTTACTGTGTGTGTTCTCTTTACTTGTGTAATTAAAGGGCATTGCCATTTCCCACCCACATTTGTTTCTTGCTATCTCTCGCTCCATAAACCGAGCAAAGCACAGCAGGCTCCCATTACCTTTAGTTAGTACAGTACCGGCGAGGGGAGCAAAATTTATTTTTACTTCCTTGTTCGAAATTGTTTCTTCAAATCAGACACTTTTGGCCGAGGAGACGGGGTGGGGTGGGGCAGAGGGTGTATATATACAATTTGTGGACTTTGGCAGGGGTTGTAGTTTGCTCTCACCGGCTGTATCCATAATTTGTAAACTGAGTTCAGGGGCTGTATCCACAGTCTGTTGTCTGAGTGAGAAACACAATGTTTTAGTGACCTTTCAGCTGACATTTCCCACCTCTAATTATTAGTAATATACATAAATGTCATCATATCCATCCACAAATTTGTCATCCAACTTCCTCACACAAGTCAAGTTGTCAAGTTGTCTCCCGTGGCAATACGTCACTAAACAATTAGACCTTTGAGTAGGCCCCTACGGTCATCCGTTCGAGATCAATAAGTATGGTCAGTACTCAGCAGTGGACTGGCCGGAGGGCACAGTGGTTATGTCTCTGATGTCACATCGGGGTCATTTGTCCACATGTCTCATTCATGTCACAAACGTATCTGTTCACAACCTGACGAGAGTCGTTTTGTTGCAAATTATATTACATCATCAAGTATGGCGACACTTAACATGACATTATTCCTGTTATCAAAGGATCTTTTTCTGATCCGTTATCTGTTAATTATAGATTTATTAGATATTATTTAATTATTATAATATATATATATACATATCTGTATATATATAATATATATCTGTATATATATAATATATAATATATATCTGTATATATATATATATATATATACACACACACACATATATATATTATATACATATACATACACATACATTATATATATATATATATATACATATATATATATACATATATATATATATATATGTATATATATATATATATATATATATATATACATACATACAGATCCATATGTATATGACATAGTGTCATACTGGTTCTTTACATAATGCTGTTTATAAATGACTATTAAGTACACTCCCGTAGTATTAATCACAGTGCTTCAGTATTGAGGAAATAATGAAATTTGTGTAAACTTAGACATTCACTGAGCTTAATAATTAGATATTCCAAAATGTAAAAAGAAAACATTGTAAAGCAATGGAATCAATGTAATCATTACACATGAAAACAGACATGACTTCCGTGACGTCACCATCAGCTGTGACGCAATAATCACGCTACTAGATGAGTGACAAATGGCAGTCATCGTTGATGACAAATTGACAATGCATCGGTGGCTGTCAATGACTACCCTTATTTCACTGCTGCTACTGTCACGGCCCTCCCCCCCCCTTGTGCCTTGACAAGAACATACACACACTCAGAAAAAACACACCAGAGAAACATTTAAATCTGGAAAACCAATGTTGAATAAAACGTAACTTTGAATAAAACGTAATTACCTCTGTGGTCACTAACTTGACGCCGCTCCCTGGGAACCCTAGCACGGAATGCCCAACGATGTATTGATGTCACATGGCCATGGAGTGAGACGTTTGATTGGTTACGTAGTACGAGACACTGATGAGCTTAGACAGCCAACAAGCTGTGCCCAACTCAGTTATTGATTTCCACAATTACATTAGTGTATTATTGTGGTTGACACGTGTAGCAATCTAACGCCGGAACACCTACTGCGCTTGTACCTTCTATCTACAAAATGACACCTTCACCTATGCTGACAACCAATAACTGTAGAACACAACAAATTACCCACAATCTGTTACAACCAGACTCAGCGACAGATTACAACTGACATATAGCTCTATGTAAACAACATACATATTACAACTGACATATAGCTCTATGTAAACAACATTGCGAAATTATACAGAAAGCTGCTACGCTTCATTTAAACTTTCGTGCTGATTTAGAAGGTACTTTTTATTTACAGTACTTTTCACCTAGAGCCAACACCAATATTGGAACTAGAGCTTTCTCGGCTTCAGCGTTAACTCTGGAATTCACTTTATATATATATATATATATATATATTCGACTCATTCATTTAATGAGAACATGGGAGCTGGGCAGAATTAGAATAATCTAATCATCTTCAGATTGGGAGGTTTTAGATTAGCCGTGATTACGATTAGTTGATTACTGACTCACAGCGTGATCAACTAATCATAACCATGTGTAATCACCAAATTCGTTACTTGCAGCACTCGTACTCAATCAGGGTGACAACTCATAAGTTTGCAAAATAAATAACAAATATTATTTCACTTCCTCACCCCCAATACATGACGTGACATGTGTGATTGTTACAACCTAAATTGCTACACTGTCAATTTGCAGGTATTTTTTTCCATGTGTAAAATGCTCATGGTGTTATAAAGCCGTGTAGTTCTGTTTTTATTTTCAACTTTGAAGTAAACCATTATGATGAGTGTAATGACACATTTCACATCACACCATGAAATATGATGACACATAAATCAACCAAATTTTGAAATGCAAAACCTACATGACAATCCTTTACATTAGTCCAACAACAAAGTAATAGATTACATTGCTAAGTAAGCTTAATCATGATTACAACTTTCTTGTGTGTATTTAATACTATTTATGTTGCAAGTCCCAACTTCAATGCAAACAGTAAGTCAGATTGTAAATAAAAATGTAAATTAATCTGATTTGTCTGCACCTGTTAGTGCGTTACCTTATGTCGTCTAATAACCAGTAATTAATACCTTATGATAAACAGGAAGTTATAATTATGACAAAGAGGAAGTTGTAAACAACACAGACAGCGGCTAATCTATTAACATAATCAAACCATGCACAATTACATCATTTACATGCATAATTTCTGATTCACTTACACCCATTTTATAAGTGATCACACCCATACATAATAACAGTAATCACAAGTGATTACATTTATCACGTGCCTCTAGTCACCCCCCCCCTCTTCTGTCGGTCAACCACTGGCCTGCTTTACATGGACACTAACATGTTTGATGAAACACTAACATGTTTGTACCATAAGTCACGCATGACTGCTTTACACTGGAATGTAGGTCATGCATGACTGCGCCATCGATCATTGCCAACAAAGTGTATGTTTTGTTTGTACAACTATGTTGTATTGTGTTGTCGTAGGGTGGGCACAATACAGCATATAAAAGTTTGCAAAGCCACAAAATCAGTCATGGGGTTTGTAACTGTATTCGTGTTATATATAATTGGTAAACGATTGGTAGGCAAATTAAAATTATACTTCAGGTGCCTGAAAACATCGGATGCTCAGATATTTAACCCTCAGAAAACTAAATCATCTCAGTATGCTTTGAAGACGACTGCAATATTCAGCTTTGGAATCCTTCCCTCAACACCAGCATGACAACAACTTAAAAGGACACCATTTTTACCAGTCCGAAATGTCAAAGTACACATGCGTCTTTGTGCATATGTATACACAACACAGTCCAAACAACACAGTGAATAATGCCAGGCTTGTTTTGCATGTCAAATTTCTGTCTGTTTATTTACCCAGCGACTCTGATTTGTTCGTCCTAAGATGGATGGACAAGTCTTTGGATAACGTGATTCTAAACAGCCTTGTCTCATTTCAGAAGAACTCCCAGACATTCAACATTCCAGACACCAAGTCCTTGGGCACATATTTTATCTACACGTTTTTGTAATGTTTTAAAATAATAATACTAATTCTATATCGCCTTGAAAATTCAAGCTCAGAGGCACAACAAACTACATCATTTGGTGTAATTATAAACGGGGACAGGCAAAAGTTGTCATTGGAGCATGGAACCACCAAAAGTTTAAGGTGGAAAAGCAATTTCAAACAAATATGCTTTGAGTTTTTCATGGAAGGTGGCTATGGCTTCATAAGATTTAATTGTAATAGGGAGTTGATTCCAAATTGTTTGCACAGCTATACAGAGAAAGCACGTTTGTCATTATTTATCTTAGTTTTAGAAAGAAAAAGTTGTTTGGAAACGAACGATCCACAGGTCCTAGAGATGTCAGAGAAATGTAATAGTTTATCTACGTATGTCGGTTGTTGAGTAGAAAATGTGCAATGTGTAACATTGTACAGTCTACGCAGGTGAATATAGTTCACAAGTTCAGCCAGTCCAGTCTCTGTATATCCAGTTGGATGACACCAGGCCACAGTTATATCTATGCACCAGGCCACAGTTATATCTATGCACCAGGCCACAGTTATATCTATGCACCAGGCCACAGTTATATCTATGCACCAGGCCACAGTTATATCTATGCACCAGGCCACAGTTATATATATGCACCAGGCCACAGTTATATATATGCACCAGGCCACAGTTATATATATATGCACCAGGCCACAGTTATATCTAAGCACCAGGCCACAGTTATATCTATACACCAGGCCACAGTTATATCTATGCACCAGGTCACAGTTATATCTATGCACCAGGCCGCAGTTATATCTAAGCACCAGGCCACAGTTATATCTAAGCACCAGGCCACAGTTATATCTAAGCACCAGGCCACAGTTATATCTAAGCACCAGGCAGGACACCGGGAGAGAATGAAGACAGAAGGACAGAAGACACTGTCACAGCTTCTCGTCCTGACTGGTGACTCTACACCATGTCTCATACACAATAAGGACCATACAGTTCAACCAATCCCACAAGGGAAAAGGAAGTTAAACGAACGTATTTAAGCAGTATGTGGTTACATATAAATTATGGCTGATTAAAAGGTCGCCAACCCCTGCCATCACTACTGTACAGTCATGCCATTGTGAAGGTCAACCACCCAGGTCAGTCCTGGTGTCCAGCAAACATTATGACCTCAGATGAGGACAGACCTACATTTTACGCAGACTTTACAATAAATTACATTGCAGACCGCGGCTAACGGCACGTTTGCACTTCCTTTACTGCCTGACAATACAGACCGCAATAAACTTTGAAGACACGTTAAGGACATCAATAATTTGAAACCTCTCAATAGTGACACATATCTGTACCCCCACGCATGGGGGGGACACCCTCGTACAACCACAACTGAGGAGCATGTATCTGACATGCATCAGTGCACACGACTTATAGCCACAAGAAGACTTATGGAATAATGGGTATGAAAGACATGGTTGAGATGTCTGGTAGTTAACACCTGGCCCAGTCTCAGTGTCTTATGAGTAGAGAAACATATAAATTGGGGTGAATAATATTCCTGAAGAAGGCCGCTGATGGTGGCTGAAACGTTGAAGTGAGTAGAAATTATTAGTAGTTGTGTAATTAGAAATTTTCATTGAATAATATACTTCTAAGTTAGTGAACATTTCCCCTAAGTTTCCTCTACTCTCTCTGTCTCTGTCTCTCTCTCGCCCCCCGCCCGCCCACCCGCCCGCCCGCCCGCCCGCCTCCATGATGCCCAAAGATGACTTTAGTGCAGAGTTTCATCCTTGTGTTTTGCTCATTGGTGTGAGATAATAATAATTAATAATAATTATTATAACACTTTTATAGAAGACGGTAGGGGCAGAAGCATCTGGTACTCTAGGCCATGGCAAAGACTGTGATCATGTTAGTATTTTTTCTGATATCTTTTCTCCAATATATATGGATCTTTCCTTGGTGTACAGCCGGCCTGCCTCCATATATTAAAGTAAGTTCAAATTCATTTTGAGATAATCCCCTAAAGAGCGTCACAACAGTATCCAATATTCACTATGCGGTTATCCAATACACAACACCCTTTGTCACACATGTGTAGGTGTGGACATACGCACGCACGCACGTGGGCGTGCTCTCCAGCAGTCAGAGCTGTCACAACCTCTGACCTGTGAGTCATGCCGAGGTGGCTACGACTCGCGCGCAAAATATACGCAGGCGGCTTTTCTGTTTGGTCGGTCATGCGTGCAGAATTTATTGTAGCAACAATGAATTCCAGATAGCGGGTAGATGTGACAGAGTGGGGTGGTGGAATGATACGCATGCCTGACTGGGGTTGCTACAGTTTATAGGTCACCACGACTGGGGTAGGGTAGGGTGTCTGTATCGACAGGGTTGGTGTAGACACTGTATACATTACACAGGGCCGCGTTTATAAGGTGTAACAGTGTAACAGGTGTATCGGTCTGTCTCACTATCTCACGGATGTCACACTATAATCTTCCGGCAGCTGCCATCAGCAACCTATCTAGTTTCGGTCATCTAGTTCCCATTTAATTTTTGTCCCTAAATACTAACGTTGGGACAAGGGATTGTTCTGTGGCTGCATGCACACCTTGGAGTAGGCTTCCTGCTATAGTGGTAGTCTCGTAGATCAGTTTAAAATATCGCCAAATTCATTTTAAATTGTACCTATATAAACTTGCCTATCCACCATAGCTCCCTGGCAAATCAACCCTTCTGTTGACAACTGGAATGTTTGTTGAGTTTGACATCAATAAACCCAGTTGTAGTGATGCGCCACAGAGCTTGGGTGCCAGGGATTCAGGGTGGATTTTAGGTAAAACAGAAGTGATCATATTATTATTAGTAGTAAGGAAGGAGTGTTTATTGCTGTCCTCATATACACCTCTCAGTGTTGCACACATACTGTGTTCAGTCAACTGTGACGACCCATCATTTATAACTTATGGGTAAGAAAACCAGTCCTTTATGACGTTATTTTCATACACATCCATCTTGTTCCCTGGCACACAGACCAACAGGCAACATGTGACATTTTCTTTATAAATAATTGGACTGATAGACAACTCATATAAAAATCATCCACAATACATAACCTCAATTTGGAGGGGGTGGCTGGGGGCCATCCGGGGGGCTGGGGCATTACCCTCATCCACTTTTTTCAGAAGAACTTTCTACTTCTAGCGACACCCACTTATTATAAGAGGTTTAAATAGTTTCAACACAGGTGATGACTCTGAAGTCGAATTGATATATATATATATATATATATATATATATATATATATATATATATATATATATATATATATATATATATATATATATACAATGATGTATGCATATATATTCTGTTGTCTGTTGGTGGGTCAGTTTTAAAATATGATTATTTTCAGGTTATACAGATCTAAATTGTTATAAAAGGAATGTTAGACGAACATAAAAAGTATCATTAGACAAACATAATTTTCTTACTGAAAACTGGGTGGATAAACTGAAATTTCATTTGTCACTTTAACGCAACGCAACGCAACGCAACGCAACGCAACGCAACGCAACGCAACGCAACGCAACGCAACGCAACGCAACGCAACGCAACGCAACGCAACGCAACGCAACACACATCCATGCATCTTCATTCTTGTGTAACTATTTGTGCAAAATTATTGAAACGTGCATTAGAGATATCAGAATAAAAAGTATATGTTATTTTCTTAGAGGTAAATAATTTACTAAATATATAATATTTATATAAATTATCAACAAAAACAAAGAAAAAACAAAAAAGCACACTGTGAAATGTGGAAAAAATTCAACAAACTGATAAACTGACAAGTGAATTTGTGCATACTCAAGGACAGGCCTATAGGGTCAATTCCAGTTCCGCTCCAATTGATTGATCAATTCCAATTCTTTTTGAATTGACCCCAGCCCTGCTCAAGGGCTGATTCACATGGACACCTTGCTGTGTGGTGAGCACTGGTGACACCTGTAAACAATGACCTGACACACCATAGAATTAGACCAGTGGACAGACCCCTTCCACTCTGGTAACTATACACACTGTGTGTTTCCGTCAGTTTATGTCACAGTTTCACAGGGTGAGATATTAAGGGGTGTCAGGACCGGATGACATTTGTCAAGACAGGGGTGTTAAAGATACCATAGTGTGCTGGGGATTGTACAGTTGCCTATTGGTTTATATACTGGTTTGAAATCGTTTGATTAAAGAGAGGAGAATCTTAGGCATTTATAAGGCATTTATAACTATTATGCTATTAAACATGTTTTTACACGTTATTTGACTACGTTAATAATAGGTTTCGAAGTTTGCTTTCTTCTTAATCTTGATGCATGTCTAATTTTACATAGTTAATTTAATATTGTATTTAACTTATTATTATATATATATATATATATATATATATATATATATATTTTATTGAATTAATTAATTTATTTAACTTATTTTAAAATATTTATTTCACCTATTTATTTAACTTACCTAATTATTTAGCTTATATCTATATATGTATTTACTTATTTTGTATTACTAGTGCCTTTGAGCAGGTTTTTAAATGTTTAACCTGGATACACCGTGCTTTATAAAGGCTTCCAAATAATAAACAAACTTTCACGACTGAGGACATTTTTTTCACTGAGCAAGTGTCACCTACAGAAATGAGGATGTTGAGAGGAATAAAAGGAGTAACATTGAGAGACAGAGTAAAGAGTGTGGACATCAGAAAGGAGCTAGGTGTGAGTAGCATACAAGAGAAAGTAAGAGAAATGAGACTACGCTGGTATGGACACATGCAGAGAATGGAAGAAAACAACGAAGTGAGAGCAGTTGGTGACATGAGAGTGCCAGGAAAAAGGCCAAGGGGGAAACCAAGAGGGAGATGGATGGATTGTATCCGAAGGGATATGCAGGCACCGCGGATCACCCCGGAGGATGCGCAGGACAGAACATTCTGGAAATCAAGAATTCGGGCCGCTGACCCCACCTGGTGGGAAAAGGCGAAGAAGAAGTGTCACCTATTTCATTTGACCACTGGACACACGTCCACTAGGCATCTGTCCTATGCTCAAGTCCCATGACCCTGTCACCAGCTGAAGGTCGCTGCGCAAATGAGGCTTTGTCCTTTCATTTTCACTGTAATTGAAACTGGTAGTAAAATAGAGACAAGTGCAATCAACCACTTGGTGTATGACAGAGCGACAGACCTGACTCCAGTGGCACATCGCAGCAGCTGTGACCAACCATTAGAGTCGACAGTCTTTATGTCTGTGGACCCCCACACAATCAAGTGTTGAGCGTCTGACATGGGTCGGATGGTGACTTTGTCCCGTAGTAATGTCGTGTGTAAACGGTTAAGAATAGGTCTATAAAATTTGACGCACGCACGATATCGATTTCTATCTACATAAATGCTCAGGTTATGATCCAGTCATAACCAAGAGGTCACATTTCATAGCAGTTTAATGGTTCTTGCTCTGAGGACATTTCTATAGATGTCCATTTTAATACTGTCTTTTTATAGATGCAAAATTGGGAGTAATGTGCCACCTAAAGGTTACTAAGTACTGAGAATTCAGACCATCAAAAATAAAATGTTCATGTAATTCGCTGATTTTATACACTATGAAATAATAAGGTACTGTAATTTGTACAATGACCAGTGCTTGAAATGCGTGACCAGTATTTTTTAACTTTTTTATTTGTTATTTAGCAATATCGTAGCTCGCAAGAGAAATTAGAGAAGAAAATTTTATTTTTGTCGTTAATGCAATAGAAGTTTGATGTCATGTTGTTTTATAATGTAGTTTGAATAATCTGCCCGGATGAGAAAATCTGTATGTCACATGTATGTTTATGAATTCCATTTTTTAAATATATATTGAAAAACTAATAAAATCAACATTGAAGCAGTGCTATTTTGTAATGATTTATACTTACACATTAATAAAACAACAACGCGTTATTTTATATTTAGTATTAGATTCTCACTTTAACAAGTTAAACCAACTTAATAATATATATATATATGTATATATATATACATATATGTATATATATAATATATACATATATATGTATATATATATATATATATATATATATATATATATATATATATATATATATATATATATAATATATACCTGTACAGACTACAGGTAGTTCTTAACCTGTGTCACTGATCAATGAAATAGACAATGCAATCAGAACAGAGACACACACTAGCTGGTAGTCTACACAGGTAGACCTTTACATTGACATTGATCACTAAAATTGAGAGAGAGACAATTCACAGGTAGGTCTCTACCTCTGTTACTGATTAATGAAATAGAGACACACAATACAGTTGAGTACAGGTGGGTTTTCCACCTGTGTCACTGATCAATGAAGCCAGGTATACAGGTGTGCAATCAATTAAATGACTTATTGTCTGGTCAATTGTCATTTTCACACTGATGTGGCGGCCACAAATTGATTCGGTTACGAGGTTGTGTAAAATTATTGATCATGGCAGCAAGAATGTATTCAATTCACATAAAACCGAGTCTAAATGATTTATTTAAAATTATCCAATAAAACACATGTACAGTACTGGTAGTTGTATTTACCCTAACGAATAGATTAAATTATATATTTCCAACCGACCCCAGATTATATAGGATACTGTTCAAGTGATATAACTGTAATTTATTTTAAATTTAAATGGTGTAATTTTTTACAAGTTGTAAACAAATGATATACAGGTGTACTACAATAGTAGTCGAGTGTGAAACTTTCCTGCCTGTCTTCAAGACTGTCTGCTTGTCTTCAAGACTGTCTGCTTGTCTTCAAGACTGGCTAATGTCTAGTCAAGAGGGGTTACTACAAGTGATGAGACAGGTGGAGTGGGGGGGGGTTCCTGGTCGTTAGAGTTGACTTAAGTCCAGCTGCCCACAACACTTCCAGTGGCACAGCCGGTGAAACAAGTCAAATGAATGTGTATTCATTGAATGTACTGCTCAAATGGCACCGGTTTGTCAGTGAAATATATTATAAACTGCCAAAAATGGCTACACTTAGCGTCAATGTAACATTACGGGTGATCACAGCAGTTCTAAGAATATTACAGAAATACTGGATCCAGTGTTTTTGTTTATCATTGGCACCTATGTTGTGCCTCACTGCGATGATACAAAAGAGAATTTTTATACAGTGCAGTACCGAGTACTTATGACTTATGACTGCAGTTACAGTCGGTCCCTGGCTGACCTGGTTAACTGAACACAGTCTCAACGTCTCTGGGAAGCATTCAGCCACCACCCACCAGTGACTACTGACTACATCCAGGTATTCATTCATACAGCTGATTGCGCTGAGTGAACTAGAGCAATGCAGAGTGACCAAATTTGCCCACAGCAACACAGAATTTGAACCTGTGTTCTAGCGATTAAAAGACCAGAACCCTAGTCACTGCGTCGCACCTTTTATTGCCAGAAGTTGCGAGAGCTCTCTTGTCATTGGCTGTGATGTGACAGCCCTTGTCTCTATCCTCAGCAATATCACATGACCAGAGTGGCACAGTTGAACACTGAAGAAGTCACCATGGACATACTGGAAGCCCTGCTGATCAAACAGGTTTAGATAGGTTTCTTAGCAACCATGTCAGTACACGATGATAAGTAGGTAACTGAATCTGGCTGAAATTGATGTGCAGAAACTAGCTAACTTGTCACGATAGTGCTCAGCTCCGTAACTATAAATTAAAACAGTGATTATAGATGACTCACTTGGTCATCTCTCAACTAATTTACACACAAAAGATATAGATGTCAGAGTGATTGAAATAAACCCCTTCCCTGCTACCAGCCATGACTTGCTATCATTATTTTGCTGGAAACACGTGACATAAAGCCAGCCAATGAACAACAAGCAAATGCAGACGCTGCTGTGTCAACTCTCGTAACTAAATCTACATGCCTACAAGAGCAACACTCACAAAATCGAAAAAAGCAATGTCTACAAGTCTGCCAGTATCATGTAAGTCAACAGTTATTAATTGCAATAGCAGGCTAACATTATAAATATTTTGGTCTGATCATGTTACTGTTTTCCCAAGGTCAGGGCATTATGATAATTTTTTTATCAGTCACATTCTTGGTGGATGTGGATGTTAATTCTCTCTGTCTCTCTGTCTCTCTGTCTGTCTCTCTAAAAGGTTTTTTTACGAGCCCTTTGAGATGTGCCTTATGACCTGAAATAGACTACAAACACATGTGGTGTGACACCCATTTTCAAGGCACTTACCATATCTCTGAATTTGTTTTTTGCTCCATATTTTACCTGTTCACCACACATCCACTGATATTTCTACCCGTCCAAATGACAATTAGACAGGTCTCTGCATAAAGCTAAGATAAGATAGCTTTATTGCCATGTGTTCACATTGTAGTTACAATAAAACATTGGAATGTGTAATGATATTGGTCGACATGGTCATCGTACTAGTACATTGACTACATTCACATGACAACACATTCACATGCACCAAACGATGATGTTAAAATAGACTACCGGTACTACTTTAAATAGAATAAATAAATAAATAAGAACAATCACATAAAAAGGTCTGAATAAAAAAATTGCTCTTTATATCATCGATAAATAATTGATAAGACATAGTAGAAACATAGTAGCTTAAAATGTAAAATATGAAATGAAAAAAGAATATAATATAGAATAAATGATGATAAAATATACCTAGGCTAGCGCTGGCCCTAAAATCTGTTTAGCCAATTTGGCTAAAGGTTCAAATTTTCTGTAGCCAAATGAGATTATGTTGAGCCACTTTTTAAGCATAATTAACATCAATAAAATGCATTAATGTAACGTATGTAGATAGTCACAATACCAATATATCAAATACAATTTTTTTTCTTTCACCAAATGGAAAACCGTTTCGCCTATGGCGGCAATGGCGCAAATGGCGATCGGCAGCGCCAGCCTAGTATACATACTAATAACTCATCGGAAAGTGGACTGTTTACTGTGGGTGGGAGAAAAATCACTTTTGTTTTGACAGGGCTTGAACGGCTAAGGGGAAAAAGCTAGTACTAAAGCGGTTGGTCCTGGTTTTGATGGCTATGCCCAAAATCATCAGTGTGTAACAGAATCACACAGCCTCTGGAGTTGGGAATACGTTCAATGTGTTTAGAACTGGCCTCTGAGGCTGTGAACCGCTCCTCGACTGAATGAATGGTCACGACACGTCGGCCATTCACAAAAGGAAGTTATATATAACTTGGCTCCAACGTCTCGGTTTAGGGTGGGGTAGAATTGTTCTCTGAATCACATCCAGTTTCAGTTTGCCCACTTTTGAAACTGTTACTGCCCGGCAGTGTATACAGAAGTGTGTTGCCTGCAGGTAAAACTACACCAAACCACTAGTTCTGTGCCCAACCATTTGGTCTATCGGATCCTTACGTAAACAATCTATCAATCAGGACAGGACAGCTTCAAGGCAGAAACGTTAAGTGATATATACATTTTCATGCAGGATTTCAACTAGATCATGACTCCACCTGCGCAAAATTCAAATCCTTTTCAAATGATTAATATTCAGCTACAGCTGGAGGTATTAACATTATAAATGGAACACTATGAAGATTTATATTATTATTTATAGCCACTATAATATTGATGAAATATATTCTCATTTTCACTGTCTTATGTTGATGTATGTGTAACTTGTAAAATAAGTAGGATATGGTAATGCCATATTTATCCAGTGGTTCGGGATGGGCCATTTCTCACTCAGTTGGGCTACTGCCTACGTAGTACTTATGTTAAAATCCATATGGAGTCTGTATGACAGAATATACTACTCAGGAAAAATTACTTTGTGGGTGAATTATAAAAGAAGTCACTATGCAGCATATGTTATCACTACTTCTAATAATGAATTTAGGATTATACATATGTATAATTCTAAACTCTAGATAGGCTATGTAGCTATCTAGAGCTGTAGCATTAGCATACATGTGATCTCACACGGACTGTTGTCACTAAATTTAGAAAATGTATACACAATAATGCATGAATGCATCAACCAACAATAATACTTTTGAGAGTAGTATGCACAGCCATGTTTATACAACACCCCTGGATTATACGTGAATTAGTGCTATATATATATATATATATATATATATATATATATATATATATATTGTAATAAACTTTTTATTTATTTTACCTTTCACTACAGACATATAATAATGCACATGTTCACTGTTTTGTCTTAAATAAAGATTGACTGATATAAATAAACCGTTTCTTTGTTTCCCTCTCAATAGCACTCTTTGTCTTCAAATTATCATTTTGACTTCTCATAGACTAACATATCCAACAGTACACGAATATTCCACCACCATGTCCTTAGCCTGAAAACAGTTTTTGTCAATCTAAACAAGTGTGCCTTTATCATGTTATGAGTAGAACTAAGCACTTTACTTTTTACCTTACTTTAAAATTCAGGGTTGGCATTGATTTAATCAAAATGATTAAATCATCGATTTAATCAACATGAAAAAATCAAGATATTGTTTTTTCCCGATTTTTTTCAGATTATCTTCACTTTATACTTATGTTGCATGCTACTGCCAGTTGATTTAACTGTATGTATTTTTAAATAAAGTTTAAATTTGTACATAACAACTTTGCTTTAATTCTTTAGAAATGCTAATAATGAAATGTTCAGCCTATTTGGTATATTCTGATATTCCACCTTTATTTATTATTATTATTATTAAATATTCTTTCTTATGATTGTCGAGAATGTTGAAAAAATCAAATAAATCGATTTAATCGAAAAAATCTGATTTAATCGAAAAAATCAGATTTATTCAATTTATTCAAAAACATCATGACTTTTTCAAACCCTGACTTTAAATAGGAAGAGACATAGATGCAGCGTAAGTGCATAACAGCAGCGACTGATGTAGGTGACTCGGTGTACTGTGAAGGCTGCAGCTATTGCTTGTGGTACAAGTATGATACTGTCTCCAGCAGTGCCTCAGATATACAGATCTGCACGCATATACTGTTTGGGAATGACTCACAGGGTAATGTTAGACGTGTGCTGGCGTGTACATATGTACAGGCAGGAATACCATCTGTTTCTAATTCACTGGATTCTTTTGAAATAGGACGTCAATGTATTATGATTTATGTAATATATAATTTGACTGTCAGACTGAGCATGTATTAATTTATTATATTTGAATAGACTAAAATTGGTTATATATACAAGTATATATATGCGTGACAGACCTAGTCGATTCCCGCACAAGTTACGCACACTACGTCTGGCCCGCTAAGACTACACCTACGTTTCAAACACGCGGAAGTGACAGCCACAAGTTCAGAACTAGTCAACCGTGACGCGAAGATTGGCAGTTATTGGTTACAAAGAACACCGAAACACAGCTTGACAATCACTGTTCGACACGTTTGTATACACCAAAAATCGTGACATTAGACCATTTGGGGCACGGAGAGCCGCGAAGTTCGCTAGTATTGACGCCTAAAGCGTTCGACTGTCCTCGTGGACGTGTAAATCGAGACTTCACTGACAGCGGTCCCGCCTTTCCTGCGTAGCGAGATCTATCAATCGGCAAAGCCACGACACGACAACAACTAACCATGACAAATGACAGCAGCACTTCGCGTAGATACGTTCCCAACTCACCTCTCTGTAAATCCGTATTGACTATTCCGATTAACAAGACACCAGTAACGGCGTTTTTGGACGACTTGTCATACCTGTATTTTACCTTCAGAGTAAACAGAGCGTGCGCAGCGCCGCCGGAAGTTTATCGCCAGGGGGGTCCGGTCGCTTGACCTCGCTGCCTTTTATAGTCTTTCGCATAAGACTTGTTCAACTCAAAACCACGACTGGATTGCCGCGGGACGTTGCGAGCGTTGCGAATGACGACGGGCGCGGTATAATCAGCGAGGAGTAGTGGAAGGATTCTGGCAGCACTGGACTATTATATACTTTATCATTATTATTAGGCATCCATGACCCCCTTTGATAATTATGCTTGTTTCCCATAATCTAGCATAAATAACATATAATACGAAAAACAGTCTAGGCTGCACCCACTGGACATGGTTTACCCCTTTCAAATGGTAAAGCCTATAGAAATATAGTATAGGGACGGGAGTTGCTGTTTTTAAGATTTTTCCTGGACGTCGGCTTCACTATCATGACGGAAAGCAGTTCAACACTGCGACATTAAAAAAATGTTGACGCTCACAAAAACACACAACTGCATTGCCTCGAGATTTGTGTGTATATGTGTGTGCGTGCGTGCGTGCGTGCGTGCGTGCGTGCGTGCGTGCGTGCGTGCGTGCGTGCATGTCGATCAACCAAGAGAACCAGAGTTCAAATCCTGTCAAATCTTAAAATTGGGCAAGTTTTTTCAATCTATATTGCTCTTGTTCACTTAGCTATATGAATGAGTACCTGGCTATTGACAGGGGTGGATATGTGTGGATGAACTGGTTTCTTTTCAATATACATTGCTCCAGTTCACTCAGGTATATAAATGAGTACCTGGCTATAGACAGGGTGGATATATGTGTGCCTGAAAAGTGTATGCACATTAATTGCAGCATGTCTGGATGGTTCCAAGAAAAGCTGAGATGGTGTTTGATTGAACAGGTTATACCTCCTATGTACAATAATAAATTACTAGTGTATATAAAAATTATAGATACAAAGCCACACCCTGGGTAAATGGTTATTACTTGTGAACATTTTGACTAAAAAGATATAATCTTATATTTTTCAGTGGTGTTTATTCATGCCAAGTATGTATTTTGTAAGCTCAGGTAGGGTACACCTAGTACATGTTTACCTAGATCCCATCTCATGTATAATACTTATTCATCCAGTGTTTGTGTGTGTGTGTGTGTGTGTGTGTGTGTGTGTGTGTGTGTGTGTGTGTGTGTGTGTGTGTGTGTGTGTGTGTGCATTCAGTGTTGTATAATTGCTTAAGAGGACTTGTATAATAAATTGTCAGTCACCATGCACTTCAGTTGTTAGACATTTGCAAACCAGAACAACATTCAGTTTATTGAAGTGTTTGACGCAGCTTACAGCATTACTTCTAAAGCACTTGAGGAGTGTGGCTGACACTACTCTCATTACCTATCAATGTCATCTGAAGATACTGGAGAAATTCCACCAACGTTGACTCAGGAATATTCTTTGCATCCAATGGGAAGATGGTCGCAGGAATGCCAGTATTCCCTGGGAGGCGTAAACAACTACCCCCAAGGCAGCGATGGTGCAGAACCCCTCACTGGACCGGCCAGTGTAAGAATGTCAGAGAATAGATGACTGTTAAACACAGAGTACGATGGAGAGAGACTTTGTTTCTGCCGCGTGGTCTAATCACAGTGAAGAGCAAGTAAGTCACAAAATATTGTGATTACAAGCAATTCTTTAGAGTTTAGACAAATATGTGCATTTTTTTATTAAACATAATGCAGATATTACCCAAAATATTCACATTACATATTGTAGGAAAGAATCAAATTAATTCATGATGAGATAAACTACTTGAGGAAGCCGCATCAAAATCACTGGAACCAGCTGCCGTAGCCAAAGATGAACATCAGAACCATCTTGTTGGTAAATTTTATTTGTTAATAAAAAAAGCACAGTAACTGATAAACACCTAGACATCATGATTGTACAGTATTGACAGTTAGCTTTCTTAGTAATTTACACAGTTGACAACATCACAAAGTTTGCAAATTATAGATCATACATATTTACATACCGTGTACAAACACTCCAAAATGCACGAAGCGCGGCACGTATAGGACGCATGGCAAGGGTTGACATTTATCAAAAAATTGAAACGCTACACCCAATCGATACCCGACAGTACGTTCAGACTGTTATCACACAACGATCTCTACTCGGCCATTGTCAATAGTCACGCTTTCTCCGCTGACCTTTGAACCTGTCATCGTTACAGCATTGCATTAAATAAAGCCCTAGCTCTACGACAAATCACACGAGAACTCACCAGCAATACAGGTATAAATAGCGAAGTTAATATGTTACAATTGAAATTGCAGTAATAAGTTAACTGTGCATGTGCATTGGTGTAATTGTGTATGTGCGATTTCGTCAGTTTCTATATTCAGCAGTATAGTCCCACAGTACCAAACCTGAGGCGTTGCTCTCCTCAAGTCTGGGAACAGACAGGTGTGGAGAGAGGGTTCTTACTTGCATGTCCATTCATGCCAGGTGTGTCAATGTGGCCCTGGCTCTGTCACATTTCTCACAGGTAGGCCATGTACCGTCACACTTAGTCATGTCTGATACAACCGTTCGGTGTTGTCCACCTAGCAAGTGACCACTAAGTGACCGCCTACACAAGTGGCCAGTGATCAGGTTTCTCAACGACAATACACTTTAACAGAATGCGTAGTCTAGCGTCTTTATTCGTGTTAGATTTGTGGTAGGATATTGCACAAGTGTCAACGTGACCACAGCTACATGAGTAGTACTATGGTGACAGGGATAGTGTCACATTTATGACACTCACACGGTGTGTCAACATCAAGGTGACGCGTCGACACAGCACAGACACAGCGACAGTTTCAATACTAAACACAGAACAACAGTTTTGACAATGGCACAGCAAACAGAGCACTATTGATGACACCGACATACAGTCCTACAGCAGTGAGTGACACACCGACACAAAGTGACAGTCATGCAAACTGACCGTGTGATGACACGGAAGTGTGATGGCAGTGATTCGGACAAGAATGATGACAACCGTAGTGGCGGCAGTGTGACCATGATTAAGGAGTTATCAGGCTGAAGTGGTATTGACTAGGAAGGTGATGATGATGATGACAACAGTGACGTTGCTGACTGGTGACATGAATACTCCAACAGCAAACCAACTCAGCAGTGAGGATATAACTTGTGAAATGTCTGGTCTGAACGGGGCCACTTGATATCATTAGGCAATCTGTCATCACTAGCATCTGTTATATGCCAGCAATGACCTGCCAGCAATGACCTGCCAGCAACGACCTGCCAGCAACGACCTGCCAGCAACGACCTGCCAGCAACGACCTGCCAGCATTGACCTGCCAGCATTGACCTGCCAGCAATGACCTGCCAGCAACGACCTGCCAGCAATGACCTGCCAGCAATGACCTGCCAGCAATGACCTGCCAGCAATGACCTGCTAGCAACGACCTGCCTGCAACGACCTGCCAGCAACGACCTGCCTGCATTGACCTGCCAGCAATGACCTGCTAGCAACGACCTGCCTGCAACAACCTGCCAGCAACGACCTGCCAGCAATGACTGTGGAATGTGACAACACAATGCCTAACAGAGGCACACATACATTTCGGCCAATGTTAGGTTTCAAGATGTCCTAGGGGAAAATTACTCAACAGAAACTGTCACACATTTGGTGATGTTCCACAATAAATCATACACGACGACTGACCACATTTCATGGGAGATGTTCACCTATTTTCTATGAGATAGGAATCAACTTCGAAAGACTTACTGACAAGCCTGCCTACGCAGCACTGCGCAGTGCATCATACACCTGATCTGCCTGCTACAAACTACTATCACATTGGCGAACGGCCATCAAACAGGCAGCTTGGTGGACACCGGAAAGACACATACTTCAGCAAGGTTACGCTACGTCACACACTGCACTTCGATGCCTGAGACAACAAGTTAGCCCACGCACCGGCACTAGCACTGGCACTAAAACGTCCCATGACCTCCATACGTAAGCAATAATGACAACGACAATGGCACCATCTCCTGTTGGTTGTACATTGTTAACATAGTTCTTTTGACAACTACACACCACTGAAAGGCCGCACAGAAGACACTGTGTGCTCATCGATGCATGACGACCGTTACCATGGTGATGCGTGAGGTCAGTATTGACCAGCAGGGGGCTTCCTGGCGACTTGTTTCTTCTGCCACAAGGAATTCTGCAGCACAACCGCGTCTATTGTTGCCGACAGGTGTTTTGTTGATACGACCTCTGAGAATGCTTTCGTGCCCGAGTTGTACCTGCGATGGTGACAGAGAGTGGAGTAATTAGAAATATAACATTAAATGGATTATTTTTATGCTCATATGTATTCAAGGTGTACCGTAACAAAACACGGGGTAATTTCGCAAAGTACTTTCTCTGCGACTTCTGCCTTGGGTGTTATCTGCATATCAAGCTGATACATAAACGTGTCTACACGAATCACTCTGAACTTACTGCCATGTGAGTGATTAATTATGCAGCCTGGTTACGATGAATATTCATGCACGCGCAGTGAACTATGCAATGACCGTTGACTTTAAACACAGTGTATTTGTCGGATAAAACCGGAGTCTGGCAGACTGAAGCAAATATTAATGACCATGTCTTATATGGATAGTACAGTGTACAGTTGGAGCCCAGGCAAGAAACTCCTCGTACACGGAATTATGTTTTCAAAATGTTGTCAGGGTTATACATGATTAGTAATACATACTTACAATGAAATGTAGTTATATATATATATATATATATATATATATATATGTGAAATAATTACGTTATTAGGATTAATACCAAATATGCCAAGAGGCCCTGAAATACTTTGGACTACAATTATAGTGAATTGGTAATGAAATGTGTTTTGGTGAATTATAGTCACTACCGTGGTAAAAAAACTGGCATTTTCTCTGGTTACCCATATGAGATGACCAGAAACACAGCCAAATTGTGTGAATGCAGCAGACAATATCAATAAAGTGTATGAATTTTCCCTCCAAGGTTGTCCAGAATATTATTTTCTATGGTTGTCATTTACAGGTGACAATATATGTCTTTAACCACAGTCGCATAATTTTAAAGATAATTAAACAAACATCAAAATAAAGAAAATCAGTAGTTTTGAAGATGACTCACTTGTAGAAACGTTCAATGGTCTTGTTATTGAGCTGCTTTGGCCCGACACCCTGAATCTTGAACACTTCCTCGCGCTCAGGGTAGTACGTGTACAGACCCCGGTACTGCAGCCCCGCGTCTCGGAACAAGATGATGAAGTGTTTCGCCTCACTCTGGGAGATCACCTGTAAAACAAACACGTCACGCTTGGATGCACAACACGTCACAGGCTCTGGTCACAACACCTTTGTTTTCTGCTAGTACACAGCATGTGTACGTGTGTGCATGTGCTTGCGTGCATGTGACTAATGACTTCCTGCTAAGCGGCTTGCACCTAAAAGTTTCAGCACTGATCATTGATTACACAATGTTCAGATGTTCTGTGCAAGTTATGTTCATAGAAACAACTGTGTCAAACTATCACACGTTTCAAACATTACTGCGTTCAGCAACTAGTGTGTTAAGATGCATACGTGATCCGAAGCAGTGAACCACGTATCAAGTCTAAACTGCATGCGAACCAAACATACCTGCCAACACATCGACAATTTTGTAACTTTGACACACATGCATACCTTACTATCTGATCATTCAACTTCCAGTTTCTGCTTTGACACACAAACCTAAACTCTGTTTTAAGATAGCATACCCCCCCCCCCCCCTTAGTGCATACTGCACTGCATAACAACGCTGCCTACTTGAACAACATATTTTTCTATAATGATGGGGGACGTGACGGTGTGGTTGGGGGGGGGGGCAACCCTTACATTAAAGAGCAGACAATTTGATCCTTGGTTTAGGTACAAATGTGTGACGTTATGAAGGTAACAGAGCGGTGTGGAATTGCAGCATCGGGAAACCAAATTTATGGATTAATTAGGTGAAATATAGTGTACAAGGAAAAAGAACTTATAATACCATGGTACTGTACAAAACAATAGTTAGGCCACATTTAGAATATTGTATACAGGCGTGGAGGCAATATTGCAAAATTATACCAAAACCTAGGGATATCAGTTATGAAATGCGTCTAAAAGAACGTGGTTTTACAACATAAGAAACCAGGAGACTGAGAGGAAATCAGATAGAAATGTTTAAAATTTTGAATGGATATAAAAATGTTGACAGAATTATTTGTTCCTCGGTTAAGGAAGAGCGAAGGACTAGAGGACATGGAGTTGCATTAGCAAAGAAGCAGTGTAGACTTGATATTAAAAAATTCTCGTTTTCACAAAGAACCGTAAATGAATGGAACATATTATCAGCTGATTGTGTAGGTGGTGGTAGTGTTAATATGTTTAAAAATAACATTGACATATATCTCAGATGGCGGGATACACTTAGACAGATAGGTTGGATTCTAGATAAGCCAAAGGGCTTCCTTGTCCACCTGCCATCTCGAGTTGATTCTCTGGGTGGCAATCTTGTTAAATCTGGCAGAACTGGAAGTAGGTCACTGAGCGATCCTCTTGAGTTGGAAGACATAACTATTTGTGGCTAAATTGTCCATAACAATTGTTCTGAGTAGTTGCCAATATATACTGAAATATACTGATAGGTAACCACTCAGCACATCCACTATTACTACTACACCCCCTCTTATCCACTCCACCCTACAGTAATTAATCAAGCCTTTCTCAGTGACAGCCCATTCCCTGGCTGTAACTAAATCCCAAGTCATTAAAACGTTGATGAATTGTTTCTTTCCCTAGTCTGGGTTTGCCCCCTGCCCAACCACCACAGCAGCCACGGATTTCATTTACTGGTAAATTGCAAGGAGTGAATTGTTACATTTTCTTAGGCACTAGACCACTGGGTATGAACTTGTCAGGAGATTAGTTTAAGTGTTAGCAGTTCTTATCTCTGTAATACAGCTGTTTCCGTACTACCAGGGCTTTATGCAGGATCAAATTATTGCCAGTCACATGGTTTGGTGGACACGTGGATGTTAACTGTTAAGCTAGTTTACAAACTTTCAAATTGTGCCTGATGACCTGAAATGGGCTACAAACACACATTTGACACCATTTACACTCACTTTCAAGGCATAACTAGCAATATCTATGGTTTTGGAAGACCTTTTTTGCTCCTTCATTTTTTTTATCCGTCCACCACCCGTCCTCCATATTTATACCCGTCCATATTCGTTTTTACCCATCCAAATGACGGGTGGACGGGTCTCTAGCTAGATAAAGCTATGCATACTACCGTAATCTGAGGTCAATTTCCTTAATGACTACGGAAAATCGGCAATGGTAGGCAGTCCTGGCATTAGCTTCGTTGGACTTTGAACAATCTGCAAGGAAGGAAGAGAAGGAACTGAACTAGGGCAACTTAGTGCGACTAAACCAGCACCCACCTCCAAGACGCGGTTCTTGACTTCCTGGTTGACGGTGCCTGCGAGACACCGGTGACTGATGGCGTTGACGATGATGTGACGATTAGACTTCTGGCTCGGTGTCACAAACAGTTTTGGTCCTGCGAACACAATGTCAGTGGCATCAGGTGACATTTACAGGTGTTGTGTCATCACAGTCCATGTGACTACAGTGGACTGCTGACAGTAGACTTCAGACAGTAGTTTAATTATTTATACTTTATATTATTTTTTATTTTAATAGAGTATGAAACAATGTCACATAGAATATTGTAAATAAATGAAATGGAAAATTCTTTTAATTAATGTTTATTTTTTAATACAATAATGCTATCGACCTATTTTATATAAACTTTATTTATTATAATCAATATATTTTCTTTTAAATAATGTTAAATAATTTATTAATGTAATAATTATTTTATAATTATTTTTAATATTATATATTTAACCTTGCAGGTGACCAGGGCCGAAAATCGGCCCAAATGCACCTGCCTCTGTTGTAACAATTTTCATTTCCATCACACTAAACTGACACGCGAAAATTTGGTATCATTGGATAGCTGACAGATTTTTCTAGACCGTATATATTTTTCCTTGTGTAGATTCAGTGACAGATTCTTCGCAGTCGAGTTTAAAAAGCACGTGATACAGTTGCTGCCCATATTTGGGAGATTTTACTATGTCCAGATGAATGAATTTACGCATCCATTCATAAAGTCGACACACCCACACATTCAGTATCAAAAGAAAGCTCTGTGAGTGGCCAATCTGCCAAAAATAAACCACGTGGGTTCAGTCCATTCAGCCAATCAGAACCGTGATTTCAAATGTAGCGTCATCGTCCCTGCGAAGCCAAAGTTGAAGACAAAATGGCGGCGCGGTAAACAACTGTTTATCCGCTTCGCAACTTTCATTTGGATTATATCAAGTTTCTGCGTTGATATTTTGACAAAATGCTTGACAGTATTCATAAACAAGGTTATTATATTAGTTCATGTACCAGGTAGTTTGATTGACTTTGGAGGCGTTTTTGGGGTGAAAATTCACCAAATTAGCAGCGCGACATTTCTCCGGCTGGGCGCGTGGGTTGCAAACGGTAACAAGCGCGGCTGCAATCGGGAAAAAATCATAAATATCATAGTTCTCAATGGATTTGTTTCATTTTTGTTTAATTTCGCAGCTAATATATGAATCTACATTTGTCTAAATGATGAAGTATATTTGTCCACACGATCATTTTCTGGCAGCAGGATGAAACGGGTGTTTATTTTTTATTTATTATAGTTCAATTTCAAATACAAATATCCGCATGATTTTCATTTGTTCTACATATATTATAATTTTATTATAATAAAGCAACCTTTTAGCGTTAAAATGATGCATCATTCATATTTTTATGACCAATATTAGCGAAGTTATGATTTTTATTGGAACAGTATGCCACAGAGGATTTTTTTCTTGGTCACCTGCAGGGCTAAGTATATTTTAATAATACGTATTTGTTTATAATTACAGTTTATTTATTTCTCTCTATTTGTTACTACTGTGGTTATATTTATATTGTTGTGAACTATATATTTTATCTAAAGCTTTATTGTATGTATGTATATGAATAATATGATGTATGAATGCATGTAAGATGATGGCCCATTGAAAATGGTTACCATCAAGAAATAAAGCTTTTACTTACTTACTTACTAGACTTAACAATTAACAATCATGTCACTGACTGTACGCTCCAGTAAACATTAATGACGGGTAGCACACCGATCAGCGGGTCACATGCGTCACGTGACGCAATGTAGTGTGTTATTTAAGTTTTGTTATTTTTATTTTTAGCAAGGCCGTTACAGTTTCTCTGTTGCCAATGTGGTCAAGACTGCCATTCCAGAAATAGGACAGATGACAGTACACAAAAGGTGTTCACTTTGATCTCTCCTATTCCAGTGTTGTACAGTTTCACCTGTCCTAATTGTATGGCCTTTAAGGCAGCCATTTACCACAATGTGAATCAGGACAGGTGAAACGTTACAACATAGGATTAGGACAGAAAACGCTGTACAACAACAAACTAAGTCATACACAGTGCAGTGCAGTGCAGTGCAGTGCAGTGCAGTGCAGTGCAGTGCAGTGCAAGGCAGTGCAGTGCAAGGCAGGGCCAAATTATCCAAACTGAATCAGGCCAGGTCAATTTGTATGCGTGAACTGAACCAAGGCAAAAGGCACCCTCCGACTACGAGACGACACATGGGAGCAAACTGTCTTACCGCTATATTGTGAAGGTGCAGTTGTTCCCATGTCACTGTTGTGATTGTCAGTGGCTGGTCGACTTGTCTTGTCTGTGGAGCAACAATCACAGTGAAAGTACATAGAAACATCAGGAACAACAAAGACGTGCCTAGTTTTAGAGATAAGAGTAATCTATAGTTGTAACAGTACGGTAATTGTAACACTTACAGCGCCTGTATCCTTCTATAATTCAGGTGCAAAAAAATCTTTAGGCGTAATCATAAACGAGGACAAGCAAGATTTGTCACCGGCGCATGGAACTGCCAAACATTTATGGTGGAAAAGCAATTTCAAATAAAAAATATGTTGAATTTGTTATCACGAAAGGTGGCTACAGTTTCAGAAGGTTTAATTGCAATATGGAGTTGCAGCTGTTTTGGGGGCACCTGGAAATCGATATCTTCAATAACACACAATCACTCGACTTTGGAACAAGGGCTGGCAGCAGTACTGTGACCCTTGTGTGCTGCAGTTGCTAGATCACAGCAACCCATAGAAGCAGCTGCTGACATGGACTAACAACCCATAGAAGCAGCTGCTGACATGGACTAACAACCCATAGAAGCAGCTGCTGACATGGAATAACAACCCATAGAAGCAGCTGCTGACATGGACTAACAACCCATAGAAGCAGCTGCTGACATGGACTAACAACCCATAGAAGCAGCTGCTGACATGGACTAACAACCCATAGAAGCAGCTGCTGACATGGACTAACAACCCATAGAAGCAGCTGCTGACATGGACTAACAACCCATAGAAGCAGCTGCTGACATGGAATAACAACCCATAGAAGCAGCTGCTGACATGGAATAACAACCAATAGAAGCAGCTGCTGACATGGAATAACAACCTATAGAATAACAACCCCTAGAAACGGCTGCTGACATGGAATAACAACCCATAAAAACAGCTGCTGACATGGAATAAGAAAACTAAATTCAATTTTTGCAAATAGACACAGACTAACAAGGTACGTACACTCTTTGCCAAACTGCTCTGACTGTACTGGAACATGAATTGATCAACCAGTGCATATGACTCAAGGTCAATCAGGTGCCTCGCTGTAGGCCCTGAAGCCAGACACCTCTTGTTTTGTCCAGCCCAACCCGGGGACCGTTTCGCTATGATAAAGAGCTCTTAAGGAATATTCATCCTTAACAAAATCCGTTGTTAAAACAATTTTTTTTTCAAAAAGCATTTATCCACTGCCATATTACCACGACACAGTGACATGTCCTGTGACCGGGAGGTGTCTGTGGCCGGGAGGTGTCTGTGGCCGGGAGGTGTCTGTGGCCGGGAGGTGTCTGTGACCGGGAGGTGTCTGTGGCCGGGAGGTGTCTGTGGCCGGGAGGTGTCTGTGGCCGGGAGGTGTCTGTGGCCGGGAGGTGTCTGTGGCCGGGAGGTGTCTGTGGCCGGGAGGTGTCTGTGACCGGGAGGTGTCTGTGGCCGGGAGGTGTCTGTGGGTAAACATCAGGTCTACAAGACTGAGAGGACACAGCCAACTGTAGGTGTGTGGTTGTGTATGTACCTGTCCCTGGCCACCGCTGCGTGAAGCCTCCAAAGGGGGGCGTGTACCCGCTGTCTGTCGGGCCACTAGGTGACACCGCTGTCACCGCTACAACAACATGGCACGATCAATGCAACAACAGATCCCGCTGGAAAGTGGAACATGGAACAGACAGTCGAATCTGAGAGACGCTTTTAAATGTAGACATAGACAATGCGAGACACCTTTAAATGTAGACATAGACAATGAGAGACACCTTTAAATGTAGACACAGACAACGAGAGACACCTTTAAATGTAGACACAGACAACGAGAGACACCTTTAAATGTAGACACAGACAACGAGACACCTTTAAATGTAGACACAGACAACGAGAGACACCTTTAAATGTAGACACAGACAACGAGAGACACCTTTAAATGTAGACACAGACAACGAGAGACACCTTTAAATGTAGACACAGACAACGAGAGACACCTTTAAATGTAGACACAGACAACGAGAGACACCTTTAAATGTAGACACAGACAACGAGAGACACCTTTAAATGTCGACACAGACAACGAGAGACACCTTTAAATGTAGACAGAGACAACAAGAGATACCTTTAAATGTAGACATAGAAAACTAGAGATACCTTTAAATGTAGACACAGACAACGAGAGACACCTTTAAATGTAGACACAGACAACGAGAGACACCTTTAAATGTAGACACAGACAACGAGAGACACCTTTAAATGTAGACACAGACAACGAGAGACACCTTTAAATGTAGACACAGACAATGAGAGACGTCTTTAAATGTAGACACAGACAACAAGAGACACCTTTAAATGTAGACACAGACAACAAGAGACACCTTTAAATGTAGACACAGACAACAAGAGACACCTTTAAATGTAGACACAGACAACGAGAGACACCTTTAAACGTAGACAGACGAGACGTACGCTTGAGGTCGAGTACGGGGCTGCGGCCCGGGGGGAAGATCTCCTCCTGGGAGCTGTGTGAGGACGAATGAGACGCCCTGTCGTCGTGGTGTGACACGGGGGGTTGGCTCTTGGGGCGAGCCGCTAGCCTCGCCGTCCTGTTGCCCGGGGTGGGGTGACGGCGGGGGGCCACACCCTCCTCCGCTGAATCCTGCTCCGCCTTCTTCTGCAGGTACTGCTGGAAGATGGCCTCTCTCCGTGTCTTCTCCTCCGCCTTCTTCTGCTCCGACTGCTCCTGTTTTAACCTGTCACACACAGACACACAGATACAGGTCTTTAACCTATGTTCAGTGTCGAATAACTTTGGCTGTGTGTGAGCTAGGTCCATAATGTTTACACCGTTGGAAGGCTTAACTGTTCTTCTTTCCAATGGTGTGACTATAATTCAATTTGTTTTGACATATGACTCATTTCGTTAGAACATGTAATGTATATAACAAAATACAAAGTCAACCCGTCAAAAACAATGAGTGGACACTCTTCGCTGGCGTTTCTGACCTGTTGAACTCACTGACCTGTTCAACTCCCTCTTCTTGGCGGCCTCTGAATCGAGTTGAAGTCTTCGTCGATCCTGCTCCTCTCTCCTCCTCATCTGCTGCTCGATGAATTTCTCCCTCCGCTTCTCAAGGTCATTCGGGTCAGGCTGGCAAACACGACAGACCACACATCACACTTTAGGATGGAGGAAACAGGAGAGAAAAGGTACATTCTACAATGACAGGTGGAATTCGAGTAATATGTGTAAAAGTTAAGTTTTTGTATATGATGCAGTGCGTGTCATCCTCCATCCCATGGCAGACCTGTTCAATCAAACACCACCTCGACTTCTCTGGGAAGCATTAAGCCACACTGCAATTAATGCACAAAGGCTATTTGTATATAAAATATCCACTACTGTCTATAGTCAAGCACTACCTTGCCAGGCGTGATATAAACGGAAAATGCAATATTTGTCAAGGGGGAGAGAGAGAGAGAGAGCGAGAGAGGGAATGAGAGAGAGCGAGAGAGAGATAGAGCGAGCGAGAGATGGTACGAAAGAAGCACTTACAGCTGATGTGTCGTCTTGTCCGATCACAAAACCCACGCTCGGTGACGCATTCACAGCGACTGGCGTGGGTTCATGCTTCGGTGAGGTCACCCGTGCCGACGCGCTGGATGACGACGCTTGCTCCCTGACAGGCGACGCGACCTTGACAGGCGACGCGACCTTGATGGGCGACGCAACCTTGACTGGTGATGCAGTCGGCTCTGATGACGTCGACGTGCGTGGTGTCGCCGTCGTCGACTCCTTCCGTTTCATCGAACCGAGCCGAGGTTTCTGTTTTTGCGGCGACCCGGGTTCAAGCGTGATGAAGAAACCGCCGTCTTTCAGTTTCGGGGACTGACCACCGCCGTTCGCTGGGGCAGGGGTGGGGCGGTCAGGACTCCTTCTTGACCACACCCCCGCGCTGTCCTCCGTCACACACGGGCTGTCCCCGTGTCCCACAAGCGTGGCAGCGGAGGAGCTCGGGCATCGCCCACCAGGGGGCGTTCCAAGCACCCCTGGTGGCGTACCTGGTGTACTGTTGCGTCGTGTGACGTAGGTCGCGGCAAAGTTGGGCGGCGGTGGTTGTTCCGCCGACTGGGGGGACAGCACGTGGTGGGTCTGGGCGGCCACCGTGTAGGTCTGTGCGATGTGACGGTCCGACTGGTAGCTGGACATTGGACTGGTGGTTACCATGGAGACGGGGGCCTGCATGTGGCCGGCTGGCTGCGGGGCCACGTGCCAGGCTAGCTGACCCGGCATGGCCTGGTAGGCACCGGGGGGAGGCTGGTAGAGAGGGGGCTGGCCGTACACCGAAGGGGGTGGGGCCCCTGGCATGCCGGGATAGGGGTAAGCAGGCATGGCCATCTGGCCCTGCACGTACTGGGGTGGGAACTGTGTGTGGGGGTACTGGGGCGGGGTGCCGTAGCTGTGTGAGTAGGGCATCGGCACCTGACTGTACACGGTCGTCGCGCAGGCGACCGGGCCCGTCTGGCTGAAGCTTGGCGCCACCTGGTGCGACGGCACGGCACCGCCGACGTCCGGCTCCCCGCCGGTGACGCCCTGGCTCGACGTCAGTGATGACGACGACGACGACACCGCCTCCGTCACCTCCGGCGACGTCACGACGCTGGTGAGCTGCGGCGGCATCGGTGGCGACACCTGTGCCGACTTGATGCGGTCCTGCTGCAGCGACAGGCGCATGATCTCGCCCTGCAGCTCCGTCAGACTGCAGTTGAGCTTGTTGAGGGACGTGCCGTACTCCTGCAGGTTCTCCTCGCTCGAGTGCAGCAAGGCCGAGCTCTGCATCGACAGCGCGGGATAGTCCGGGTCGTGACGCGACGCCTCATCGGGCTCTGCCACGTGACAAGACTTCGGTCTCTCCGGTGACGACCGTGGCGCCACCGTCTCCGCGCCACTGTCACCGGGCCCCTGGCACCGTGACGACGATTCCACACGCCGTCCTTCGGCGTCGTTCGCGCGGCGTCGATGTGTCACCCGAGTGATGTCACCGGGCGTCCTGCTGGGTTTCTCTTCGGCGGTGCTGGTCTGTTTATGACGCGCCGACACTTCGACGTTTGCCGGCGTCTGCGTCTCCTTGACGACAGCCTCATCCGGCTCCCCGCCAAACATCCTGTCCTCCCTCCGTCTACCCACCACCCCCTGGGGGACGGGAGGCTTCGATGCCAGCACCCCATCGGCCTCCTGTTGAACGAGATCGTCCGCGGTGGGCTTCCCCTTCGAGATGACCTGTATGAAGGCCTGCTTCCCGAGCTGCTCCCGCTGTTTCGACCACTGCATCTCCGCGCGCCGCTTCCCGAGCTCAATCTGCCGCCGCTGCTCGACGAGCCTCATTCTGACGCTGACCAGCTCCGACGCGAGTGGCTGTACGTCGCCGTCCTCGCTGGCCGCGTCCCGACTCCCGCCGCTCTGTTGGTTCTTCAGCGCGCACTCCTGCCACGTCGTCTGGTTGGGCAGTGCCGCAAACGTCGTCCTCTTCACCGTCGGGGACGTGGCGGTGCCCTTCCCACGCTGGAACTGTTCGACGAGGGACAGCCGGGTCTGGTCCCCGGTGTCGTCCCCCTCCCCCACCGCTCGGGCACTACCTCGGGCACTGGTGCACGGACTACCTCGCATGTTCAGCGTCGTGGGCCGGAGGATCTCACCGCTCAACCGGGCAGCGGCGTCAGAGCCGGCGTGTAGAAAGAACGAGTCCTTGGTCTCGTGGTCGCGGTGGTCGGCGTGTATCTTGTGTAGTTCCTGGTCGGAGCCGTCGCTGGAGCTGCGCTCGCTGACGCTGGCACGGCGTTGCGTCACCACCGGTATGCCGGCGGCACGGGCCGAGTCCGGCGTGTGCCGGTTCGTGTGGATGGTGAAGCTCTGCGCAGTCGCCCGCTGACGTGGGCTCGGCTCAGTGCCCTGAGAACGCTGCAGCTGCGATGTAGCTGGCGGTGTAGCTGTAGCTGTAGCGGCAGCCACTGGCATTGGTCGCACAACACTCGCCTCTGGTTTCACAGTCCGTTTCCTGATGCTGTCAACAAAGACCACATTTTCAGCCGACGGCGTCGAGTATTCCTCGGGTGTTGAACCGGCACTGTCGCCGTACTCGACCTCCTTTGTGTGTGTGTTACTCTTCTCCTTCGCGGGCTTCAACTTCGCCGGGGTCAACGCCTCTTTCTGGGAGTCGCGTCGAACAACTCCACCAGGGGGCGACACCGCACTGGCCCGCGACGACAAGCTCTCGAGCTCCATGTCTGAGAGCACGCGCGGCGTGGCGCCCGCTTTACTGGCACTATTCACAAACGCGGTGTGTCGGAACGGTGTCGGGGTCGACTCATCTCCACTGAGGTCGATACTGACGTCTGACGACAGGTCAAAACTCGTGTCGATGCTCACGTTGGCAAGCATTGTCGAGTTACTGTCCCGACTCTGCTGAGATGACGTCAGACCACCCCTTGACTGCTGGGACACTCGTCCTCGCACGGTTGACACTCCATCCGCACTGTCAACACGGAAACAGACATGTTAAGTGCATATGACAAGTCTGATGAACAGTGACTTATCCGTTATGCCAATCCCTACCCTACGTCTATGTGTATGAATCAGGTATGTAAAGACAAAATGTATTGTAATGCCTTAAATTCCATTTTGTTTGCACACATATTAATTTATATTTATGTCTTAAATTATTTTCTAATGTGCTTAGTCAAATAATCACAGATAACATGTTTTAATGTCTTAATTTATTAAAATTATATTTATACATATGTATTTTTTATGTCTAAATTATAATTATATATATATAATTATATATATATATATATAATTATATATATATATATATATATATATATATATATATATATATATATATATATGCTAATGCCTTGAATGATCTATTATTTCATTTTAGGTTTAACCAATGCACTTTGTCATGTTTGTTCTGCTTATGCCACATGATACAAGGCAATGAATGAAGATCAGATTGTAACAATTTACAATGCATCACGGAATTTTTATAACAGACAAAGACCAAATCATACCAGTTTACATTGCATTACAATTTTTATGACACTCGATACTCCGTTTCAAAATTTATGACACTCAATACTCCATGTCAAGATTTATGACACGCGATACTCCGTGTCAAGATTTATGACACTCGATACTCCATGTCAAGATTTATGACACTCGATACTCCTTGTCAAGATTTACGACACTCGATACTCTGTGTCAAAATTTAAATACACTTTTATTTTGCAGCATTCTCATGCTTTTGACATACTGCTAATACTCAGAATGTTATTAGGGGATGTTAAAACAATTTAGCAACAAATTATTTACTATTAATTCAACAGATTCAAGTAAGAAGCCACCACAGCCTCGTACAATCTCAATTAAACACTCTCTGTTTATCAACTTTTTCACACGAAACTTGAGAACAACTTGTGCCAGACTGAGTCGCAATAGAAGAGACACGTGGGCAGGAAGTCGGTTTCCCAAGGAACCTAAGAACAGCACTCTCACCTGCCTTCGCGCGGGTGAACCGACTGGTCTGATTCGCCCCACGCCCGAATAGAATGCGAGAGCTTCCCAGCCGCGCCTATAGATGGCGAGCCTGGCAACGACAGAGACAAGGTCAGCAAAAATTACATCCGAGAGAAGCGTGCAGAACTATGACTGAGCCACTGTATTTGTGGGTGGTTTGTTTATGTTTTTACTTCAAGGTTAAAGTGGTGTGCATCTCAGGTGCCAAACTTTCAGAGATTAATCTATCACCATTCAGAAGAAGTATGTCTTCTTCATTACTTTAAAATCCCGTTGGTTACAAATTGATCGCAGAACTAACATTATTACCCTATACCTGAAGTGTAAGCTCTCCCTTAGGTTAAATAAATGCTGAAATTCTTTGATACAAATTTCTCACACCAGATGGTGCTCACTTACTACTACTGATCATTTCACCGTTCTGCAGAGCCGTCTTTGTTTGGTTTAGTCGTCGTGGCAACAGTCTCACATCAGGGCCACTCCCACTACAAGTCACGCAGTACAGGATTCACATGTTAGTTCTCATACTTGGTACCGACATCATTAGTCTTAAAAACTATCCCCGATTCGTAGAAATACTTTGGTAACTTTTTACTTGCTAAAGCTAAAACCAAACTGCCATAGGCAATGTTTGAAAAAATCAGGTAGTTTTTAATTTGTGTTTGTAAATATACATATTTGGTTACTTTTAGATTGTTTGTCAAGGGATCTAAACTGGATGGGATTCTAATGTATGCATTATATATTCTGCATTCTGCCAACAAATCATAAAACTTATGTAACACAATATGGACAGAATAGGCCTTTGTCTCTTAACACCCAGCTCACTGCGGCACATAACCAATGGAACGGTCCACGCAAAATATCACTTGAACACCGTTTCCCACAATGCACTGCATAACGAAACAACGCTTTCAGAGAGAGCGAACTCACCTGGGTCTGTCTGGGACAGTCTTGGGCGGCGAGGCTACCCGCCCGGTGCTGCCCCCTGCAGGACCGTTGTTGTTAAAGCTACGCCTTGTTGCTGAACTCACGCCACCTGGTGGCCGAAACTTGCGCAGCGCTGATGGACTACCCTCGGCGGGGACTGTCGTTCGGTCCCCCGCTAATGGACTGTGGCGCGTGCCCTTTGCAGAGTCAATCTCAAATGCTTGGAAGAGTTCTGCGACGAATGCGAGCATGTGTGGCTTGAGGTTGGCTGGGGCGTAGAAGAGGTCGTTGAGGGTCATGTGCAGGCAGGGCAGGGCGAGGTGTTGATCCACAAACAACAGCACCAGCTGGAGGTTGTACAGTGAGTCGGCGATGTTCAGTGACTCCTTCATCACTATGTCTGCAAAACCAGCGACAACAGGAACTGAGCATCAGAGAGTATGTAAATTAGCATGACTATGAATCAAAGAGTATGTAAATTAGCATGACTATGAATCAGAGAGTATGTAAATTAGCATGACTGTGAATCAAAGAGTATGTAAATTAGCATGACTATGAATCAAAGAGTATGTAAATTAGCATGACTATGAATCAGAGAGTATGTAAATTAGCATGACTATGAATCAAAGAGTATGTAAATTAGCATGACTATGAATCAGAGAGTATGTAAATTAGCATGACTGTGAATCAAAGAGTATGTAAATTAGCATGACTATGAATCAAAGAGTATGTAAATTAGCATGACTATGAATCAGAGAGTATGTAAATTAGCATGACTATGAATCAAAGAGTATGTAAATTAGCATGACTATGAATCAGAGAGTATGTAAATTAGCATGACTATGAATCAAAGAGTATGTAAATTAGCATGACTATGAATCAGAGAGTATGTAAATTAGCATGACTGTGAATCAAAGAGTATGTAAATTAGCATGACTATGAATCAAAGAGTATGTAAATTAGCATGACTATGAATCAGAGAGTATGTAAATTAGCATGACTATGAATCAAAGAGTATGTAAATTAGCATGACTATGAATCAGAGAGTATGTAAATTAGCATGACTATGAATCAGAGAGTATGTAAATTAGCATGACTATGAATCAGAGAGTATGTAAATTAGCATGACTGTGAATCAGAGATTATGTAAATTAGCATGACTATGAATCAGAGAGTATGTAAATTAGCATGACTGTGAATCAGAGAGTATGTAAATTAGCATGACTATGAATCAGAGAGTATGTAAATTAGCATGACTATGAATCAGAGAGTATGTAAATTAGCATGACTATGAATCAGAGAGTATGTAAATTAGCATGACTATGAATCAAAGAGTATGTAAATTAGCATGACTATGAATCAGAGAGTATGTAAATTAGCATGACTATGAATCAGAGAGTATGTAAATTAGCATGACTATGAATCAGAGAGTATGTAAATTAGCATGACTATGAATCAGAGAGTATGTAAATTAGCATGACTATGAATCAGAGAGTATGTAAATTAGCATGACTATGAATCAGAGAGTATGTAAATTAGCATGACTATGAATCAAAGAGTATGTAAATTAGCATGACTATGAATCAGAGAGTATGTAAATTAGCATGACTATGAATCAGAGAGTATGTAAATTAACATGACTGTGAATCAGAGAGTATGTAAATTAGCGTGACTGTGAATCAGAGAGTATGTAAATTAGCATGACTATGAATCAAAGAGTATGTAAATTAGCATGACTATGAATCAGAGAGTATGTAAATTAGCATGACTATGAATCAGAGAGTATGTAAATTAGCATGACTATGAATCAGAGAGTATGTAAATTAGCATGACTATGAATCAAAGAGTATGTAAATTAGCATGACTATGAATCAGAGAGTATGTAAATTAGCATGACTATGAATCAGAGAGTATGTAAATTAGCATGACTATGAATCAGAGAGTATGTAAATTAGCATGACTATGAATCAGAGAGTATGTAAATTAACATGACTATGAATCAGAGAGTATGTAAATTAGCGTGACTGTGAATCAGAGTATGTAAATTAGCGTGACTGTGAATCAAAGAGTATGTAAATTAGCGTGACTATGAATCAAAGAGTATGTAAATTAGCATGACTATGAATCAGAGAGTATGTAAATTAGCATGACTATGAATCAAAGAGTATGTAAATTAGCATGACTATGAATCAAAGAGTATGTAAATTAGCATGACTATGAATCAGAGAGTATGTAAATTAGCATGACTATGAATCAAAGAGTATGTAAATTAGCATGACTATGAATCAGAGAGTATGTAAATTAGCATGACTATGAATCAAAGAGTATGTAAATTAGCATGACTATGAATCAAAGAGTATGTAAATTAGCATGACTATGAATCAGAGAGTATGTAAATTAGCATGACTATGAATCAGAGAGTATGTAAATTAGCATGACTATGAATCAAAGAGTATGTAAATTAGCATGACTATGAATCAGAGAGTATGTAAATTAGCATGACTATGAATCAGAGAGTATGTAAATTAGCATGACTATGAATCAAAGAGTATGTAAATTAGCATGACTATGAATCAAAGAGTATGTAAATTAGCATGACTATGAATCAAAGAGTATGTAAATTAGCATGACTATGAATCAGAGAGTATGTAAATTAGCATGACTATGAATCAGAGAGTATGTAAATTAGCGTGACTGTGAATCAGAGAGTATGTAAATTAGCGTGACTGTGAATCAAAGAGTATGTAAATTAGCGTGACTGTGAATAAAAGAGAATGTAAATTAGCATGACTATGAATCAGAGAGAATGTGAATTAGCATGACTATGAATCAGAGAGAATGTGAATTAGCATGACTATGAATCAGAGAGAATGTGAATTAGCATGACTATGAATCAGAGAGAATGTGAATTAGCAAGAATATGAATCAGAGAATGTGAATTAGCAAGAATATGAATCAGAGAATGTGAATTAGCATGGCTGTGAATTACAGAGAATTTGAATTAGTAACACAATGAACAAGAGAGAATGTGAATTAGCAAGACTAGGATTAGGAATCAGAGAGAATGTAAATTGGCAAGACTAGGAATAAGAGAAAATGTGAATTAGCAAGACCAGGAATAAGAGTGAATGTAAACTGGTAAGACTATGAATCCGACAATGTGAATCACAGGACATGAATATGTGAAAATACGAATCATAAATACTGTGATTCAGACCCCCGTCTTCCACAGACGGCGACTACCTGGTACGTGAGAACGTCCTTACAAACGTTGAGACAACGCCACAAACACAACATCCACCACACAAAGCTGACCTTGAGCCCGGAGAGCATTGGGGCAGTAGAAACTGATGAGTGCCGTGAGACAGCAGCCGTCACAGAGGTCCTTCATGAAGTCCTCTATGACAGGGATGCCAGGCATGTCCAGTGCCGACATCTGCTTCCTTGGAGTCCGCGCCTACAGGTAACAAGTAGCAAGTCACCCCACGTCACACCTTCTACAGAATTCTACTACAAATACACTTTGCTTGACAGTTACGATGACATATTTTCGAACTGGGTGAAAATATAAATGTGTGTGTGTGTGTGTGTGTGTGTGTGTGTGTGTGTGCGCGCGCGTGTACACGTGCATGAATTTATTATTTGCAAACATCTTGGTTCCATTTTTCGAAAGAGTTTATGCCTAAGCACTTGATCTGATGTACGCAACGGTTGCAATAAAGTTAGGAGATACTATTATATCCATGCCCAGCATCAGGGTGACAACAGCAAGTAGTGCCATGTCACGTACACGTGCCGAGTTCTGCTGCTCAGACAGTTCGAGTCGGTCCCTCATCACGGAGCAGGCCTTGTTGATCCACAGCACAACCGTCGCCTCCGTGTCACACGGCAGTTCACTCGACGCACTGAATGTTGTAAAACTCCTACAAATGATGCACTGCATGTAGCTGTAGCACGGCCTACGTGTTCCTGGAGCTAGTGGCTCCATCTATCACGTGAAACATCAACCCGACAGAGGTATTCAGCCCACAAGTATTGATTTAGTCATCGTGGCTACTGGTTGCAACGACAGAAGTTTCACATTATGAATGTTGTAGCATCACAGTAGACATAAGGGCATGTTGTGGTCACAGTAGACATAAGGGCATGCTGTGGTCACAGTAGACATAAGGGCATGTTGTGGTCACAGTAGACATAAGGGCATGTTGTGGTCACAGTAGACATAAGGGCATGTTGTGGTCACAGTAGACATAAGGGCATGTTGTGGTCACAGTAGACATAAGGGCATGTTGTGGTCACAGTAGACATAAGGGCATGTTGTGGTCATAGTAGACAGAAAAAGCTAAAACATTCATACAGCTATAAACTAACTACTCTATCGGGGATATTTCTAATTTGCTCATGTCTCTCTTGATCCTAGACAAACATGCAACACACATACTAATCATTACACTAGTTTACAGACACGTCTCGTTTCGTTTACACTTCTATGCTTTTAGTACTTCGTACTTACTTGACCGCTTTGACAACCCTCTCCACTGTGACCACGTCTTGGGTGTACGCTTTAATGAGTGCTCGAATCAGGGCCACGTGTGCGTTCTGTCAACAAAGCGGATGACATTGAATACAATAGGTCACGTGTGCATTTTGTTAGGATAGATTTACCGACTTGGCTCAATACGAGATGTACTTGTAAAAGCTCCACAAATTCACCCACTCAGACAGCCTCTAACAACCATTACATCTCTCCTCACGGCTTCACCACAGCTTAATCCAGAGAAACATCTGCCCGTCTGGATCAATTCTGCTTTTGGATGGGTAAAAATGTTGGATTGGATGGGTAAATATTTCAGGACCAATAAAGAGCTTATTTCATCATGTTATCAATTATGCTTTCACATTAAGTGTCACATGCATGGATTATTGTATATTTCTAGACGTAACCAACAGGTCTGAATTGGCTGCTATATATCTGTGTGCTCGAACGCAAGTGTTTACTGGGATATTCCTGGACTGTCAAAAATGTGATCCTCCATAAAGGTCTGTCCATCACCAATATATATCATTTATTGTCATGTACACTAAACTAAATTAACTTAATTTGAATCTGAACTTCGTCATAGAAAAGGTATGCCTGATATCGGGGAAGTGAGATTGTATGGAACGATGAAGTCTATACGAATGAGGTCTACAACTGAGACAACACCTGCACCGTCACAGGACTCGCAATCGGTGGCTTCCATCACTGACTTCTTCGTTTGGAGATGACAAACAAACACAATGCAACACTACAGGCCAGTTATTTGTACAGTGCACTAAATGTGATTCTAGACAAGAGAGATGGTACCACATGCATGTGTTGTAGTTTCTAACTCTACGCTGACACACTTTCCCAAGAAGGAATCATAGCATCTGTAATAACGCTACAGTTCCACGCCTGCAACTGTTTCAAGCTCTACGTTGGTGACGCGGTCAGCGGTGACATGTCCACTCACCAGGTGGACAGGCTTGTGCTGTTTGAGCATGGTGTCGGTGACGGCCACGTCACTGCTCTCTGTCACATAGATACCTCGTCTCGACAGCAGCTGCATCACAACTTGGTGACCTGTGACACACATCACAGTTGACGTTACATTTGTCTAGGCTGTTGCAATCATCAGCAAGGGGTGAATTCCCAGTTGGTGGTTCAGGGTTTTGAGCAGTTTTTGGGTCTCTTTCGTATAGTTTGTAACACGAAGGTCATAACTCACAATCGTAATTTCTATGAATTTTTGAACATGGAAAATATACTGTTTATTAATTTTAACCACCATTAAAATGCCAGTTGATTTTGTAAGCTATCAAGAATTATATGTGCGAGTATAAATCTAGTTTAACTTGTCCTTTTTGGGGCGCTTCCTTGGAAAGGGTTCCTCACATGCTAAACTGGAAATGTGGTCTGAACTCTGAACAGCATTCAGATTATTCAAGTTACATCAATAATTCATGTGCTCAGTTATATGAAATTATATCAAGGAATAACTTATTTGTTATGAGAAAAATGTACAAGGTGTACATGTACATGTTTACTTGTTCCAATAAGAAATGTTTAGATTACTACTTCAGACATTTTCTGTATGTCTGCATCAATTAATTTTGTTGTTATTTAAACTCGCTAGGTGTTATAAAACATTCTTACACGGGTACCTACAAATGGTCTCCTGCTTCTAGTTGTCTTATAAACTCCTCCAGAACTCGGACAGATCTGCTAATAATTACAGAACTGCTCTGATGTGCAGAGTGACCACAGAGTGAACGACCCTCCCGAGACTGCCCTTACCCTGCCCATGAGCGGTGACGTTCTCTTGGAAGATGCTGCTGTAGGCCTTGCAGTAGATGTCAGCCCGGGTGAGTCCTCGCACAATGAGGGGGGCGATGTACTCCACACCCTGCAACAGTCAGAGGTGAGCCGGTGACACAACGACAGGGGACATGAGTAAACATCTGCCACTACTGGGTATTAGGCTTACGGGTAAATGCTGCCTTGCAAATATGAGCCAGAATCAAATATCCCACTTGCACGTACCACATCTCTTCTTCTTTTCACCAGACACTAAAAGTAAAATGTTCGGAAGATTTGGATAATTGGATTCCCCATGAAAACAGTTCAGTGACGCTCACATTTTCAAGATAAGATCTAGTTCTTGTGTAAATTTTGATATATAAAAAACTTAATTAATTAATGTTGAGAGTGATGCCTTCAACCCAGCTTCTCCTGTCTGACTGGGTGACCACTGACTCCACTCTACCTACCTTGTCGTCCTCATAGAACATCTGTCTGTAGTCGGGGGGAATGTCCTGGCCATAGGCTTTGGTTAGCAGCCAGCTGATGCTGGCCTTCAACTCTGCCTAAAACACCACAAGCATTACAGTGTCGGTGTGACGTACAACAGTACATATAGTATCTATAGGTTAAATGTGATGTACAACATCACATATAGGACAGGTTCAATGTGATGTACAACATCACATACAGGACAGGTTCAATGTGATGACGTATAACATCACATACAGGACAGGTTCAACGTGATGTACAACATCACATACAGGACAGGTTCAATGTGATGACGTATAACATCACATACAGGACAGGTTCAACGTGATGTACAACATCACATACAGCGATACAAGACAGGTTCATGTGATGTACATCACACATGGGACAGGTTCAATGTGACATACAACATCACATATGGGACAGGTTCAATGTGACATACAACATCACATATGGGACAGGTTCAATGTGACATACAACATCACATATGGGACAGGTTCAATGTGACATACAACGTCACATATGGGACAGGTTCAATGTGACATACAACATCACATATGGGACAGGTTCAATGTGACATACAACATCACATATGGGACAGGTTCAATGTGACATACAACGTCACATACAGGGCAGGTTCAATGTGACGTACTTTGTCGTACAACCGCACATACAGTGCTCACAAACGTGATGTGTTCAAGAAGACAGCGTAATGACGATGGACACATGTACAGCCATTAATGTCTCACAATGACTTGATCTAGACATTGCTTTTAGTTTAACAGCCTGGACAGCTTGAGACAACATGTGACTGGGAAACAAAATCATAAATAATCCTTCATTTCTTCATCTCATGATTATTTTCTGACCTATTGTAAACATTAAGTTCAGTCTGTAAGCATCAAATGTTTCATAATAAACATGACGATGATGCAATTATCCTTATAAGACTAGCTTCAGCAGATTAATAATGCTAATTTCTACGGTGTGGAAACTGGCGGGGGAATGAGTCTGCATCTGTGAGTTGCTTCAACATCTTGTGTGGAACACGTCATCCACTGACACTGATCTCAGAGAGCTATGAGTCAGTGTAGCACTGCCTGCACCTGTCTGCACATAAAACATGGCACTCTCTATGTGCCTGTCAACACAATTCACACACACAGCCGGGGTGTTCAGTGTGGGGGTCACACTGGGGTCACAGTAAGTCAACCACAGATTTTAGGGTGACAAATGTTAGTTGCTGACAACAGCCAATAGCACCAAAACCACTCGTCAAATGGTGTTCACCATTATAAACTTACCAACATAATCATCACCGCTCAGGTCTTTATGCAGGATAAAATTATTGCCACTCACACATGTTTTGGTGAACACATGGATGTGAAAATTGTGAACTGTTAAGCTAGTTTACAAACTTTCAAATGTGACTGATCACCTGAAATGGGCTACAAACCCACATATGACACCATTTACACTCACTTTCAAGGCATAATTAACAATATCTATGGTTTTGGAAGACCTATTTTTCCCTTTGCTCCTTCGTGTTTTTTTCCCGTCCACCACCCGTCCACCCGTCCATATTTGTTTTTACCCGTCCAAATGACGGGTGGACGGGTCTCTACATAAAGCTAGGTCACCGCTGTCAATTCACCAACTTTACCACATAACTGCAGCCTGCTTAAGCAGATGCCTAAACAAATTGGTTGTTGTTTTTTAATTGTTTTTTGTTTAATAATCGGGTGTTTGTTTTGTCATTTGGTTCATATTCTATTTCTTCTAAACACTCAATCGCTACCCCATATAGCAGTTCTGTTGATTGTAAATTAACAGGTGTTTTAATGCAACAGATCTATGCAGCACTTCACAATGCGACGTACAGGCGTACTGGAAAATATCTTACATGTGTGTTGCGTGTGTATTGGAGTGTGACGAAGCATAACTAAGACATGCTCACTGAAGGAGTATTTAACCATGTTGCAGACAAGCAGACTCCACAGTCTAGCTGCATGTCATAGTAACACTAATAGATGACACCTAGTCTTTGACCAGTGCTTGACATACATCAAAGTCATCAATGTGTCTTCTTCAGTGATGGTCAATATCACAAGTGTCATAAATTAACCAGTCACATACAGGTACTCAGGAGGCATTCTTGTGCCATTCACAGAAAGTGTCAATGTAGAAGTATCTAGGTGGACATCACCTTTGACCAAAGAGGTCATTCTCATTCAGTGTGGCTAGGCCAGTGCACCTAATGCCGACATGCTCAGAATGGGAAAATAACAGGGTAACAAATCACTCCATCATGTAAATAGAGTGTGCAGTCGTATGAATGCAACAAACTACTTGCTGTACTGACGCATTGAGTCTGCAAACAGTAAATAATACTGTGAATATATATAGGTACATATTTTGTATTTTATTGATTATTAGTAGGTCAGTAAGGTCACTGCTCAAATTCAGTAAAACTGGATGACTTACATCGTCACAATTCACAAAGAAGCATTCCACTGGCCATGTTCAATGCATACAAAGTAGGGTCAGTGTTAGACTAACGCCACAATGTGACTGGCTACCCTCAAACCAACAATACAGTGATACAAATCATGAACAACTAACAACTCACAAATGTAATTATTAATTAATTGGCAATGCAATTACTTAGCAACACATAGAGATCATGCCACCCAACTGTTTTGCCACATGTTACCTATCTACATATAATTATTACACTGCATTTACACGTTGCTCTTCTGTTTTGGCCAACCATGTATACACCCGTGTCCTCGGGATATGCTAACAGTAGAATAATATTACACAGATGTTTTAAGACACTTGTGTTAACCAATCAGTAATCAGATTATGTGAGTAATATTAAGTGACCTGGTTGAATTCATGTGTGTGAATGCAAAGTTGCAAACATATTTTGACACAGATATTACATAAACTGGAGCTTAGCACAGCCAGTGGAACTACTGGGCAACTGGCCAAACAGTTATGTCTGCAACATGGAGCAAGTTTACATGTTCAAAATGTAACCACATCTAGATGATTCAACATACGACTTTATGAAGACAACCCAGATTCAGTATTTCAATTACAAAAACATATGAAGCTGAGATAGTGGGACAGCACGGTATATGTCGTCACAGTGGCGGTGACCCAGTGACATATTGGTAGTGCCAACTATTTTACTTGTTTGATTAAATCTACCCACTAGATTTCCTATCCCTTGAATAGGGCTGCGAGCCTACTATTGCATAGTTATATACAGTGACAAAGACAGACACAGGTCATGGTTTACTAGAGTAGTTTTTAATATGTGTAGGTGTATGCAATTTACAATGGGAATAAAATGATTAAAGGTGTTACTTTTCTTCTGAGAATTAAAGTTAATCCTTGAATGTTCCAAAGTGTGTTTAATGTGGGCACTGGATGATTTCAGGGTGCAGAATATTATGTTACTTCTTCGATATACAGGTGGCTCAGACATTTTAGTAGTTGACCTGTCGCCTGTCGGGCCACATCTTATACTTAGATCCATGGAGGTAGCCCACATGTGGCAATGTTTAATTTATAAACATGTATCAGACCGATGATCTTTTTTCATTCTCTACTGTCAATATCACATTGGATGCGACATCACTATCTTGTAGGATTTGGAAATGTAGACATGTGAGATAAATAAAATGTCCATAAATTTGGCAAATGTAATTCTTCTAGTCACAATGCACTACTTTTGGGTCGGAATACCCCAGTGATTTTACTGTCATTAAACCTATGTATATAGCAGATAACACAACTGTAGTTATAAAACATTAAATGCATAATTAATGACATTTCGTTGACTTTCTTGAAAGTAACTTATACGTTTTGTCTTCCTCTATAATTATTATTATGTATATATATATATATATATATATATATTATATATATATATATTATATATAACATTGCAGAGATTTGGAAACAAGTAGAAGTGGAAGCCAGGAATACATGATGCCAGACTCGCCAGAAAGAGATAGAGAAACAAGTGCATTGCAACTGGTGCATTCAGGCAGAGGGGTATTCCGACCATATCCGTTTACAACATAGGTTTATCTAAAGACCCATCCATCCATCATTTGGGTAGATGACTAGTAAAACATGTATAATGCAAAAAGTGTAAATGTCAATAAATGGTTGATCTAATTCATGTATATTTGACAAGTCTCATAACCAGAACATATTACTGAGAGAAAGATGCATGTCAAAAACATGTTTTATCATTTACATATAGCCTCTGTCACCTAGGCCAGAATTACAGTCGATGTATAGACTGTTACAGTTAACTAATTTGGAGAATTATTCTATTCAAGTCATCAGTTACTGACCAGTTAAATTATGTTTTATGATAGGTAATAGTTATATCACTGCACTGTTTGAATCCCAGCATGGCAACAAAAGTAGAGTAAATTTTTCTAAAGTATAAGGCCTTGTTATAAAAGTGTATCTTTCAACTTCTATAGATGAAAGATGTGCCATTAATTTATATTGGGTATTTGCAAAATTATCAATTGTTGTCCAGATTTCTATTTTATGGTTAAAAAAAATCTTTTAAATTATATAGGGTGTTTGTTTTTAATGTATATACACCTGTATATATGCTTTTTATGCTAATTGTGTTGTCAATGTTTAGGTAATATTTTTTTTGTTTTGTGGTGAATAATGTATAGCATAATATTACATTGTGTTTTGACCTAAAAAAATGGCTAAAAGAAATCTCATTTGGCTAAAGAAATTTCTGACCTATAGCCAAATTAGCTAAACAAATTTTAGGCCCAGCGCTAGCCTAGCTAGACAGTTGATGTTTTGAGTGGTATATGGGTCACACACCATGCAGCAGAATTCAAGATGTGGGCGGACCAGACTCTGATAGGCATAGCTCTTGATGGACTGGGGAACGGACTTTAAATTTATTTTGATGAATCCAAGCTTGATGGTCGCTTTATTGACTTTTATTTATCTTGTTGATGTGTTGGAGGAGAGGTTGTTTGATGTCTATACCAAGGCGTGTTGCTATTAATACTACTCTGAGTCTTTCATCATGTATTCTTTAGGAGTTATCTACGGGTAATTTTGATCTGGTGATGTGCATTGCTTTACATTTAGAGGGGTTGAAAGCCTTTTGCCAGGATTGTTCTGTCGAGGTCATGCTGTAGGTTGTCTTGGTCAGTGTGCTTATTGATTTTCTGGTAGAGGATTGTATCATCTGCAAAAAGTTTGAGGGAGGTTCCTGGAGAAATATGGGTGGGCATGTCGTTTATATACAGAAGGAAGAGGATGGGGCCAAGAACAGTCTTCTGTGGGATTCCAGAGCTCACGTGTACCTGACCTGCATCCTTCTATCAGCACTTCTTGTGTTCTATTGGCCAACAAAATTTAATCGAGAGGTAGGTAGGTGCTGGCTCTAATTCCACAATGGTCTAATTTATGCAGGAATCGAATGTGGGGACAGTGTCAAAAGCCTTAGCGAAATCTAGCAGTATAAGGTCAATTTGGTGATTTTTTTCTAGGATGCTAGTCAGGTCATGGATAGTCGTGAGCAGAGAAGTCTCACAGGAACGCCTACGTCTAAATGCATGTTGTCGGTCAGTGAGGATGTTGTGGCATTCAAGATGGTTCTGGATTGATTTAGATATATGCTCAAGAACATTTTTATGGGGTTAATGTGATGTAGTAGTACCGAACTAAATTTGAACCTCTTACAGATGCAACTCGGCTATTCAGTTGTCTATCACTTAGCCTGTGTCCGCGTCTTCATTCTCGGACTCGAAGTGTCGCCGGCTTCATGATAATACATCACTCAAGGATATGCGAGAGATTCCATCATGTCACAGAACTACTAACGTCATGTCAGCGGTCAAAACTCACCTCTTTCGATTTGTAGTCTCCCGCAGGAACCAGTTCAGGTATCTCCATTTTTCACACGCGTATTATGTCAGCAAAAGATAATAATGTTAGCCATGTCGTTGAGAGTGCATTTTGCATGAAATGAGTCAAGACGAAAATGGCGGATGACCAACAAGATAAGCTCCTAAATACATATTTCGGTGCATTTTATATGACTATTGTAGCTATGCTATGTCGACAGTAATGTCGATCTTTACCCAATGCGATTCCGTTGGCGAAACGCAAATCCGAAACGAAATCAAGACAGAGTTTCATTAATAGTTACCCAGATGTCACTAACAAATTACAAAAATTCATAGGAGCCATGCGCCTGCGCGGTCCTACATTGCCCACAATGCCATTCAACGGATGTTTATGTGAGAAATTACTAAATTAATGTCATGCAAAATACGCGACAAAGAAAATTAAATGCTAAGTGATAATAGTTTTTTAATACACTGTCTACGGCTCAGTCAGCCAGCAATACTGTATAATGCCCTAAAAGGGTATTTTCCGACTGCAGCATATTGTCACGAGTAACATTTAGTTTGCCATTTAATCGTTAGGGGGCAGCATTTCAGTACTTCAATGGTTGTTTAGATGGATATCTTTCTCGAGATATCATTAATAATAATAATAAATATTTTTTAATAATAATAATAATAATAATAATGAAATATGTTATTTCAAAAACTCAACATTATGTCCATTTTTGAAAATAAATGCATACGTTGCAGAAAAATTATCCGATGAACTAATTGAACTATAGAAATTTTCGTTCTCGGCAGGAATTTTTGAATATCGACAGCTTGGTGACGAAACTGTTACTGCTTCATAAAAATGACTATCTATATATATATATATATATATATATATATATATATATATATATATATATATATATATATCACTATCACTATATTCGACATCTTCTAGTGTTATAAAGTAAAGTTAAATTGAACAGGAACTTTGTCAACGAATAATATTATGACAGAACATGCCTATTTTAATGTGTGTGTGTGTGTGTGTGTGTGTGTGTGTGTGTGTGTGTGTGTGTGTGTGTGCGTGCGTGCGTGCGTGCGTGCGTGCGTGCGTGCGTGCGTGCGTGCGTGCGTGCGTGCCTGCCTGCCTGCCTGCCTGCCTGCCTGCCTCCCTCCCTCCCTCCCCCTCCCCCTCCCTCCCTCCCTCCCTCCCAGCCCCCTCCCTACCTCTCCCTCCCTCCCTCCCTCCCTCCCTCCGATCTTCCCTCTTCTGTCTCTGCGTCACACTATATCTATCCCGTTTTCCCTATTCTCTCCCACTCTTCTCTGCTCGTCTACACCCCTCTTCCTCCACGTTTTCGCCCGTCACTCGTTTTTTACCCATTCTCTCATTCTCATTAAGTCGCACATGGATTTGGTCATGGGTATTTGCACATATTTACACGAACATCGAAGCCATTTATGCTATACAAAGCAATTGTGTAATACCTGCCATGTTCATTGACATTAATGCTCTAGTCACTGCTACTGCCGTTAACTTGGGCCTGTCAGTTCAACCAACAAATGTTATGGAGCTATTTGATTTTTGGTAACATTTAATACTTTTTATGAAACTCATGAAATCGCTCTTACGCGTTCAGCATGCTTGGTATATTGTCTATACTGTAAGCTAATGTTTAAAGAAGGAAAATATATTAACTGATGTCTCAATGTGCATGGCGTCAAATTAAAAACACATCTGCTTACGAAATTAGTACATCCGGTATTATGCCAGTTTTGATTCCCGGGAACGTTGATTAGTTGGGAATACATACTTTGTGACATGCCAAATGTGTTTGTATCGTTGTCTGAGTCTATCGTTGATCTTATGAAAAACGCTAATTTATTATCTAGATATTCGTTTCATGAATCCATAAACGATATCTTCACATCATGCATATCAACAGCTGGAAATACAAATATTATATTCACTGTCAATCTCAAATCGAAAACCTTTATTGCTGTGATCTTAATTGGTTAAAGGTACTCAATCCACTCGTTTGCTAATCGCCAAACCGGTTCTTTTATTACCAGATGTGTAATGTGTTAATAGTTTAACTAGTATGCACAGTCAGTTAATTTTTTAAATGCGTACTTGTCATTTTATAATTGTAAAAAAAGAATCGCCGTTACACCGGGTATAACTGGCGAAACAATCAGCAGCTGCCGACGCCCTGTGCTTGTTGGGTCACGTGTTTTATGCGAGATCGACTTACTCCGGCACAATAACAAATCGCACGTGCTTTTGCGCGTCATGACTAAGATTGCAAGTCAAAGGCAGTGATTCTTCTACGAAGGTACGCATTAAGTGCATTAACGCAGTCAGCAACAAGAGCGAGTAGTCGGGGGCTAATTCACTCTTGTGAACGTTGACTCGACGCGGATTCTCTAACTTGTAAGATTATAATAAATATAAGTCTGACAGTGTCTGACACCATCGATATCGCTCAGCATCTGTGACTGTGTTGATGTGTACCGGTATTGTATTTGATTACGCAGGATCATGTTAATAAACTTAGTAATTGCGAAAGTACATATCCAGAGAGAATAGATGACGTGAGGGACGAAAATAAAATTGACATGGCCATGGGGGACTGGTAATAGGCTCTTGTCGGTCGGGCAAGAAAGTTGTATTTTTAGGGGGAGCATCCGTTATCTCGTGTAGCAGAACGTCAAACGAAGAATTATATTACATTTCACAATTATTAAAACAGTGTTTTGCGACTCACATTTCAGTACTATTACTGAATGTTGTTGATTTCCATTATATGTTATGCAAAATAATTATTTTTTTTATAACAGCGATGATTGATGGTGATGAATTTTTTTCTATAAAAAATAAACATGAAACTAAAATGTTAATACAGTAGGTGTACATTATACCATGCAAGTATTACATATAACATTCTTGCACTTGTTTCCTTTGTATGCCTAGCTGTAGTCTATGTACCTGGTACCTTTCAACTCACACGTGCCAGCTGTTTTCAAATATTTATCAAAATTTTCATCACAGCAGTATCTGAATGCATAATATATTCGAATTATAATATTGCTACAGGCCACACTACAATACAAAAGTGAGACAAGTCAGAGGAGAGGCTAAGATTAAGGCAGTCACATGGGTATGGCAGATGCAGAACCACATCTTAAAATGGCAATGAGATCTGGTCATTTGTTGCTGTTCGATGTTGTTACAGAATATAATTTGATTTATTTTGTGTCAATGAGTCATTTTATATTTTCATTCTCACACAACGAATATGCATGTGTATTTTCAGATCTTTGTGAGTCTCGTGGGGCTGCAGTTGGGGGCTTTTAAGAGGCCCAAAGGGCTCTATTTTTACAAACAAGTGCACAAGATGGTTTCCAGGATTCAATCGTAAATGGCGCTTGTTATGACGTAAATTTGCGTACTTGCACAACGCGTCGTAAACTGATCGGCTGTCCTCACACTCTGGGAACTAACTTATAAAATGTGTGCAAATGACAATACTTGAATGTTCCTTGCGAGAAATCATTCTTTCGCGAGTAACGAATTTACTTCCACCTAGTGTTGTGAGCACTAAAACATGATCAATAAAAAACTGTGTGTAAATTTCTAAGATATAGAGGCGTTATTCTTTTTGTTTGAAGGTTTTATGTCTGGTATGCATACCGTTTAGAATAAAACATAAGCTCGATCATAATCATATGGGTGCGTTTTATTTGTATTTAAATACGAAACGGCAGTAACAAAATTCCACCACACACAGTTGATAATTGTATGTAGTGCAGAATACTCAGGCAACTGGCATTACATTACAGTTCGACACTGACGTCACGATGCCATGCACTCTGAAGTGAGAATGTTTGTGCACTGAACTGCATGTGTCGTCACGCTCTGCTGCATGACGCGCCAACGTCACGTTGTAACCACGCTATCTCGCCCGTTCGACCGTCTTTGCGGTTTATATGCGTCATTGTTTCCCTCAAATGTTGATCGTCTTCGTCGTCTGCCTCGTGGACCGCCAGCGTGTGCTGTAGTTGTCTGTGTGGGTTGTCGTACGGTAGTGTACTTAAGTCATCCACGCTTCGTGGCTCGCCCAGAATGAAGATTTCTACAAATGCATACACACAACTAAATTAGCCCCTACAGTGAAAAGAGCCTGCAAAACGACGGAGCTGTAGCGTGGACTGCTTCTAGATGAGTTTTCGTTGTGTGGGAACCAACACAACAGACAGCGGAGGTTTCTGCTGTGGCTATTACGTCCATATGCGAAAGACTACACAGCTCGCTCGAATCGTTGGGGACCAAATCAAGAATGGAAATGGCAAAATAGCATAAAAACGATATGGCGGCAGACGAGACTTGCGTGCCCTATCATTGGATTACAACATTATTCATGTGATATTACAGTTCAACATTTCCCAAGGTAATGCTTGACGGAAGTCACGGGCCGTACATGAATAGATACATCATTTGTTGTAACTTATTTTAACGAATACGCTTCTTTATGCGAGATTCTTACGAACTGACAAAACACGATACTTTTTATAACTGTTTTGACATAATGTTCTCGCGCGGAAACATTAGCATTCGTGCGCTTAAACACGTAGAAGTGTGCGACTGTTTTGACAGGACTGTAGGATTCAGTTAAGTAAAATACTCGGGTCTGTAGGCTACTAACGTGAGGGCGCGTGGACGAGGTGAAAGTCGATGTGACGCACGGAGCGCGAGAACATGTCCTTGTAGTCCGTCCACTCGTCCCTCGTGGCGCCCCGCATGCCCTCGGCCACGGCGAACTCGGTCCCGAGGCATGACGGGATAGTTAGCACTTGTGACTGGTCGATCCAACCTGGCAATATCCACCCACCCGTCCGAGAATTAACACAGTAACCATACGTTGTGCAATTACACATACGCACGCACGCACGCACGCACGCACGCACGCAAGCACACTTGCACATATATACACACATGCAGACACACATATTCACATATACACGCGCACACGCATGCACGCACACACGCACACGCATACCCACACGCATACCCACACGCACGCACGCAAGCATGCATGCTTATTATTTATTTATTAGTTGTATTCATTCATTTATTTATTAGTTCCATTTCCAGACGGACGCTGGAACACACTATGTTTTTCTAAATTTTCTGCATTTTTAATTACGAAATATTATAAAATAGTAAGCAATATATGAATTAACAGGCCTGCGAATTATATCAATACACGAAGCAGTACATAGTTTTACAAAATAAAAGAAAGCAGAACTTGATTCGAACTTACGTCTCCACAACGTAGGCCAATAGTCCTTACCTCTGTTGATGGCGTTGGCGCGTAGGAAGACGTCCTCCTCGACCTTGCGCAGTAGCAACGTCTGTCCTGTCCGCACGCGTTTAGTTGTTCCAGCGTCGTCCGACGCCGTCCGGAGAACGTCGACGTTGACCGGTAGGATGGCCGTAGCTTCCGCCAAAGTCAGGTAATCTACAGGTTAAGAATACCGCTAATGTTACAAGGAACTATAACTATACTATAAAACGGTGTTCAGTGACTATAAATGCTCAAGGCGCTATACATTTAACTCTGCCCTGCTCAGACGAACAGTTCCCTTACACCATCTCGATTTCAATGGGAACATTCAGCCACGCTGCAATTAATGCACGAAATTTACTTGTACGCAAGTTTCTGTCACCGAGTACAGCGAGGTGCTAATTCATACAGCTGGGTGAACTGGAGCAATTTGGAGTTGACAACGTTGTTGAATCAGCAACCCAGGATTCGAACCCGGGTTCTCTTTATCTGGAGTCCCTTGCTCTAATCACTGCGCCACTGCGCTCCACATCATAAACCACAGCTTATTGCTGGTGTTTGTATTGTATTCGTATTTCAGCATACGTCATAGTAACAGTTTACAGTTGATATTTGTATTGTGTTCGTATTGCAGCATACGTCATAGTAACATTTTACAGTTCGTATTTGTATTGTATTCGTATTGCAGCATATGTTATAGTAACAGTTTACAGTTTGTATTTGTATTGTGTTTGTATTGCAGCATACGTCATAGTAACAGTTTACAGTTGATATTTGTATTGTATTCGTATTGCAGCATACGTTATAGTAACAGTTTACAGTTGGTATTTGTATTGTATTCGTATTGTAGCATACGTCATAGTAACGGTTTACTGTTGGTATTTGTATTGCGTTCGTATTGCAGCATACGTTATAGTAACAGTTTACTGTTGGTATTTGTGTAGCGTTCGTATTGCAGCATATGTCATAGTAACGGTTTACTGTTGGTATTTGTATTGCAGCATACGTCATAGTAACGATTTACTGTTGGTAATTGTATTGTATTCGTATTGCAGCATACGTCATAGTAAGAGTTTACTGTTGGCTTTTCTTTCAGAAATAGATCTGTTGTACCTAGCTATACAAACTGACCTGGTTGATGAATGGCATGACCTTGACGTCCGTTCGGAAATACATGTTTTTATTTATTAAGTGTAATTTCTTGACAGAAAACAACATTTCTGCTGTTCCGATAACGTGTTTAATTACAGTAATTTTTGCAAACGTTTTCGATTCGTAGGTTCACGCTGTACCTACAGGAATTGGAAGGCAGAACCTATCGTCAACTACTGCTTCATACTTACCCCCGGCATGGGGTCCGTCGGTGGGGGTGACTTCGACGGGCAAGTCGGCCGGGAGGGAGAGGTTGCGGCCGAGAGAGTCGACGGCGTCCACTCGCGTCTGTCTCGCGCTGTCGTGGATCTGCAGCACCTGCAGCCGAAACAGGACAACTCACTGTAATATCGGCCAGTCAATAAACGGGTCAACTCATTGTACTATCGCCCAGTAAATAAACGGGACAACTCGCTGTAATATCGCCCAGTCAATAAACATGATAACTCGCTCTAATATCTTTCAGAAAATAAACGTGACAACTCGCTGTAATATCGCCCAGTCCATAAACGGGACAACTCGTTGTAATATCGCCCAGTAAATAAACGGGACAACTCGCTATACTGTCGTTCAGTCAATAAACGGGAAAACTCGCTGTAATATTGCTTATTGAATACTTTGACACTCTTTTCAGCGCTACAACTTGTTTATTCATAAATTTGTATAATTGTTGTTTGTCAGGATAGTGGAAAGTTTGACTACAGCGTTGGCTCGTAATCTGTCGTATTCTTCTGAAAGCCGAAAGTAATCACAAGGTAATACCGCTAGACTATCACATTGCACAAGTATGGTGTGTATGTCTAAACACAAAATGCAATCAGTTTTCAACCCCTGGGTCGCGATACCAAACAAGGTCGCTAAACCAGTTGGAATGGGTCGCCAAAAGACTTCATTTGTACCATGTACACTTGGTAGACGATCTGGAATAATTCGAATAAAATAGTTTTAAATATTATTATTATTATTTTATTGAACCTACGTTGCCGGATACGAAACAATAAATAGTATTATAAAATGCCTGTCTGCACTTTGTTAATTTATTGGTGACATGCATGGCTGGCATTTTTACTATCACGATTAAACATATTTACACTAGTATGAACCAATATTAACCAGATGGAATACGGTATGGAAAAATAACTCGCCAAATTATCGCGGTAGAAAAACATACCTGGTTGACGGATGGTTCGGCTGCCGTCCTGTCGTGGCATGCGCGTGTTACCTTGACGATGAGTGGAAAATGACTCGAATGGAGTTGAACTAGTTTTTTCGCACTGCAAGTAAACAGAATATAAGCTGTTGCATTCACTGTGTAACATGTCGTAGGTTTGACACATCGACCTGTCGTATCTTGTGACTGATGATTACTACAGCCTGTACATGTCTATGACTGCCATTCATTTAGGCATTCTCCTATAGTGTGTTCTATTGATATGGAGCCGTCCTTGAGCAACTATAAAATCCACCCGCAATTGTTTTTACTTACAACAACATAATGGCGTCTACTAATAGTACTATATCTCTAGTGTACATTTTATAGAATCTTTGCCTTAAATATTAATGTGCGCGCGCGTGCACACACACACACACACACACGCGCGCGCAAACACACAACACACACCCACCCACGCACGCACGCGCGCGCGCGCACACACACACACACACACACACACACACACACACACACACACACACACACACACACACATACACATATTGACAAGTCATATAAATTGTGTGGAATTCTCTGCAATATTCTGTAAATTTCCATGTAACGCTAGACGTGGTAGACCTACCTGTAGTGTTGGACGGACCACACGCCCGTGTCTCCACGCAGTGTCGTTGAGTTCTCCGCCCGTCTGATCGGCCGCCGTCGGCAGCCAGCCGGGGCGTCTCGTTGGTCGCCGGCGAGCGGGCGGCGACGCCTGCACTTCTCGTCTCGCCGTGCGCTCGCGTCAGTCCCCAGTTCTCCTGTGCTCCCTTTGAACAACATTATCGCTCTTGGTCGATTAATTCGCTCGCAGACTGGAACTCGTGTCGACTTCACGTGTGTTAGCTTCAAATTTACCCGTGAATTTAACGTGCACCCGTGTTAGAATGTGTATATGTATTGCCTCATACTTTCATTTCATTCGCTCGTGGCGTGGGGGATAATCCCGTATTTCATTGTCAACGGTAATGTTGACGCATTCATTCGCAGAGGAAACACGGCTGGTGGTGGCGAGTGTGATTTAAAAGGGTATTTCCCCGGTCTGTTTATCGATGACGTAGACAACGCAAGCTCGACTGCCATTGGCCTAGCTGGTCTACTCTGATATGTCGTACTCGTGAGTCAGGCGATGTTATCTCCAATCAATGAATACAGCCGCCAATCGCCATAGAAGCGTGACGGCTGCGTCGTGTGTGAAAACGGAAATGTCGATTTAATTGCGGGTGTTTTCAACACTACGCCGATGCTATCTCAGCGATTGAATACGTCAATACAAATACCCCAAATAAGCTCCTTGCATATTAAATTTGTTTGGTTTCGTTTCGTGTGATGCGTTGGACAGGTAGCTCTGTAGAAACGAACATCGGCGACAAATCTTAAACTGCACCCGTTCCCCCAGACTGAGTAAGTTGACAACGGAGAAGCGGCATATTGAAGTGTGGGGCGAAACATTGTCAATACCCCGCCACCGTCTTCCTATATCGTGATCCGAGACAACGCGATTCGTGATCCGGTCACGTGGACCCGCTTTAGCCGGGTCCAGGTTCGGCAAAACGTACACCTGGCATGCGGGCACAAGCGCAGTACCCTCTTGTGTGTACTCTGACGAAGCGTTCGTGACATAAACGTCACGCCCGGGCCGGGTCTCCTCAAGTCGTCATGAACACTGAGTGTCCTGTGGCCGGGCAATGATCTGCAACTCCTGTTGGTTTATCCAGGTTTGTGTGCTCTTTGAATCTCTGGCTGAGTGTTCTCTTAGTTTCACCTATGTATGTGTGGCTGCTGTCGATGTCACACTTGATGTTATAGATGGTTCCACACTTGTGTTCTTCACGTGTTCTGTCTTTAGGGTGTACTACCATCGTGCGGAGGGTGTTCGCCGGTTTGTGGTACATGTGTATGTTATGTGACTTATAATCCGGCCAAGCTGTTCTGATAATCTTGTCACGTATGGTAATCCCAGCAGAGGTCTTCGTGGGTTGTTATTCGTGTTAGGTGGTCTTTTTGGTGGGGGTGCAAATGCCCACTCTGGGTATCCATTGGCTCTCAGGGCATTGTGGACGTGTGCCAGTTCTGATTTCCTGTCTTCAGCTGTGGTGATGCACTGCTGTGTCCTGTTGGTGAGGGTGCGTACAACCTGAACGTTTGTGGTTTAGAGGGAACTTGAAGTTAAGGTACTGGTCCGTGTGCGTCGGCTTCCAGTAAATGGTTATCTTCGTGGATCCATCATCCAGAATATGGGTGCATAGATCCAGGAAGGGAAGTTTGCTGTCTTTCTCAGGTTCGACTCTGAATTTGATATGTGGATCAATGCTGTTTATGTGGTCAGTGAACTCTTCCACGTCGTATTCGTGAAGTACGGTGAATGTGTCGTCCACGTATCGTAGCGACAGTGATGGGGGGTGCGGTGTAGAGATGGCTACTTCCCCAAATTGTTCCATGTAGCAGTTAGCTACTAGTGGAGATATGAGTGATCCCATAGCTGCACCATGTGTTTGCTGGTAGTATGCCCCGTCGTATATGAAGTAGGTCGTATTCAGGCAGAAGTCGAGAAGCTCAACTATCTGTGGGATTGTCATTTCCGTGCGGCTGGTTAGGGTGTCAATCTGCATATAGTCTCTCTGTGATGACTTCCAGTGCTTTATCCACCGGAACACCGGTGAAGAGTGCTGTGACATCATATGACACCAATTGCCGAGCAGGTGGTATTTTAATTTCTACGCCTCTTAGCTTGTCGACTAGTTCCTTGGTGTTTTTATAATATATATATATATATATATATATATATATATATATATATATATATATATACATATATATACGTATATATATACATAATTATACATATACACTTTTATTTATACATATTAAGGTTTAACAAATAAGAGTGAAACTGTGTACGTATGTCGCTTAATCCATTTCATTTTGGTTGCTTTAACAGTGTTGTGTTTTGTGTGGCTTTGATCAAAATTTATATATTCCAGACACATGCTGTATGTAGAGCGCTTCACAATAACACAATACCGTTTGTTATTTAGGAAAACAACAAGAAAAAAAATGTCAGTTGCGCATCGGTGCTGACGTCACCCAAACCGGCAGAGTTGCTGTTGTCACCACAAATACGTGACGTCCCTATGGGGGGACATGACGTCACGACAGACACATGGCGTACTCAGACAGAAGCTACCAGTGGCGACACCTAGATGGCAGCATAAGCAACGTACAGAGACGAGTGCGACTCGACCGAGTCGTCTGTCGGTGGCGTATGGGAACTTCCTGTTCTATCTGCAAGAACACTGGACATTCGAGTAGCATTGGTGGCTGATTTAGAGACACAGAAGTCGTTCATCATCAACTGTTGATTCCGCACTGGATGTAGTCTGTGGAACACCTTACTGATCTCCATATTACATTCTGAAACTGACTCGTTGTGTTATCCAGTGTTATGTCACGCTCACCAAAAAACTGTAGCAGCACCTCCACCCGCCCACGCTTATATGCACGCACGCATGTACGCGCGCACGCACGCACACCCACTCACACACACAACACATATCAACACATGCACGCGCACATAAATACACACACACACACACACACACACACACACACACACACACACACACACACTCATGTACGCGCGACCACACGGACGCACACTGACGCACGCGCGCACAAACACACACACACACACACACACACACACACACACACACACACACACAGTAAGTGTAAGACTTACAAGTAGTTTTTCGCAAGCGTTTTCGCGTACGAGCTGCCATAAGTCAAGTTTTACTGCAGTAGTAGAATCTTATGTCTGCAAGTCAAAGTTCCAGCAGCCGGCTCCACCTGTTGCCCCGCCGGTCACACGCATGTGCGTGCTATGTTTGTTTTCTCCAAATAAAATAAAATGGTTTCGTAAAGACACTTGATTAAATAAGTTAAGTTCACCAGATGGCGCCAGTAATAACTACACCCAACACACCCGATTTTTACACATCGTTTCAGCTATCACATCTGCGCGACATTGACATCGTTTAAGGTGCCACCTATCACGTAACCTGTGTAACAGAATTTCAGGAAGAATACGAGAGTAGGCAACAGGTATGACAATGCGAATAGTGTTATTATTCTCACAAAAAAGTAAATGCTTATCTGGGCTAAAATCCTTTTCGTCGTATAAACGCCAACTGAAACGCATGTTGTGCGCACGCGTATATGCTGGTGCACGCGTTTATGAGCAAATGTGATTCAACTGAACGCCAATGGAGTTGACCTTCAGCAATCGACCACGCATAAGGTATTTGATAGGAGTTGTGGCATTCCCCCCTCCCGGTGGGACAAAACGTGCATAGATGTGGCTAAATCTCGGACGTCTTGTTGTTTAGTATAGTATGGGTCTTAGGTGTTGATTCCATCCGTGTGAGGGCGCTGTGTGTTGAAGAACCCTAGCTCGGACGTATTAGCTCTGCTTTATCTAATTTAAGTATATCATGTCAACAGGTGGGGCTGCAAGCATCAACGCAAAATCGCTAGTAAATATCAGATTTAAAGTTAGAGCCTTCCTCCGCTCTGTTATGTAGAACAACTGTTGAACGCGGAGTAATTGCGTAGTTAGTTAACTTAATCGCAGTGCGAAGTCGGTTTCCCGATAAAAACCCGTCGTCGCTTCAAAAAAGCCCACGTTGCGCCTGGCCAGCCAATCTCGCCGAGACTCGATGCACCCGTTCTCCCGTTTGGCGTCTTTCCCGGGACACCCATTCGTAAATCACGTTCTCGCGACCGCGAGAAAACGCGAAATCTCCTCAGTTCAGCTTCGATCGCCAGCCGCGCGCGAAGCGGAATAGTTTCGAGGCGTTGAACGGTGTCAACCGGAAGTCGTCACAGAGAACCTTCTCCGTGAGCCCACAAAGTAGTCCGCCGTCCACCTGGTGGTTCTCGAACGTCGTCACGTGCGCCTCCATGTTGAGCAGGCGCAGACACTGGGACACGTCGGCGACCGTGAGCGAGTCGGTCGACTCCGGCACGTCGTCCACTGTCCGGATGGCCGACTGACCGGCGGCCTTCAACGACGCTGAGCTGCGGTCGTCGTAGATAATCTTGCGTTCATGTGACGCCGGCAATGGCGGCGATTCGACGGTGACGACTGAGACGAACGCGCTGTGGCTGTGGTTGACGACTGCGTCCGTGCGCTCTCCGCCAGAGTGCTTCTGAACCGTCGGCTAAAAGACAAGTGTTAGGGTAAATAAATGTTTTCGTTCGTTCGTTGTATGTTCTCCTTAGTTATTCCGGGAAAAATGCAAGGTGCTTAGGAAATATTCACCCTACGTACAGAATCGTTTGTGGTTGATTCAGCAGATGGCGCCACAACTACACAGCTGTGTTTTAGGAGCGCCGACGATGGCACATTTACAAGTTAACTCTTTGTTGAAATTAACGCGATGACTTCATTATTATTACTTTTACTTGATCCAACTTCGAATGGTATCACGTTCGCATGAACAGAGGCATATGTGTGCTATAAATAACGTAACACAACGTGACAATAAGGGTAGAACACAGTCCAAGCCGGATCGGGGATCAATTCGCAAGAACGATAATATAGGACTGGCCTAATTTACACCTTGGTATCACTCGCTGTGTCAGTTTTCAAAAGTACTGCCTTTCCTAGCTACGCATTCCCCTTTTTCAGTGACAGATGTGCAAGGAGCAATCGTAACGTCACAGAATATCAACAATGGCGCATCTCATGAAGTACGACAGACGATGTTTTTAAAATGCTTTATTCTTAAATTAGTGACATTAAAAATGTGATTACCGTTCGAAATTTTTAGTTTCTATTAACTATTTGACGTGCATAGCATGTAACATTTTCCTTTTGGCCTTTTGGAGCCCTTTAATGGCTTCCCGATGTAACCGATAGGGTGACCTTATCCCATATTAGGATAGAGACGTTGATTCCCTCAGACCAACTATGGAATAAGCCTTAAAATAATGATATACTTTTATAATAGAATTATATCCTATGAAACGTATTGAACATTAAACTTATATTCACATACAAATAAACAGAAATACATATTTACAGTTGTTTATGACACAAGAATTAAACATGCCGATTGGCTGTCACGCGAACGTAAAATAAAAAGAATAAATACGAATAAATGTGTATAAACCGAAACAGTTTTCGAGTGTATATCATTTTCAAAGAATGTTTAATACTAAATTCATGAGTATACCAGTGCTGCCTCTTACGATTTACATTTAAAAGTGCTTTAAGTCACCAGACTGTCTTCTCGGCGTAGGTACGCAGCCAGCCGACAGTCGGTTAAGCGAGACTAGCAATTTATTGGCGTGCCATGGTATGGCTTCGGGTTTGACTTTTCAGGATCGCATGTTTAGCTGTGTTCTTACCCTAATTATTTGTACAACGCGGCTTGTGAAAATTAATAAGTACTCGATGGACTAAAGGACAGACCACTGGGACAATTACGATTCTGCCGAGACTAGTTGAATGGGCGGCTGACAGCAATTGGCCAACGACAATAGGCACACGTCGTGTGCCTATTGTCGTTGGCCAATTGCTACGCCAATAAATTGCTAGTCTCGCTTAACCCAGCCCAGATAAGCATTTACTTGTTTGTGAGAATAACAAAACTATTCGCATTGTCATACCAGTTGCGTACTCTCGTATTCTTCCTGAAATTCTGTTACACAGGTCACATGATAGGTGGCACCTTAAACGATGTCAATGTCGCGCAGATGTGATAGCTGAAACGATGTGTAAAAATCGGGTGTGTTGGGTGTAGTTATTACTGGCGCCATCTGGTGAACTTAACTTACTTAATCAAGTGTCTTTACGAAACCGTTTTATTTGGAGAAAACAAACATAGCACGCACATGCGTGTGACCGGCGGGGCAACAGGTGGAGCCGGCTGCTGGAACTTTGACTTGCAGACATAAGATTCTACTACTGCAGTAAAACTTGACTTATGGCGGCTCGTACGCGAAAACGCTTGCGAAAAACTACTTGTAAGTCTTACACTTACTGTGTGTGTGTGTTTTTGCGCGCGTGCGTCAGTGTGCGTTCGTGTGGTCGCGCGTACATGAGTGTGTGTGTGTGTGTGTGTGTGTGTGTGTGTGCGTACGTGCGTGCGTGCGTGTGTGTTGTGTGTGTGAGTGGGTGTGCGTGCGTGCGCGCGTGCATGCGTGCGTGCATATAAGCGTGGGCGGGTGGAGGTGCTGCTACAGTTTTTTGGTGAGCGTGCACTGACCGATGCGAGAGTAGGCCACTGATCTCTATATAATAATACTAATTGTTAATATAGGTCGGTGGAGTAGGCAGTCGAATAGATAATAGCTGATAACCGGAAGTCATGAGAGGTCGATTCCAATCGACTCGATAAGCGTCGCTGCCGTTCAAACACAGTTGTGTTCGTTGCACTTCGTACCAGCAGACTTTGCTATGAAAGACAGCAAAAACTGGGTCGTTGTCGCGACACCAAATATAGATATATGCCGAGGGATAAATGGATGTTTGCTCACAATAAATTGTTCTGAATTTTAAATTATGTCTAAATGACAAGACAGTTTGCAATTATATGTACATTTTCGTTCATATTAAATGTATGCACGTTGATTTCCCATAAATATAATAAACAGAATGAATGTATACATAATACAGATATAAAGTAAATATTACAATGAGGTTCCCGTGCAATATATAGAATGCATTCAAAGCAAACAAGTAGAAAGCAACTGGACTAGAAGAACACTTTATCACAAGCAAAAGTACAGCACAGATCAATAAATGCAACCCCAAAAAGGTCCAATGTACAATAAACACGAATGTACAGATAAATATTGCAGTGTAAACATAAGTAATGTCAATGCTGACGTTCGCATGTAATAAACATGGCGTACTTTGCAAGGAGCATTTAAATAGTAATCTCATAGAAAAACAGTATTTGCACAATACTGATGTTCACATATAATGAACAAATATAGTACATTATATGGTGCATCTAAAATATTTGCACACTGGTGACGTTCACATGAAAGCATATTCCAAAGAGTAGGTGCAACTACGGCAAAACTCTAGTTCCAATATATGTGTGGACATTAGGGAAAAAATATATAACCGAATTAGATGATCGAAGCTGGACAGGGTTTCAAGACGTGTAAGCAATGAATGTAAAGACGACGGTTGCCTACAGGAGAGTGGCTGGTAAGTAACGGTACAGGCCTTAAATATGATACAATATCGGACAGGCGGCCAATGCAGAGACTTTATACGCGGCATAGAACGAATAAAACGTGCCGACCTACCCACAACCTTTGCTAAGCAATTTTAAGCATGTTGGAATGTTGTGATGTCCTTAAAGGCAATGTTTTGAGAAAGAGAATGGTACTGGTTGGTCTAGGCTACTTGTGAGTAGCCCAGTAGCTAAATGACAACAATAAGATAAAGAGGAATTATAATATTCAAAAGACGTCTGGTATACGTCCCAAATTGTACATTTTAAAGAAAAAGCTAAAAGACAATATAAACCTCAGTAACTCAGTAGCATTGCAGGATTCTACTCTCTGAATGTTGTTTATATCATTGTTGCCATGTCACGGAAGTTCGTTTGCATCTCATCATGTTCGTAAACAACAACATGAGTATTATTAAGGTAATATGTATACTGTGTATGCCTGAATATATCAAGTTTTAACAACAGCAAAGGAAAAACATAGAAGTGCACAAGGATTTATTTATTACCTTCGTAGGTTTGGAAAAGGGGTCTGGTGTATTGGTGTCTGAGAAGGAGAGGGGTACCAGAGAAGCTAGTGGGGCTATTAGAAGCAACATACCATGGAGCATCAACAGAACTTATGAGTTTCCCATCAAAGTTGGCCTACACCAGGGATCAGGGCTAAGCCCATTCCTGTTTATCGTAGTACTAGATGTCATCAGCGATGAGTTCAGATGCGGGTTGCCATGTGAACTGCTGTTTGCTAGCGATCTGGCAGTAGTAACAGATACAGAGGAGGAGATGCAGAGGAGATGGCTTGGTTGGCAGATTGGGATGGAGAGCAAGGGACTAAAAGTAAACACCGGGAAAACGGAAGTGATGGTCAGTAGCAGCAGAGGAATACAAGCAAACATCAAAGACAGCCAAGGCATGAACCTCAGACAGGTGAATAAATTCAAATATTTAGGTATCACCATCGGTGAAGGAGGAGGATCAGAGGAAGCAGTAAGAGCAAGCGTTAGTGCAGCGTGGGGCAAGTGGAGAGACTTATCCAGAGTTATCAGTGACAAGAAAATGCCAAGGAAAGTAAAGATCAAACTCTACGTGACTGACATTAGACCAGTACTTCTTCCCCCGAACAGTAGAAGATTTAAATTCCCTACCAGATGCAATCGTCAATATTCCAGAACCACAACAATTTGGACATGCTTCGATACACGACTAGTAACCCAGAAGCATGCGCATTTGCGCACCCAACCCTGACCATTTTGTTTGACTTCACCAGGCAAGACAAGATAAGACTGGATAGCACTCGCATGCACCGCGTAATCTTCAAAGATAACTTTCGAATCTCTTTGAAGAGACATATCTACAACCCGTGCATACTTCCAATAATGACATACGACACGGAAACATGGGGCCCGCCCTTTCCAGTCAGACAAAGAACAAGCCAGCAGCCGCATAAATGTGGAAAGAAGTATGTTAAGCATCACATAGAGGGACAGAAAAACAAACATCTGGGTAAGAGAAAAGGCTACGGCCTTATTGAACAAGTCAGAAGACGGAAGTGGACATGGGCAGTTAGAATGTGATGTTGTTCAAGGTATTTCATGATGCTGCTATGAAGTGTTCAAGAAGTTTGGACGTGTGCTTTCTTATCTTCTAATAATCGGCTATTTTTCAAAGGAATAAGTAACCATTTTTTAATTACAGAAATATAGCCGATCGACTTAAATATAACGTACATTCACCACCGGTATATTGATTGACATTTTGATGGTCAAAACGCAAGTAGTACATGTAGACTGTTTGGAATAATGATTTTGATTTTGTTTCAACAGATAACCGGAAGTCAGGCCAGTTCCAATTGATTCGATAGGCGTCGTTGCTGGGAATGCGGGATAGGGCAATGGCAGTGCGATACTATTCACCATATAAGCGATCGTCACTTGCCCCGTCTCTGATATGGAACAGCGGTTTACGGCTCGAATTGTCATGCAAATCCGGCGTGGCGACCAGCAGTCCATGACGACACTACTGGGTCACAGAGCTGCCAAGTTGAATTGAGTGTGATGAGGGAGATCTCCCTCCTACAGTATGTCAAAAGAGGGAGAAATAGCTAGGGGGTCCGGGGGCATGCCCCCCGTAAACGAACCTACTGCTCAATCTCGCTTAGTATATATAACGAACACATTGCTTCTCTTTATAAAGAACTGAAATTATTAAAGGCCAATGCCATCTACAACCCGCAAGTACTTAAATGTTATCTTAATTAATAAATAAACAACTACCATACTATTTTATATATCCCTTACACTAACATTTCTGAAATACGTCAATGTGACACGCGAGACAGAAATCGCGTATTTATGTCAAGAAATAATCATGTTTTCGCAAGCAACTGTATTAGATACAAGAAGATGTGATAACAATTGCCCGATTTATAATATTACTGATAAAGGCCGAACTCATAGTCCCCGTGGTTACTCCTGTTACATAAAACAATATGTCCTGGCCATATATGCATCAACTGTTCTAATCAAATGGTTATATCTGCCGAAAGCAAGCAGGCGTCCGTGTGTAGGTTTTTCTTATTTTGTTTTGTACACACACACACACACACACACACACACACACACACACACACACACACACACACGCACGCACGCACGCACACATACATACACACATACACACACATGCACACGCACATTATATATATATATATATATATATATATATATATATATATATATTATAAGCTTCTAAAATAGTCAAGTAAATAATATTATAGATTTATGTAAGTCTACATATTTTGCATGTCTATATGTGTATAAGTTTTTTGAGTACACCAGTATAAACTGTAGTACGTTGTATGAATATTATTGCTATTGTGTGTATTATTAATTGTGAACATGTCATGTTCACGCATGTTTTTGCTAATATTACAGAGGTGGCTCCCATGTTAGCGACATATTCAGTGGCTTAGTGGGAGTTTTCAAGACCATTCAGTTTTGTTCACTTATATTGTATTGTATTGGTCAAAATAAATTAGTCTCAGTCATTTAAAGACATGCCTTTACAACTTTGCGTGTCCACTGTAGCTACTGGAATTGTTAATTGACCTTGAGATCGATTATCCTTATTGTATTCACGCGCGTCGGAGCTGATTTATAATTATTTAGGTGCAGTAGTACTCGAGATATTATTATGACTTGCGAGTACATTCTGTATTATTGTGAATATCAACACGCTCAATTGGTACACTTGGTGCTTCGTCTTGTTTTAACTGGTGGCGTAGTGGCTAAAGTTAATCTGAGTATATACAGATATTTTATTTGTTAATGCAAATTGTTTGCCGTAAATTAGATGAGGATTGAACACACATAGCACAGGTAATATTGTTACGCGCAAAACCTCAACCGTTGTATATACCCACCTGCACAAATCTGGCTTACTTATAGGCTGGTACTCTTTCCATGTTCCACTGTTACTGCCGCGAATGAAGAGTTGCGATGAACCGTTGTTCGACCGCCATGTCAGCCCATTCTGTAGCTGCACTCGTTTCTGGAGAGCAGTGGGCGGACATGGAAATGGTTGGGCAACAGTTGCGTTGCATCTCGTTGAACATACATTATCCCTCCATAAGAATTTGTTCTTCGGACGTACCTTGTCTGTATAGTGAAGTCGACGTACATAATATAGATCGTCACGTTGGTGCAGTCAGTTTGATTCATTAGGCAAAACGTAACGTAGGTCCCATTGAAAAAGTCATGAAAGGAACACGTCTGACGTAACTTCTCAGACGTTGACACTACACGGAAACTGCTGCCACCTCGCGTGTGGTTCGCGTGGTATAATTCGTCTATGACAATAGCGATTCCTTTTGCATCACAGGCGCTCTTAATGTTGTATTTGAAGTCGTCCACACGGTGCGCGGGCCGATGCTTTCCCCGAACTGGGGGCTTAGCCCTGAGTACAGCTTTGCGGAATTGATTTAATTCAACCATGTCCTGGGCATAATAACTGTCTTTGTCTTTGATCAACGTATTCCAGTCATCCGTCGACACCGCGAATGTAGGAGCCAGCACAGAAAGGGGTTTGACGTCAACTCTGTCAAACACTTGCCATAAGCCGAACACATAACACGAGAGAACCACCACGAAGCCGTGTCTTTGGATTGACATGTCTTTCCACCTGCAAGTAACGCGCCGTTATTTCAGCAGTTGTACATAATATTGAACATAATCGAAAAAGTTACTACTACACGTACAGGCTTACTATCTGGTGTAACATATCAATCAGCTGACCGTAGCGAACACAAACCTTGAGCATAATCATAAACTACCAGCGCCATGTATTGTATTGTGCGTGGCACTTACCTGTATAGTCTCCCTTCGATTGAGCTACATGAGTACCAATCGAACCAAACTTGTTCACGTGACTATTATTAACCTAGATAAACAAGGCGAACCGCCAAGGCAGCCAATCGAGGCAATCGCAGTTTAGAGAGGATTCACTCACTTGAGTAACTGACGCCACTAGCAGTGACAGCCAATAGGGAACGTAAGTGTAGAGCGCAGTGGCTCAGGTGTAGACTCTTGACTAATATGACTCGGATTCCAATCCTGTGATGCGGTGTTAAAACCTCGGGCAGTTCTTTTCACTCTACATAAGTCGGCCTAAGACTTTGACGAATGTATACCATGTGATCCAATATTTCGTCTATATGTAGCGTGCTGTGAGCGACACCCTTACCTGTGTAGTCTCGCTTGACCGACTTTCTCTCTACGGGGTGCTCTGGCGGTCTCCGTGACCAGTGTACCGTGACGCTGCAGTGCTCACACCCTGACCTGTGCACCGCGTCACCCAATATTGAAAAATCACGTGGCGCTGTGTAGCGCTAAGGTAGGATGAATATCCTAAGTGGACATTTGGTTAAATAAAGCGTGTGTGTGTCACAATCTTATTGAAGTAATCAAAAAGACTTTTTTAAGACTTTTGCATTGGATACATACCAACAAAAAAAAAGTAGCGAACGAAATGAACATCTTCTTTGCTCGATTTGAAACAACTGATTTGGTCCAGGGAAATGTACACTGGGAACTGGTAAAAATGCAAAATGCCTCTGGGGTGGATGCTGCGGGAGACAAGAGAAACAGTCCCAACGTCACAACAAGCCGCCGTCGCGCCACAAACACAGAACACAAACAGTCAATGACAACAAATACACACTGCGGACATGATCACAGATCGACCAGAGATAATGCGTGTCCTGCAATTGGTGCAGAATGCAGCAAATGTGGCAAGAAGGGACATTTTGCGTCAGTGTGCTGGACAAAACATGTCCACGAAGTCAAAACAGTTCCTATGTGTGCACGAGACCTGTCTTCCGAGCACTACTTCCTAGGGTCTGTACAGATTGAAGACTTTGACGCAGCTTGGAGGTGACACTTCAAATCTTTGGCAAGGAAGTTTATTTAAAAATTGACTCAGGCGCAGATACGTCAATCACATCTGAAGAAACCTGCAATGCCATGAGGCCGAGGCCGAGACCGAAACTGAAGTCAATCACGACAACATTGCTGGGAGTAGGAGGACCTCTCGAGAGCAAGGGACAATTCATAGCACATACGGAAGTTATGGGTCAGTACTGCCAAGTGCCATCAGAGATGCTGGGCGAGCTGTGGAAATGGTCAAAAGGATTCTTAAACTGGATGCTCCTTGTCTGGGCCTGGTGGTTTACAGAGACACAATGATCGCCACGTCAGGATGCAGTCCTGCACGACTAACGATGAACCGTCACATCCGTACGACCCTACCAACTGTGTCTAATGCACTCCGGCCAAGATGGCCCAACCTGGACATGGTGTACCAGAAGGATATTGACACTAAATTGTCATATCAGCGCAACTATACTCGACACCAAGAAGTCCACTACCTCCACTCTCTCCAGGAGATACAGTGAGAGTCAGAACGGACAATGAGAATAAAAGTGGGATAACCAATCGAGCCGACACGCCACGATCCAGATTGAATCTGGCGTATATCGTAGAAATAGACGACATCTCAGAGTCATGCCGCTGTCACCAAACAAACTGTCCCGCGTTCCTGTCAGTCAGCCTCAACTGACAGTTGTGTAAGGACCGAGAATGCAACTGGCGAAGTGTCACTGAACCAGACTCCAGTGTCCGTCAGTCCAGTGCAGCGTCGATCAGTGAGGTCGATAATGAGACCTGCGAGACTCATTGAAGAATGGCAATAATTACTTGCAAATGGAGAATGGCAATAATTACTTGCAAACTGAGAATGGCAATAACAACTTGCGAATGCAGAATAAAATAATTACTTGCAAATGGAGAATGAAATAATTACTTGCAAACTGAGAATGACAATAATTACTTGCAAATAGAGAATGCCAATAACAACTTGCAAATAGAGAATGACATTATTTACTTGCAAATAGAGAATGACAATAACAATTTGCGATTGAAGAATGACAATAATTACTTGTAAATGGAGAACGATAATGATTACTTGCAAATAGAGAGTGACAATAATTACTTGCAAATAGAGAACGACAATAACAATTTGCGATTGGAGAATGACAATAACAAGTTGCGAATGGAGAATGACAGTCATTACTTGCAAACGGAGAATTACAATAATTACTTGCAAATGGAGAATGACAATACTTACTTGCAAATGGAGAATGACCAAAATTACTTGCAAATGGAGAATGATAATAACTGTTTTGACTTATTGAAGCAGAGACAAGTAACATTCATTGTGTAATTCAATCGCATAATTCCTTATTCCTGAAGAATTGCATTAATGTATGGAAAAAGGGAGATGTCATGAGTAGTGCTACCACCTGGCGACCAAGCGAGGCAACTGGTCGAGTGTGTCGTGCTAGGCGAGATAGAGAGGTCGACAAGTGACGGTGTGCCGTGTCGCTTGCTGCTACGAAGTGCTAGCTTAAGACATTTCCTGTCACAGAACAGAACAATCAACAAGGAATATTCAAATACGCCGATGATAAGGCTAGATAACAGAAAATACCCACCAGATATCTGAGACGGAAGTTCAACATCTGGTTTCATAGACAGTGCGGTTCGAACTGTCTCGAACTTAAGACCAAGAAAACGAAGGAAATGATAATCGACTTCCGTAACATTCAATATGACTATTCATTCTATACGTTCAATATACACTATCCATCAACGGAGAGGTAGTAGAGAGAGTAGATTCATATTCCTACCTAGGCATCGAAATCTCCAACCAACTTGATTGGTCTTTGAACACAAAGCGCATCCAAAAGAAATGTTGTCAAAGGATCTACTTCATCAGAAAACTAAGAAAATTCAATGTATGTAGGACAATCATCTCTTCTATAAATCCACTGTCCAGTCAGTTATATGCTACTGTCTAAGGTGTTAGAATGGAAGCCTATCGCTGAGTCGCGTTGTCCGGTCAGCCAGCAACATAATTGGCATTATTCTACAGATAATATGGAGGATAATAAGCAAAAATCAGAAATTGAAATGTGTAACATCGCATAGACACTCAAGCACATTCCTGACACCTTGGACGAGTTTAGGGGAATATTCTCTCAAATAGATGACAGGCTTGACATAAATGATTCTCTTATGCAATCGGTACAAAAACACTGTTTCAAATAAACGAGAGACTAGACAGACATGATACAATAGAAGCAACGGTGCGTGTCTTGCAGGCTATAGTGTTCGGCACCGAAAGAGCCCCGGTCGTGGAATTCTGCGCCAGTTTCTCTTCAGGAGCCCGACAAAAGAACGCACAGGCAGATGCAACACCAAATACTTGGGGGAACATAAGCAAAACTAGGTATCAACATGAACAAAAGTCCATGTCAACGGACACGGTGAGAAACGATAACTCAGTTTTAAGACGTTACATTCATTTCGACATGTTTGGGTTATGAAACAAGCCACACACAGAACGAATACGTAACGTACAGTGTGGTTTGGACTATCACAATGTTGAAAAATAAATGAATAAACAGCACGGGCCACTAGTGAAAACATTGCCGTGCATATTATGTCTTTGCTATGGTAATTATGATATTATTGCAATTTTGTGATGTTATAAAAAGGGATTGTATCTACGGATTACAATACCACAAATAAACCAGTATTTCACTCCCTTTGTCTGTCTGTCTGTCTGTTCTTGGAGTGCTTACATTGTCGTAGGTCGTCGCTACAGCGCGCAGAAATGATGTATTATGTAACACAGTTGTCGCGTGGGTCATGAACTCAGTCTCGACATTCTGGCACGGGGTCAAAGTTGATCGGTCACCTGAGGTCACGCCAGTTCGGCGCGCATGCGCATACGTGGAACGACATCCTAGACATTTCCAGAGCGTCACACCGTACTAAAGTACGAGTCGTCCGAGATTGAGCGAGATCAGTGCGAGATATAGAACGCATTTGGTCCTGTCGAGGGGAGTGCACCAGCTCCTGTCTTACACTTACACTGTACAGACTTATCTAAAACTGCGGCGACACTGAGTCACTTGAGTGAACGAAATTCTTAGTAAATATACACGCGACATGTATTCGGACAAAAACGTGTTTCCGCATCGTTAATCAACACATCAATTATTGCCGTGGTTGGTTACATACTGTTGCAGTCTAAACTCGGCCTGAAATAAAGGTCAGATGTCGCCGATGGTGAGTCATCATTACTTCCGCACGCTGGATGTTGCGCTACCCCGAGTTTAATGACTACCTAACGCCTACTTTATCCAACTGCACACATGTGTCAGTGGTGATATCGGGCTGCTCCTAAACGTTCGAGTTCACCGTATGCGTCTCACAGCAGGCGGAACGAGCGAGACATGTTCCCCAGATGGGTCGGCCATGGCCTGTTCAACAGGCGCAGGAAACGCCACCCATTGGCCGGGCCAGAGACGTTTCCTACGATCTGTAGCGATGGAGGGCGGTGGACCACGCGACACTACAGGTAGGAGTTCGCGTAGTTACGATCACGGAAAGGGAAGACTGGTGCAGTCAAAGTATCACCGTTAACTGGTCTGAGCTTACAACTGCTATCATTCACAGTGTATATCTGCTATATAACTCTGCCGGATTTTTAGGGTGTTCCCGGGTTTTGTCAATCTCCCAGACTCCCGAAACAGAAGCAAATATCTCGGATTTTCCCTGTGTATCTCATCCAACAGCACCACCCAGCCTAATCTCCAGGGATATCCTGGATATTTTGGGGTTAGATTGGACTTGGAAAATGGGTTGCCGTTGACCCAGGTGTCAAACAGCACTGACCTCTTCTTCCGGTCCGACCAGTGCTGCTACTGTTCACGAAATATAACCAACAACACCACCTCATCTTTTCTGAACCCCACTACAACAGACCAAACCGCTGAGCCTGAGGAAATATCTAGTTTCATCCGGATTTTGCAATTCATAAATTGCATGTTTAAAATTGAGTGCAACTTAGACCTGTGTTTAAATCCCACATGTGTCTGTTCACCAGTATTTTTCGTTTAAAATACACACATGACATCATCGATCGTGGAAGTATAAACGACACCGAAGTAGCGACACCGTTATGTGATTAATAGATTGTATGCGTGTTTTTTTGTTTGCTATTTTTCACGGAGTATAAACATCCTGGATGAACAGGAAGTAAACTCACTGACCTACATAACGAGGTCAGTGACTAAACTGCTTTGCTTGCGTAAAATGGAGACACTGTGTCGACCTCGTTTACTGCGTTGTAGCGTCAGGCAACTGGTGCGATCGGAATCGGTTACATTTCCGCTCATCGCCAAAGTGACGTCCGGCTACCAGGAGGGTTACTATGACAACGGTGACGCCATGTTGTGTACTAATCAGGTGAGGTGTTCGATGTTGAGACTGTTACTACTAATACGACTACAGGCCTGGATAAGTTCGCGGTAACCGCGTAGATCGACTCTTACATAATATTGTAATATTTCGATAAAGAAAATTTAATATATATATATATATATCGCAGCTGGTTATCGCGCTAATGACTAGTCTGCATAATCGAAAAATGGCTTCCCTTGACTTTGAGTTGGAGATGAAAGTACATCAAGTAATACACTGTTTTTCAGCGTGCAGTCTAAATGACAATATAGGTTGTGTGAAACGACTTGAATTGTCATTGCATGATCCTGGATGTTTCCCAGAGAAACGGTTGAACACGTCTGCCAGGGAGTAAAGTATATTGCACTTTGTGCAATCCTGAGGACTAGACACTGCGCTATTTATGAACATACCTTATATAAACGGTATAACAGCGAGTTGTCACGTTTATTGACTGAACCATATTACAGCGAGTTGTCCCATTTATTGACTGAACGATATTACTACGAGTTGTCACGCTTATTGACTGAACGATATTACAGCGAGTTGTCACGCTTATTGACTGAACGATATTACAACGAGTTGTCACGTTTATTGACTGGACGATATTACAACGAGTTGTCACGCTTATTGACTGAACGATATTACAACAAGTTGTCACGCTTATTGACTGAACGATATTACAACAAGTTGTCACGCTTATTGACTGAACGATATTACAGCGAGTTGTCCCGTTTATTGGCTGAACGAAATTACAACGAGTTGTCACGTTTATTGACTGAACGATATTATAGCGAGTTGTCCCGTTTATTGGCTGAACGAAATTACAACGAGTTGTCCCGTTTATTGACTGAACGATATAACAGCGAGTTGTCACGTTTATTGACTGAACCATATTACAGCGAGTTGTCCCATTTATTGACTGAACGATATTACTACGAGTTGTCACGCTTATTGACTGAACGATATTACAGCGAGTTGTCACGCTTATTGACTGAACGATATTACAACGAGTTGTCACGTTTATTGACTGGACGATATTACAACGAGTTGTCACGCTTATTGACTGAACGATATTACAACAAGTTGTCACGATTATTGACTAACGATATTACAGCGAGTTGTCACGCTTATTGACTGAACGATATTACAGCGAGTTGTCCCGTTTATTGGCTGAACGAAATTACAACGAGTTGTCACGTTTATTGACTGAACGATATTATAGCGAGTTGTCCCGTTTATTGGCTGAACGAAATTACAACGAGTTGTCCCGTTTATTGACTGAACGATATTACAGCGAGTTGTCCCGTTTATTGACTGGGCGATATTACAATGAGTTGTCCTGTTTCGGCTGCAGGTGCTGCAGATCCACGACAGCGCGAGACAGACGCGAGTGGACGCCGTCGACTCTCTCGGCCGCAACCTCTCCCTCCCGGCCGACTTGCCCGTCGAAGTCACCCCCACCGACGGACCCCGCGCCGGAGGTAAGCTAGAACTTGTCTGGACGCATAGCCAATTTACCCCATAAACAAGAATATCGAACTTTATTCTGACAACACAGCGCAGTAGCTGTAGCAGTAGTTGGCTCTTCATGTTAACACAAGCCTGTCCGTTAAGTTCAAATTCTTACAGACAACGGTAGGCCCACAGTTGACGTGGACTTACCGTTTAAAAAAAGTTATGGAATGTTTTTATAGATAATGCAATACCGACTCATGTGCCCGTCGAAGTCACCCCCACCGACGGATCCCGCGCTGGGGGTAAGACGGAAACATTTCCAAAAACTGTAGTAATTGTAACACTTCTATGGCATCTAAACCTTAACATTTCACACTCAGAGGCGCAACAAACAAATTCATTTTGTGTAATCATAAAGGAGTCTTCATTGCAGCATAGGGCCGCCGAACATTTATGGTGGAAAGGCAATTTCAGACAAATATGTTTTGTTTACGTAATGTGGATATAGTTTCTGAAGATTTATTTGAAATCTGTAAATGTACCGTAAAAACAAAAACACAGTGAATTGATAAGATCGTGTGGTTTGCTTTACAGATTGCCTGACACTGGCGGAAGCTGCCATCAATCTGCCGGTCAAGGTCGTGGTTCTTCGGACAAAATCAGACGATGATGACGCAACCAATCACGCCCTTACTGGTCAAACGCTACTACTGCGCACAGTGACCAATGACGTCTTCCTGCGCGCCTGCGCTATCAACAAGGGTAAGTAATCTCCATTATCCTGGCTCCGTGAGGTGGCAGCACATGATAGCCCCTCAAATCCGCTTAGACTTAGTAATTTATGCTCTGCTAATGTTACTATCAGGGTAGAGACGCTTATTGACTATCAGGCTAACTATAAAATAAATCTAAATTAAGGATATACTTGTTCATGATAATACTACACAATTAAAATATTAAACAATAAACTTATATTGACACAAAAAGAAACAGAAATACAAATTTGCAGTTATTTATGAAGCAGGCATTATGGCAGGTTTACCCAGACTCCGTGAGGTGGCAGCACCTTTTACCTCATCACACGGATAACATTCATAAGCCGGATAAGTGACTAGGCTTTCTTCTCGGCGAAGATACGTAACCGAGCGAGAGTCGGTTAAGCGAGATTACGGTAAGAAGTTGTTCCATCAAGTTCCCAGGGGGGCAGTATTCTTTCTTGTTCCGTTTCCTCTTTGAGTGTTTGAAAATATGTAGATATATAGAATATTTTTTAAACTGTATCAGTTTGTTTTATATGCAGCACAAATAAAACATTCTCGATTCCATAATTACCCAGGTATATATTAGTCACTGATTGCAGTACGTATTACATCTTTAATTTCACCATCTAATTGTGGAGAAATATCGTTTGTTTACCAGGTTGGATTGACCAATCGCGGGTGCTGGCTATCCCGTCATGCATTGGGATTGAGTTTGCAGTGGCCGAGGGAATTCGTGGCGTCACAGACGACGAATGGATAGACTACAACAACATGTTCTCTCGTAGCGTGCGTCACTTGAACTTCGACCTCGTACATGGACCCTCAGGTTCGGCTAGAATTCCAGTACAAAATTAAAAAAGCATAGGGTCTGTTAAACGAATTAGCATACCGCTTGCAACAGTGTTCAATTTGTCATTAGAGGAGGGAATAGTTCCGCTAGAATGGAAAAAAAGCAAACATCATACCATTATTTAAAAACAAAGGTTCGAGAAACAGAGAACTATAGACCAGTGTCTTTAACATCGGTGATTTGCAAACTATTAGAAAGACTAATAAAAGATCACTTGATTTTCTTGTTAAAAATTACTTGATAAAGTCATCTCAACATGGGTATCTAAAAGCGAGGTCATGTTTAACAAAAATGTAATGTTTTTTTGTAAGATATCACAAAGTGGGTCCAATCCAAGGAGTTGTCCAATCTTTACGCCAGGCTGTCATTGCACTCCAATCTGTTTCGTATTCGCTCCAGCAAGTAGTACTGTCTCTTAGACGATATTCTAAAGGTATACTAGACTATTCAACCTTCAAAATATGCGTTTGTGTGTACATTTAATAACTCTGTTTGGCAGAAATGTACATACTGGACCCGAATAAGAGAGAAAGTGGTGTGAACGAGAGCCCGTATGAGGAGCTCCTTCGCAGACGGACGCACGAAGAACAAGAGGCAGATGGAGACGGCGGTGGATACGAGAACCCGTCCAAGCACAACACTTGGGACTCGCACGAGTACACACGCATACAGTCTGACTACGCGTACGACGACACTGATGCTCGCGTGTACGTGACTATCGTTGAAGCCTAGACTCGCGCATGCATGCATGCATGCACACTGTGGTGTGTATCTACATGGCGTTTACACAGTCTCAAGGCGGTGTGGTGGTCCAGGTTTCGACCAGTCCAGGATTCGACCGAATCTGGGACCGCGACGGTAGCGGTCCAGGATTCGACTCGGTCCAGGATTCGACCTTTGTTACTAACGTAGTTTCCGTTAGTAATACGTCAAGTATTGATATAATATTGTTATCACACACCTCTTTAATAAAAATAGATTAACTTATGTGATAATTTTCACTCGAACGTGTTGTGTTATTTAGAGCGTTGTTTTCGTCAATCGAGGTTATAATTAGTATCGAGGCTACAGCAATAGGCTGCGCGTGGCGCTGTCTATATGCACAGCCGCGGTGTCCTGATTCGTTTTATCGGGAGATGGCTAATTGCTACCTCCCCACGAACAAATGCATGTAAACGCCTTGTGTAAATCTTGTAAAACGTACCTTCAGTCCAGTGGCGTAGCCAGGATTTAACATTGCAGGGGCCATCCGGCAATCAAGCAAACTCGGTGTGTGTATATATATATTATATATATATATATATATATTTATACTAAACCGACCGTTTTGAACCAATCTTGCGACTATTTTGGACCACTTTTACATTTTGGACCCGGTGCCCGGGTCCAAAAAAATCAAAGCCTTTCATAATTATGAAAAACATGTTTGGTGTGTTTTAATTATGTATATGCGTGGTACACTTCTTCAAAATGTTGAAAATAAGTCGTTTTCCTAAAAACATTTCTTATTTTGACAGTAATGTAGAGTTAAATATTTTCGTTTTTTTGCATCCCAACCATTTTGCACCTGGTCTAAAAACCCTCCAATTGCATTATTTTACCGTATATGTTAAGCCCAACTTTTGCATGAAGTATATAGTATTAACTGTCTATGTGGTGTGCAAGTTTAGTAGTATTCCAAGAAGAAATAAAAAAGTTAGCAATATGATATTGTCGTTGCGAAATATATTTTATCCATCGGCATCGCTGTTGTACGTGACCTTGACCCTGGGCAGAGTTTATCGCCACATTCTTTGCACATCGTCGGCGTTATCGTGGTGCGAGTTTGTTTGTGTTTCCGAAGAGCGGCGATTTCTCGAAAAATATTTCAGCATTAGGTCAGGTATATTAACCCCCTAAAATATGATTGTTATTACAAATACGAAAGCTTGGTTGTTTGTACATCGAGTGCGTGAATGAACTAATCAGAGTCGAGCTTATATCGAGGCGTGGCTTTGGATTACTTCCTGCTCTGGCTACTCGCTGTAAACAGTAGTAGAACATTTATTTTGCTTTGTTCGTTTTTTACTTTAAGTATAAGATACAGTGATCATTTAGTTAACTATCATACATTGGATTGACAATCATCTTCAGGTATGTATAGGAATTCCTTATATACTAAAAGTGTTGAATAAATGGTATAAACATGCAGACGATGTAACGTGAAGTTGTAGTATTTTGTCTGGACTGGGACCGAGTTGATATTCATATTGGCTATTTATTGCTTGCTGATGTATTGCTGCAAATGACACTGCCAGTCCCTTACGTAGTCATTTTTAACTTAAAATATTATCTTGATGGGTTTATAGTTTAATCAATTAATGTCATTTAAACTAGAACCCATAATTATTAAATCACATTGGCATTCTCTAATCATGTAGGACAGACCTGGACTAAATAAACTAAAATGTGGTACTTGTCTTGTGTACTTTTCAAAATGTTTTCTAAATAGCTAGAAACCCACATAATCTAAAGTATATCTCACATTTTATAACCATGTTTATTTAAATATATTTCAGGTACATATATCATCAAAACACAGGAGTGGTCGCCCCCCCCCCCCCCCCCCGAAGATTTCATGGCAATCGATATACAGGATCATTGGCCACCACTGGATCGGAACTGCCAAGGAGCTCGTCAGCTCAGAAGCCCGGTGTTCTGCAGCCTGAACCAGCCATTGGTGATGAGCCACTGAATGGATATCGGTTATTTGAAACTCGACCGCTCATGAAGTTTGTCGAACAATTTCCTTGTCCCACATGGCAGCACAGTGGGTATGATGTAACAGTTTGGTGCAGGCCTTGCAACTAGAGTACTCTTTACATATGCAGGGCATGTGGTGCTATCATGAACTTGAAAAACACTTGTGGCGAAAACTTCAACTTGCCTCTCGAGCAGGGTGCTGCCATTGACTGAAAACAGTTGATATCAGCTGAAAAGCAAGTAACAGAAGCAGCCAAGAGATGTAGAAAGAGGAGGCATGCTGGTACAAGTACTAGGTGATGGTAGCTGTGAAACTGGAGCTGTTGTAAGTGAAATAGTGTTGTCAGACGATATGTAGTAAAATATGTACCAAGGATTTGAACACTGTTTTCTCCATTTTTTTAGCCATGCATGTCAATATATGACAAGATATATAGAAAGGTTGTTGACTGATGCTGATGAAAATTGGCATAGTGTTGAAGTTACATAAGATGAAGAAACTGAAATGAATGAAAATGTTATTTAGAGAGACGTAGCATGTTTTGTCCACGGTGATTATGTGTTTTTGTAACATTTGTATATAAAAGATATATATATGTTTTAATATTTGTCTGATCTTGTTTCTTTTAGTTCAGATTAATACATAATGTATTGTAATCATGCTATCAAAATATCAACTTATCCAGTAATAAGTAATAACCACAAAATTGTGTTTTAAAAATACACTATTATATTTATCTTTGGTGGCCAGTTTTGGTCATGTGACTTGACATAATTGAGTTATTCTATGTTTTTGCTTCCGATATATCACTATGCTTCTTTGTCACAAATATGACTTCTTTATGACTTATAACAAGTTATACCTGACCTTAGGTCGTTTAAGTTGGAATTGTGCCATGTAGTATATGTATATAGAGAGTAGGCCTTAATTCAAGGAGATAATTGTATTACCCTTATCAAGGTGTGTAAATGTTATCTTAATCTGCATCAGAACAGTTTTTTATCAGCTGAAGACGAATAATGTTCTATTATTTGACTTGTATTTCAAAAAATACACACATACCATTGCATACATCCTTGTCAAACAATTCGGGAACAATACAAAATAAAACAATCACAGCAAACATGGTAGTAGTGTATATAATTGCTAATACAGGGTAGGGTCTGGAGAGTCCTAAAACCGTGCTAGTTACTATCGAGGAGCCACCTTTTTTTAGAAACTTAATTTACAACATCATTACATCATCTGAAACAAATTCTTCCAGAAACAAACAAAAACATTATAAAGATGCCTTTGCACAGCACATGTTTTTATTGTTTGCAGTGTTGTAAATAGTCATACTGTGTAAAGTTGATAGGTGGTTGTTGATTCTAAATGTTGCATACATGTTTTGCTTAGTGCACGTTACTTGATAATATGGCAAGATATAGAGTTTCACATACTTGGCAAATCCCAGTGAACTATGTGAGCTAAGTTTTTCTTTGACTATTTCAGGAATGTTATAATTGTTGCAAATTATGCCGAAGACTTTGCAAAATCATGTTTATTTTGATAAGTGCATATTTTATGATAAGCTTTTTATCATGATTATGTATCTCATAGTTATTATTCTATTACATTCAAAGCCCCATGCCATGATGCATTATTTAACGTGTAGCTCTATTAATGAATTTAATAATATTTTGTTATCTTAGAGGAGGTAATTTGTTTAAAATTCTGATTATTTTAGAATATGTTTTCAGTGTGCTTTTTCCAGTTAATGTGTTTCTATAAATTGTTATTCTATTTTTCTTTGCTGTTTGAAATGTCATGTATTTAGATTTTAGTACATACAGTGTTACTTTGTTGATTTTGAGCCATTCATTTATCTTACAAATTCTTTGTTTATTAAAGAATCTAACTTTTTTCATTTTTGTTATTACTGAACATATTTAGTGTACACTGTACTTGATATGGTTGTATTGTCAGCATAAATGAGAAAGATAACCATTTTACTGTCTTGTGCAAAATCACTGATGTATAATAATAGTCCTATGAGAAATAGTGGTCCTATGATTAAACCTTGTGGTACACCTGTTGTTGTTGATAGCATATTTGATTTGATGTTGTTAATTTCCATGCATTTTTTATGAGTTCTGGGTAGCTGCTGAATAAGATTTGTTCCATGTACACCATGACATTTCAATTTATCTAGTAAAATAATACGATCAATGGTATCAAAGGATTTGGAAAGATCTAAATAAACATTAATAGGTATTTTATCTTTATCCTGTTTGGTTATTATTCTATCTATTAATTTTAGTGCCACTTAATGTTAGAGTCTTTAAATAAGATGATCATTGTTCAAATATTTTAAAAGTATTTTTGAAATAGTTGGTAGAAGTGGTATGGGCCTATACTCATGGATCCAGGGATGGAGAGAAGTAATCGTAAATACGATTACTTTGGTAACCTACTCAAGTATCAGTATGATTACTTTGCTTTTTGGGCCAATATACCCTAGTACAAGTATGATTACTCAGAAAGTACAAGTACAAGTATTACGAGTATGGAA